>OZ017739.1:101636409-101736409 GCA_963969285.1 Odontomyia ornata | reverse complement strand
TCGAAACCTGCAGATGGGCCTCAAAATGGGTTGGACTCAAGGCAACGACCTCGCAAACGAAAAAAGGACTATGGCATTGGATCCTGGAATGTCAGATCACTCAATTACTCCGGCGCTGTTAAGGATCTTTTATAACAGGCCAGTCAATATCAATTAAAATTTGCCAATCATGGAAATGAATTGGACTGGAAACAACATTCAGGACATGAGATTGCACACAATATTCAAAAAAGGGAAGCCTACTGAAAAACGAGAATTCGGAATGGCCTTCTTTGTGGATAGGGAGCTCAAATCGCACGTTATTGATTTTAAGGCAGTCAATGAACGGTTGTTTGCGATCCGTATAAAAGCGAAATTCTTCAAAATCTGTCTGATCAATGTTCACGCCCCGACCAAAGAAGAGGCTGAAGAAACAAAGGAAATGTTCCACAATCATCGGCAAAGACTGGTCGACTCATTGCCTACAAATGACACAAAAATGATTCTGGGTAATTTCAACGCTAAGGTTAGCAATGAGTTATCTCATCGGGGAACTACTGGAGGATATAGTCTCCACAATGAAACAAATGACAACGGCCAGCGCCTGATACTTTGCATGTAGCAGAAATCTGGTCATACGTTCGACTTACTTCCCACATCGACGCATTCAAAAAAGACCTGAGTATCACCGAATGGCAACACACAAAACCAGATCGATCATGTTATGATCGAACAACGTTGGGCCTCGAGCATACCTGACGTCCGTACATACCGAGGAGCCAATTGTAATTCAGATCATTACTTGATCAAATTAATCTATCGATGTCGTACGTCAAAGGCATATTTGGTGAAGACTACAAAAATTTGACATCGAAAGGCTCAAAACGGCGTCTGTGGCCGAAAATTTCACGAAGACCCTCGAAACCAGCTGGCTCCCACCTTATCAGACGCATTGTTAAAGACGAGCAACGAGCTCTGGCTGGAAGTGAAAGCGGCTATTAGAACCTTGGCAGAACAGACGATCGGAAATCAAGCCCGGAACAAGAAGAATGATTACTTCGATGATGAGCACCAAAATGCGTTAGATAAAATGAATCAGGTGTACAAAGAATACGTAGGAAGGAAAACCATGACAAAGAAAGAACACTATTAAAATCTCAGAAGAGTGCTGAATAAGATAATTAGGATTGAGAAGTACAGATATAAGCCTAGCGAGCAACAACACAAGACAAACATACAAAGTATTGAAAAGCCTGAAACATGGTTATCAGCCCAAACTTACGCTCTGTCGTGATGAGATCGGCAAGATCATCGCTGATGAAACCAAGATTAGGGAAAGACGGGCATCATATTTCAAGAATCCTCTACACAGCTCCAGAATATAGATGTCTGCAGAGAGCTTCTATTGGCCCCATAAACTCTGGATAAAGTTTGTTCCACCATCAAAGCCCAAAAGAATAATAAAGCGCCGGGAATCGATGAGATTCCAGTGGAGTTCATCAAATATGGTGGCAGTAGTGTTCATCAAGCTATTCAAAAAGTCATCCAGCACATTTAGTAACAAGAACATATGCCGAAAGTGTGGAGCCAATCAATTATATTCCCTATCCAATCAAAAGATGACAAGCTACAGTGCGAAAATTATAGAGGCATATCACTACGTTGTACGGCGTATAAAATATTTTCAAAAATCTTAGAAAATAAAATCGGATCATACGCCAAGAGTATTATTGGGGAGTATCAAGGTAGTTTTAGAGCAGGTAGATCGACAATAGTCCAATTGTTCAGTCAAGCAGGTACTTGAAAAATGCTGGGAGTTTAGCATAGATGTACACCAAATTTTCGTTGACTTTAAGCAAGCATGCGACAATATTGATCGTAATGTACTGTACCAAATAATGCTTTGCTTTGGCATCCCCGCCAAATCAGTCCATCTTACCAAAATGACAATGACGTCGACGACCTCCTAAGGGAATTTAGCATAGATGTACACCAAATTTTCGTTGACTTTAAGCAAGCATGCGACAATATTGATCGTAATGTACTGTACCAAATAATGCTTTGCTTTGGCATCCCAGCCAAATCAGTCCATCTTACCAAAATGACAATGACGTCGACGACCTCCTAAGGCCGTATCTATAACCAACTCACCGATGCCTTTGACACAAATATCGGACTAAAACAGTGAGATGGGCTGGTCCCATTGCTATTCAAATTGGCTCTGAGGTACACTATAAGGAAGCTACCTGTCGATACACGAGGTACATTACTATACAAGTCGAGCCAAGTAGTCGCCTATGCGGATGACATCAACATTTTGTCATAGTCATCAACAACTGCCAAAGAACTCTTCCTGAAACTCGACAGCGAAGCAAAACTAGTAGGGCTACAAATCAATGAAAATAAAACAAAGCTCATAACGCAGCCGATGCAAAATACCTCAGCACACAAAATATCACACTTGGCGATTACAGTATCGAAAATATGGGCAAATTTGTGTATTTAGACGCCAAATTAACGAGAACCAGTAATGAAAAAGGTGAAATACGCCGAAGAATACAGCTCGCAAACAAAATTTTTTATTCAGTTTTGACGATCTTAAAGACCAGCTGCATACACAGGAAAACAAAGCTCCAAGTATGCAAATCTGTGATACGACCAGTGTTATGCTATGAATGTAAAACATGGACCCTAACCCAAGCATTCGCAAATATATTGAACGCCCTGAGGCGAATAATCGGAGCGAAGCTAGATGGGGACCAATGGTGAATTCGATACAACCATGTGCTGTATGAAATTCTTGACGAGCCAGAGGTCTCAACGTATGTAAGAATGCGGAAGCTGTAATGGGCTGGCCACATGAATCGTATGGACGCATAATGGACACCTGAAAACGTATTTCTTGTGAAAACTGAAGGCCGGAGACCAGTGGGGAAATCGAGGAAACGCTGGTCAGACTCGGTCGACGAAGACAGTTCATCGCTGCTGCGATTTCATAATTGGAGGACGCGGTCAATCGGCTGAGATATTTGGAAGCGCTATTTGCAGAAAGCGAACGCCCGAGAGAGGCTACAGTGCTATGAAGAAGAAGAGATACATATGTATATATATACATATATATATATATATATATATATATATATATATATATATATATATATATATATATATATATATATAAATATATATATAAATATATATATATATATATATATATATATATATATATATATATATATATATTTACAAACACACACACGCACATATATATATATATATATATATATATATATATATATATATATATATATATACATATATATACACACACACACATTTATATATATATATATATATATGTATATATATATGTGTCAAAAGCATCGGGGAGTTGGTTATTGGTGTGGACTTAGCAGGTTGGCGACGCCATAGTCGTTTTCCTGAGTCGGAACGATTTAACTGGGATACCAAAGCATTATTTGGTATAGTACGTTACGACCAAAACTGTCGTATGCTTGTTTAAAATCAAAGAAAATTTGGTGTACGTCTATGTTGAACTCCTAGCATTTCTCAAGTACCTGCTTGACAGTAACAGTCTATTATCGATCTAACTGCTCTAAAACCACATTGATACTCCCCAATAATACTGTTGACATATGATTTGATTCTACTTTCTAAGATCATTCAAAATATTTTGTCCACCGTGCAAGGCAGTGGTATGCGTCTTTGGTTTTCACACTGTAACTTGTCACCTTATTTTGTGGATAGGGAATATAATTGATTGGCTCCTCTTTTTCGGCATATGTTCTTGCTGCCAAATGTGCTGGATGACTTTGTAAATAGCTTTATGAACACTGCTGCCACCATATTTAACGGAATCTCATCGATGCCCGGTGCTTTATTATTCTTTTAGGCTTTGATTGTGTCACACAAGCAAACTGCTCGCAAACCTTCCTATCCCCTACTCAAAATTGTATGTGCCAGATTTGAAAAAATATGTAATTATTTTTATTCGTAATCGTAATTTGTAGAATACTTTTTCTTCTTATTTTTATTAAATGTAAGTTTATATCAATTTTTCTCTATATTAAATTTCAACGTTTCCCTTTAATTATTTTTTTATTACTATTCAAAATTTTCTTCATTTTTCTTTACTTCAGTCAAATTTTGTTGTTAAAAAATTAAAATCTGCCAAATAAAATCTCGAGTCTGGAAACACTGAAATAGTGCAGGCCAACGGTGTATTACATCACAAAATGCATTCGAGTTCAGCTGAGTGGGCAGCTGACTGGATTTTACCGGTTGCTACATGGAAGGAAGACAAGTTTGGAACGAATCGGGGAGTGGACTTACGATCGCGACAGAGAAAATACGTCAGGAGAACCGCGCCGGCAAGCGTAATATCAATTGCAAGTGAAAATCAACTTATATGTTTGCGTTGTTCTGTAACAGTCTGTTCGAGTTTTATACCAGATATTTCATAGAAACACCTACAACATGGTAATTACTGAAATAATCGTGAAGTGCTGAGTCTGTCTGTTTTTTTACCGTGACCTCGCCTCATCCCCTAGAACTCCGCAGCTTGGTGTACATTTGCAAGTCGTGGAAACCGCATGCCGAAGAATTTCAAACTCAACTTCGTGAGTTTAAAGTGCATTTAAATTTAACTCTGGATGTGATTACGCATAAGACCATGAGTCCATCCGCGCGTTCAAGACCGAATACTGTACGAAAAGCGAAGATGGCACAAAAACGATAAAATCCAATGAGTGACATAGAAAATGTTAACTAACTAAATCTACCCATGTGGTCGGTGCAGTGTTGGTTATACATTGAAGCTGTGGGTTTTTGCGTAATTTCCTTGCATGCTACCACTTTCATCGTTCGTTCAGCATGACCTAAGCTCACCGGATTCGAACGATACTGAAAATTCTGAAGCCCTTCACAAGCCAGAGTAAGTCCTATTCAATTGTCGATCGTTAAATTAGTTCCGAATTGCATGCACGCCAGTTTCAAATCGTGTCTAACTGTAGATCATGCTACAATCTCTGTGGAGAAAGCAAAACTCGAAAGTACTAGTGGAAGAAAAATAACTTTAGAAGTAACAGGACGCTGTATATAAGAAAGCTTGCAATCCAAATGCAGAGTGCCAGGAAAATAAAACACAGACATAAGTATGGGGAACTTCATAAACTTGAGGAAATCTCTTTCAGATTATGTACATTGTAGCAAGGTGACGGCTGCTTCTTTTTACACTTCGCGTAATTTTTGGTGTTTCATATGATCTGCTGTTTATTATCGAACTATTATTAGTTTAAATGTTAAAGAGTCAGATGGAATTATTCGATGCTTTAGTGTTGTTTTCCAATCTCGTTTGGGAATTATATTTTCAATGTTTTTATTAATAAAAGTCGAATCTCAATTTAAAATAATCTCTTTAGAATTGCGATAAATACAAAAATCAGGTAATCACATACGATTGACTGATTTGTCATTATTAATTTATTTTGCAAAGAAAAAAAAGAACGCATTCTTGACGTTGAGAGTCTAAAATTCTAAGACAATTGTCACTTCTAAACCACGATTTAAAGTAGAATGTAATTATACTGATAGTATGCTAAAATACAAAGAATGGTGTGTACTTGATAGTTTGTAAAAGAGAACTGTAAGAAAACAAAAGTAAAAAATTTGAAAAGAAACCTGGCTGATTCAGTACCAAATCCATAACAAAGGCAAAAACGATAATGTGAGCGGCGATAAAAGATTTCATGCCATTGTAATAGCATAATAATTTTATTGGTTTTTTTACAGTTCTCTATTTAAATTAAATGGTTTTGAGAGGAAATTTTTTATTTACTGTAGTCAGAAATTGAATCAAGTAAGAATAGATATTTGCCATAAAAGAGGAAATATAATAATAAAGGAAATGATTTATTAAATATATACCGTCGGTCTTTCCATTTCTCTTAACCTGGCCGAGTATAGGACCCGCATCAATGGCACGCTCCTCCGCTCATATGGGCGAGCCATCGGGCGCGCTCTTCTATTTTTTGTCGCTTAACAGGGGCTCTTGCCGGGTAGAGTGGCCTTCCGCTCGCGAGCCCTTTTGTGATATAGGGTTATGTGATCTCATTGCATAACGCTATAGCATAAATTGGTTACGTTTTTGGTTCTCATTTGAGGGAAGGAGTCATACTAAGTGCATTTGTATGAGTTTTTCACTCAAATGGGGAACACATGGCCACGTCTACGTTTGGATCTTGATCCGGTTGCGAGGATGCGAGGGGTACCACCTCCATCTGGATGCTCCACTCTTGTTTGTGGGCTATAAGAATCAGCAGGTAACGACGAAGTCTCCCATGAGTCCGTCTGTCCTATCCAGGTCGAGTTTGTCCTTTTTCGTCTGCAATTTCTAACCCTTAGTTGGTTACCTCCCTTTTCTCGACTTCGGTCGACTTTTATTTGATCCAGGAATTCGTGGATGCCAAATTCTCTTGTAGTGGGTTCTTGTGCTAGGGGGAAAGAACCCGCCCCATGACACCGCAACGCCCCAGACAAGACCAATCTCGGCGGATCTTACATCCTCTTTCGCCGAGGCAGCAGACCATTACTGCAGTCCTTTGCGGACTTTTTATCAACCTACCTTCACTACAGCTCTCCGCAGACATCGATAGGCTCCGATGTTCTGGAGCTGTGCAGTGGATTAAGGAGGTTCTTGAAATATGACGCTCTAAAAAGGGTGAAAAAAAATTAATGAAATTGGAGCCAAATCATTTTCTCCATTTTGAAAAATGAGTAACTGTGACTTATGGATCAATCGTAACTAAAACGACGAAAAGCGAGTTTAACTCCAATGCCATAAATTTTATTTCACCCTTTTAAGTGCGTTTTGAAGTCGGTTTTCTCATTTTTTCTAAAAGCTTTTTTAATATTATTATTGTCTTCTAGAAATCAATTGTTTTAGTTTTGCAAAATTTTATATTATTTCTATGTATGAAAATGCTCTTTTGCAGAAATAGGCATATGTTTGTATGATCAGATACATGCAACTAACTAGGGCAGCTCTAGTGTAAAATATATTAAAATATAACTAACAAAAACATGTTGAGTAAGTAGGAGAGAGAGAAGGTCTTTGTAACCATCCTAGGGTTCGAAACAAATTTTCTAGTAGTGTGAATCGATAATTTGAATCATTCATCCAATACTTATGTAGACAAGAAATCGTTCCAATTTATGCAAAAAATGCAGAGTTTCTTTCATAAGCACATTGCAGCCGCCATTTTGATGGAGCTTAAATTATCTTTCTGGATACTCAGCCGATTAAGCATATTTAAATTAGACACTACTCCTTAAATTTTCATGAAAATTGGAAGAAAATAAAAGTGCCTAGGCCAATTTGAAGTTTGTATCAAACATAAACTCGTGTTATTGTTGTTGTAGTTCCATTCAATTGAAATACCTATAACTCACTCAATTTTGATTCGATTTCCATGAAATTTTGTAAGCATTAAGATCTTATACAAGTACAAAATTCAATAAGTTAAAGGGTACCGATTTGATTTGATGGGCAAAAATGTAAAATCTTTCTGAGGTATTTGTTGCCCTTGAAATCATTGAGGCCCAGCTCCTTGACTACTTTCAGTTTTCTAGGCTCAAAGGTGTCCAATCGCGAGGGGGGGACACAAAATTTTGGTACGCATTCTACCCCCTAGACCCCCTGATGCATATTATGACCTTTTTCTTTCAGATTATTATAGTCCTAATCAAGATGTTTCATTTGATACCCAACTCGACTACCTTTGATTTAAAAAAAATTTAGGGCTGCTTTGTTATTATTAAAAAAATTTTAAATTTTTGGTAAGACCTTAACTTTTGAGAGACCATCATTTCTGCTCTTTCCACAAAGTTTGAGCATTATAGCTGTTAAAGTTTCTGAGGAAACTGGCTGTGATGCACGGATAGACACAGAAGTCATGAAACTAATCTCTTTGTAAATAAAATTTTTACAAAGACCTAAACAAGATAAAACTTTTTACGTTCAGTTCATACTTTTTACTTGAAAACAGCGCAGTTGGGTCACACCTGTGTCCTAACTTATTTGAAAGAATATCCGCTTGCTGGATAATCTTGAGTGCGCCACCTCTTGATGAAGGGTGACCTTGTTTCCATCGATGGTAAGGATTCTTGAAACAGCCTTATTAATTATAGTTTGAAAATGAAACTTAGTAATTGCAAATTTAGATTCTTCTGCTACCATTAAATGTATGTTGAGATGAAAGCTGGAAATTTTGTATAAGAAAAAATCGGAGGAACTATTCAACCAAATGTTTAAAATGCCTTTATTATATTCTAATCATCCCGCAGTTTGATGTTACACAGATTTACGATCATACTTTCCTTTAATTAATTTTGCTATATACGAAACTCCTTTAACCCACATTGAATACTTTCCAGGTTTTCTGTATCTCTTCAAATGCAAATGTGATTAAATATTCTGCACTTTGGCTACAGCATGCACAAACGAGTTAGGCTGCGAGTTTAGAGTACACTTATTTGAAGCTTTTTTTTAACTACAAATCTGCCGATAAAGTTTATTACACTTTTGCTTGCCTAAGCGAGTAATAGATAAATACGCTCATAGATACAGATAAAGATGCTCGTATATGAACGTGCGGTTGAAGTGAAGCTTTTTCATTGCACGAAGCATTTTCGTAAAATTTTTTGAACGTAAACAGCCTATTTGGGGGAGAGCTTTCTTCTACCCATGCTGTAAGAGTACGATAATTCTGTTTCCTCACAAGGCACATGTTCGATTCTCTAGTGAAATGATAACTTTGCAGCATGGGGACGTATACGAGCGCATATAACATAACTATATACATATACGAGTATATGCGAAAAACTTATATGTATCAATTCCATCCGTATATGACACATTCATCTCAATTCGCTGAGAATGAAAAACTTATTTGTGAAAACTTTTGGTCGTGTTTTTCTATCTCCAACAGCGACAGACTGCACTGATGGAAGCACAAAGTTATTCAATAGAAACAGAGGTTAGCATTCTATTGCGTAACAAGTGTTTATTTATTTACAGGTGTCGTAATTTTATTTGATATGAAGTAAATGGCGTTTTCATACGTAGAATTTCAGCGAACTGCACTCCTATTAGAATAAGAAGCTTCGCTGAAATTTCGGTTTTAGGGGATAACAAGCTCACGAGTACGTTCTCCACATTCGAATAAATCAACATTAAGAGCGTTTTCACGTTGCGCTTTGTACAATAATTATGACTTTTATTCTATTATCACATTTAGTTTAGATGCTTATCGCAAATTACTAAGTTAATGGTCATGTTCGGAATTAAATTTATTAAGATATCTGTGAGGCAGATAGTGGAAACAAAACAAATGAGAAATATTGTAAATTGCTGAATGCTAAATAGAAAGTTTTCTTTGGTTTTGAATGCACTGTTGATTGCAGGTAGCACTAAATGATCGTTGTAACATTCGCTGCTCTGTGTACTCTTCGCAATAATTACTCAATATGCAGAAAAACTTTGTGTGTGGAATTGAAACGCAAAAGCTTAAAGGCTACATATTTAATTGATTTTATTTAATTTCAACCCTCCACAAAATTTTGTAATATTCGATTAATAATATTTTCATATAACTACCAAATTTCTAAAAAAAAGAACTAGCGAAAGTATTGAAAATTTATTTTAAACAAATAGACGAAACTTTTGAACACGCAAGCTAGGCTTGGAAAAGAAACATTGAATCGAATCAGGAGAAGAACTAAATAACGTAAAGAAACTCCACGTTTAAGGAATACAAGAAAAGCACAAAGTATAAAAGCTGATCGGCGACTTCTAGTGAGTTATTCCATTTCGGTGTACGAGTATTTCTAAATCTTAATGTAGATGAATTCTCCATGGGGTATATTTTAATTTTTTCAACTGGTATAAATATTGCAAGTGAGCTGATGCAGAAATGCAAAATGAGGCTAAATGTTAAAAGTTTTTGTTAGTTTTTTGCATATTATGGGTTTATGTGCTGAGGCCAATTGAAGGGGCTTAAGTAAAAACAACATTAGAGCATGTAAAGCCAAATAGATTTTTCTGATAATGGCAGATTTTGTTAGTATGGAATGGTACAAACAGTATTCCATTGAAAATGCGGTCAAATTCAACTCCAACTCCAAAAAATTTACACAAGAAATTAAGGTGATTCCTTTAAAATGACCTACATCAAGATCCACTTATAACAACAAACAAGTTGCAGTAGCAGGAGAGTGCTCCTGCCAGAAGGGTTTTGTGAAACAATTTGTAAATCAAACAATATGTTCTGCATATCAAATCTTGACTTATATACAGATTCCAAAAATTGAGTTCGAAAAATTATATCCTGGTTATTATGCATTTAAATTCGCCTCCATTTTGTTGTATGTGTTTTGACCCCATTGCTTGATTAATCATGATACCACATCAATACTGCAAACCATTTCAAAAATTTTTATCAAAATTTATCAAATTCTTTTATGGAAGCAATTTTGTAAATGTCTTGTAAAGGATCGTTTTATGCAGCTAAGTGTCTAAAATGATTCCTTCTATAGCGTATATAAAAACTAGAAGTTTGCGCTATATAACTATTGTATGAGAATTACATACGAAAATAAAACTAGATAAAAGAACGAGTAAGACGTATTAGACATTTATTGACAAAAAAAAATGGAATTTCCCGGCTTCATTCGGTATACCATTTATTAAGGTTTTAAATACATTTTAGCGGAATAACGACTACCTCCTACATCTGGTGATCCCGAATGAAACACGGAAAGTTCCTCAAAACCAAGATCAGGATCACAATCGGAACAACCGGCTACGTGTCCCATTTGTTTTGCAGTTTTTCGGCAATCGAGGAATCTAAGACGGCATTTAGAATTAAGGGATTTTGCTAAACCTGGCGAGAAAAAAGAGAACAAACCCCCAACGACAAAGAAAACAACAGGCCCTGCAGCTACAACTCCCGTAACAGTAACAGTTCAAGCGCTGCAACCTCAACAAATTCAAATCCAACCGCAACAACAGTATATAGCGGTTGAGATTCACGACGGTTCCACTCTGCGTGCATATGCCCAAACTTCAATCCTCGGATGGAGGACTGGGAGGATGGACGTTGAGAGGTTCGCTGACGCGCTTACGGCAGGCGCACCGTTGCTGGGAGCTCCGCCAGGGAGTGGAGGGCCTACAGCCAAGGACTTGGTGAACTCAACTATGAGTACCATCATAACTGGTTGCGAGTCTTCCATGCCCCGTCGGAGACCCCGACACGGTAAGCCTCCAGTATACTGGTGGTCAAAAGAGATCGCCGAACAAAGAAGCGAGTGTCACAAACTTCGGCGAGAGGCCCAGCGGGCGCGAACACGGGAGGAGGCAGACACTAGGCTAGCAGCATACAGGTGCGGCAGGAAATATCTTTGCAGGCTTATTAACAAGAGCAAGGCCCGATGCTCGCAAGATCTCGTGGACGATGTAAATAGGGATCCGTGGGGCCTAGGTTACAAGCTGGTCATGCGAAAACTTGGTGCCCAACGGAAGCCCTGCTTACATGAAGCAGAGAAGATGGACGAGATCGTACGGGCACTATTCCCCACGCACCCTGTCCGTGTCGATTCAGCTCATGCACAAACACCATTAGAATGCTCACCTTTCACAATGATGGAACTGGAGTAGGCAATTCTATCCATGAAAGTAAGGAAGGCGCCGGGACCAGATGGCGGTCCTGCTGAGGTTTTGCAGCTTGTCTACAAGCTTTGTCCTGACTTGTTGCTCAGTATGTTCAACGCTTGCCTTTACGAAGGTGTATTTCCGGAACGCTGGAAAGTGGCGAGGCTCGTACTGATCAGCAAGAGGAAGGGAAATTCCGAGTTGGCGTCTGCATACCGCCCGTTATGTAAGCTAGACACGGCTGGGAAAGTGCTCGAGAAACTCATCAAGGGAAGACTCACTGACGCGGTCCGTTCTGCCGGGGACCTATCTCCACGGCAGTATGGTTTTAGAGCAGGTCGCTCCACTATTGACGCGATAGCGGAAGTAGTGAGCACAGTCCAAAGAGCGGAGGCTCACTGCCAGTCAAACAAAAGGGTTTTGTTGCTCGTGACGCTTGACGTCAGAAACGCCTTCAATTCCGCTAGATGGGCGGATATTCTGGAAGCGCTGGAAAACTCTTTTCAAGTCCCAGAATATCTGATGCGGATTTTGAAGAACTACCTGACAGACCGGAGCCTGCTCTATGAGACGAAGGAGGGTCGGCGGAGGATGGAAGTCACATCGGGTGTTGCACAAGGCTCCATCCTTGGCCCAGACCTGTGGAACATCACGTACGACGGGCTACTGAGAATCGAGCTGCCGGATGAGTCGCGCTTGATCGGCTATGCAGATGAAGTCTCGGCGTTAGTTGCGGGACGCACTGTTGAACAAGCGCAACTCAGACTGGGTATGCTAATGCGCCGAGTGAGGCTGCTCGCGGGTTCAGCCTAGCTTTGGAGAAAACCGAAGTAGTCATCTTGACAAAGAAGAAAATCCCTAGAGTAAGGATGATCAACATTGGGGAAGCACTCGTTGAGACTAAACTAGCAGTGAAGTACCTGGGCATTTTGATCGACTCGAAGATGCGTTTCTCCGAGCAAATCAGGGCAATAGCTGACAAGGCTGCAGAGAGTGTTTCGGCTCTTAGCCGACTAATGGCCAACATAGGGGGTCCCACCTCATCAAGAAGGAGACTTCTGATGAGTGCAGTACAATCTGTGCTGTTGTACGGATCGGAAATATGGTATGAGGCTCTCAACAAGGAGCTGTATCGAAAGCGCTTGGCACAGGTGCAACGACGAGGAGCGCTGAGGATTGCATCTGCATATCGGACTGTCTCGGAGTCGGCAGTGCTGGTCATCGCAGGACTGATACCCATTGCCCTCCTTGCCAAGGAGCGCCGCAGAATCTACTTGCGGAGGAACGAACGCAACAGAGATGCTGTCGCCCACGAAGAATGAGAACGCTCACTCAGTGATTGGCAACAGTCCTGGGTGAGCGGTACAAAAGGTAGGTGGACCGCACGCCCTCTTGGTGACCTGAGGCCGTGGCTAAATCGAAGGCATGGTGAGACTGACTTCTATCTAACTCAGTTACTGAGTGGACATGGATACTTTCGGTCTTACCTGCACAAGATTGGTAAGTCACGGTCTCCTGACTGCATATTCTGTGCTGGAGAGGTCGATGATGCCTACCACACATTTTTTGTATGCAAGAGGTGGGAAAGGCAGTGCGGTCACCTCATTGAAGAAATGGGAGATCTCTCTCCGGATGAACTCACTGGAGAGATGCTCACATCCGTTGACAAATGGAACTGTGTGGCACATTACACTCGGGCAGTCCTTAAGATAAAAAGGAACATATTTGAGCGCCTGGAGGCGACCAGGGTGGAGGGGCCTCTTTTCTAGAAATCCCTCTCCCTTCCCCTCCTTCCGCTAGAAAAGGGATCCTTGCAGCCCGGTGGCGCCTAAACGCGTAGAGAAATGAGGCTTAGCCCGAAGTAATGTATCAAACGGTTCCAGGCTAGGTTCTCAGATTGACAGGGGAGGTGTTTAGTGGGTCGTCCACGGGTATACTCCATGGGAGTCCTACACTGCCAGACTCGGCGGGCGTAAATGCCTTCACCTCCCTACCACAAAAAAAAACCGCAACAACAGCAGCATTTACAACAACAGACGCAACAACAGCAACAGGTCCAACAGCAACAACAGCAGCAACAACAGCAGCAGCAACAATAGTCACATCAGCCGCAACACCAACAACAGATTGCAATTATAGATCAAACAGGAACAAGTAAGCGATAACACTACAATCAACAATTATATGGTAAGTAATTATTAAAAATATTAAATTGTAATTCTTTTTGTGTGGTTTTCCGTAAAAAAATTATCATTTGTTTTTATTTACGATTTCATATATATAATTAAAAATAAAATTCCTTTCCAGCAAAAAAAAATTGAAAATTTGAATCCATGATATATAGTTCAAATAAATTAATTCAATTTTTGATATTATATTTGCTATTTAAAACCTTCGCACACAAGTCTTTTCCCCTTTGGGAATTATTAATAATTTTTTTAATTTAAAGCAATAATAATATATTTAATATATTTATAATAATAATAATTTTGTTTAAGATGGCGGATGAACCAGCTTCTGTTATTCCTTTCAAATCATCTAATACCAAAATCGATTAGTGCGGTTTCCTTAAAATTACCACCATTTTGGAGTCAATTGCCGGCCCAATGGTTCACATATGTTGAATCACATTTTTCAATTAGGAATATAACTCAGGAGATGACTAAATTTGAATATGTAATTTCACCTCTTCCTCCGGAAATGATAGATTCTGGATATAATATTATTCAAAATGCATCTACTAATTCTACTTCTCCGTAAACCACAATTAAACAAGTTGAAGTAGCAGGAGAGTGCTCCTGCCAGAAGGGTATTGTGAAATAACTAGTAACTCAAACAATATATTCTGCATATCAAAACTTGACTAATATACAGATTCCATAAATTGAGTTCGAAGAATTATTATATTTTTATATTCACCGCCATTTTGTTTCAAATTTTTTGACCCCGTCGTTTGATTAGACATGATAACACATCGAAATAACAAACCATTTCTAAAATTTTTATCAAAATTCCTACATATTTATAGTGTCTAGGTCCGTTGCAAACGTGTATCTCTCTAGTATCACGTGTTAATGTCGTTGTAATTGTTAAATATTCAATCAGCTATAACTTAGCTGTTTATTGTTCGATTATCATGAAACTTTTAGAACACATACAATTGCTTTTGAAAAACTGAAATTGTAGCTTTTGGGAAATTTAAGGGTGCCCTTTTTATTTGATAGGCAAAAATGTAAAATGTATAAAATGTAGTATTATTAACAAAGTTGATCGAATTTCGACTTCTAAGGTATTTGTTGCCCTGATGCTCTTAAAGTCTCACCTTTATAATTTTTTTCAGATTTGTCGGGTGAAAGGTGCCCAATCGCGAGGAAGGGGACACAAAATTTTCGTACATTTCCCCTTCCCCTGCACCCCTCGAAGCAAAATGTTTCGTTTTAAGACCCGTTTTGGAAAGTTCTCATGAAGACCTTTCATTTGATACCCATATTGCCTACATGCGATGAAACCGTTTTTTCAGGCGCCACTCCCCTATATGGGGATACCCCCCTTAAACACCATATAAATTGTTTTTTTTTTGTGATGAAACTTTGAAGAGGACATTACTTTACACATACTTACAAAACTTCGTGTTTCTAGCTTATGTAGTTTGCGAGAAAAAGTGGTGTGACACACGGACGGACGGACAGACGGACAGACAGGACGTGATTTTAGTAGGGTATTGTAAAATGATTTGACAATACCCTAAAAAGCGTTGATTGATATGCATTTTCTTCCAGAATTTGAACAACTTGAAAAACTTCTTTCTGGAACTGAGATTGGGGATTTAAAGCCATCAGAATTTTATAGGAAATTGAAACAATTAGCTGATGAATTCATTTTAAAACTTTGGTTGAGAAAATTGCCTACATTTATTCAGGCAATTCTTAAATCACAACCAAATACAAACCCAGAAGTTTTAACAAAATCGGCAGATGATATCTTAGAAATCCATCCTTTTCAAAATTCTTCAAATAATTCAATCTCTCCTAGTATATCTAGCTCAACCGATTTCACAATGGCTAGAATAGCAACAGAAAATCAGCAAATGAAAAACGAAACTGCTGAATTAAAAAATATCAAAGATCTGAGTTCAAATTTACAGAAATCTTACAATTATAAAAATAGTAATCGTTTTAACTCTAGAGGCAGAGTAGAAGTAGAAATCGTAGCTAGAATAACAATAAAAGTGATAAAATTAAACATGAATTTTGTTGGTATCATTATAAATTTGGTGACAAAGCTAGCAAATGCCTATCACCATGTAAATATGGGTCAAATCAGTTAAACTAAAACTATCCGTTATCCAAGCGGCCGATAACGTATTAACAAAAATTAAATCTAGCCGCTTATTTATAAAAGATCCTTTAACTAAGTTAACATTTTTAATTGATTCTGGATCTGATGTTTCCTTTTTACCCATTTCAACAATATTCTCAAAATTCAAAAGACCAACTGAAATTCTTTCGGCTGCAAATGGATCAAACATTAACGTTTATGGTTTTAAAGTATTAGAACTCAGTTTAGGTCTTCAAAGATCCTTTCATCATGATTTTATGATAGCATCAGTCTCAAAACCAAGCATTGGAGCTGATTTTCTTGAGAAATTCAACTTAATAATAGATATAAAAGGAAAGAAAATTATCGATCCAAAGACTAATATCGCTTTTCAAGGAAATATTTCAATAGGAAATGTTTCTTCATTAAAATTTTATGCAATTGAATCTGAGTTTGGAGGTATTGTTAAAGAATTCCCAGAATAGCTTAAAGAACCAGATTTTAATCAACCAGTTAAACATTTTGTAGTACATAAAATAATGACAAAAGGACAATTACCTATTTCTAAAGCAAGACGACTTAACGCTTCTAAATTAAAAATAGCTCAAACTGAATTTGATTTATGATGAAAATCGGTATATGTCGACCTTTTCATCTTCTTGTTCATCATCTCTACATATGGTTCCAAAACAAGATTCATCAGATTGGCGCCCTTGTGGTGTTACGGCTAAATGCCGTAACAGAACCAGATGGACATCCAATTCCTCATATCCAGGCCTTTCAATAAATTTGAGTGGTTGTAGCATATTTTCAAAAATTGATTTAGTTCGTGCTTATCACCAAATCCCTGTCGCTCCTGAGGTCATTTTTAAAACAGTCATTACTACTTCGTTTGGTTTATTTGAATTTACGCGCATGCCTTTTGGCTTGCGGCTCATACTTTTCAACGAATGATGCATGAAGCTTTAAGTGGTCTAGATTTTACCTATGTTTATCTTGATGACATCATTGTTTTTAGTAAAACAAATGAAGAGCATAAGCACCATATTAGAAAAGTATTTGAACGTTTAACAAAATTTGACTTAAAAATTAAACTTTGAAAATGTATTTTCGGTGTTCCCAAACTAACATTTTTGGGTCATGATATTTCGTCAGAAGGTATCAACCCTTCAAATACAAAAGTAGAAACAATTATTAAGTTTCCAACACCATGTTCAATTAAATCAACTCAAAGATTTTTGGGAATGATAAATTATTATCACCGTTTCATTCCTTATTCAGCTAATATTGTTACTCCAATTTACGATCATTTAACTTTGCTACAGAAACAATGTAAATCTAATAAGAATTTTCATTGGTCTACTATTTTCCAGAAAGCAAAAGATTGTCTAGCTAATGCCACCTTATTAACTTATCCGAATAATAATTTACCCATTTCAATCGGAACTGATGCTTCAAATAATAGTGTTGTAGCAGTTCTACAACAGTTCTTAAATGGGAATTGGCAACCTTTAGCCTTCTTGAGCCAAAAATTAAATCCAGCACAAAAGAAATAGTTTGCTTTTGATCGTGAACTATTAGCTATATATTTAGCTATAAAACATTTTAGGTACTTTGTAGTAGGTAGAAACTTTACAATTTTAACCGACCATAAACCTTTGATTAGAATTTTTACATCAAAATCTGAAAAGAATCCCCGTCAGGAGAGCAACATTGATTATATTTCTCAATTTACGACGGATATTCGATACATCAAAGGATCAGCTAATACAGTACCAGATACTTTATCTCGTTTAGACACAGACGTTATTAATTTAAAAGAAATTGACTAAAAATTTTTAGCAGAGGAGCAACAAAAGGATCCAGAACTAAAAATCTTCCTAGAAAATCTTTCTAAATTTAATTCTAAAACTAAATTAGTTCAAATTAAAATTTCTGATAAGACATCATGTCTATGGTGTAATTAAAATTCGAACGCGCTTAGACATTTTGTCCCAATTAATTTACGACGTATTATATTCAACTCATATCATAACCTTTCACACCCTGGTATTAATTCCACCAGAAAAACTATCACAAAAGATTACTTTTAGCCTTAAATGAATAAAGGCATTGGGCTTTTTCAGACGCAGCGTTAAAAGTGAGCGTTAAACAGGTTATATGGGCAAGAAGAGTGAGAGGCATTGAGGGGACCTGATGGTAAAAACAAGCCACAATTTTGTAGGGTGAACGAGCGTAACGCACATACACAAACGCATTTTGTTGATCATTTGGTGGGGGAAATTTTATACAAACGCCGGTAATCATTCCGAATTGAACATTCGATGAAGAACGAAGTCGTCATGAAACGATTGCCTTTCTTTAATTTGCGTGCAAAAATGGATGCGTGATGCGAGAAGCTACGTATTATTTAATAAATTTATAAAAGCGGAGGCCATGTTCAATTTCAGGAAACAACACGACGAATATCACGATTTCAATAAAGTTAAATTGCCTATTGTAAATCCATAGAAAATTAACAGTACGCATAATCTTCATAGAATCACATTATAATAAGCCAGTTGACAACACAACAAGAAAAATATGCGACTAAAAAGGATATTCAAATTTGGAATATATTTTTCAGAAAGCGGAAAAATACGGAGGTTCTAATAAATCCAATAGAAGTTTGAATCGACAAACTTTAACAATCATAAAATACATTTTTCATTCCAGTTTTTGTTACCCCGTGCACAATTCAAGGCTAAAACATCAATTCTCAATCGCTTATCTCTCTGTCTTCGCTTTCATGTTGTCCGCACGACGTTTAACGATCAAATGATCCTTTTGACACATACACTCGCAAGACGTGTATCGTATACAAAAATAGGTTGGCTGAACTATGCAACGTGTAAACATAAGGGCGTAAGCGCGAAACCTGTTTGGATATGGGTTTTTACCATTCCCGTGTGAAAGAGCCCATTGACAATTGAACACAAGCATGTGACGCTTGTCAAAAGAACAAAATACATAAATACAATGAAACAGAAATAGACCAAATACGTTTACCTCCAAAACGATTTCAACATATTCATTTAGATATTGTAGGAACATCAGCCCCTTCTCAAGGATATTCCTATTTTTAGGGTTTTGTACTAAAATACAAAACCCTATTGCAATCACGACCTGTGTCCGTCTGTTCGTCCGTCTGTATGTCACAGCACTTTTTCTCCGAAACTATAGAAGCTACAGCCATGAAACTTTGTGGAAAGGTCAGAAGTGGTGACTTCTTGAAAGTTCAAAAATTTTTCAAAGGGGTTTAAGGGGGGTCTCCCCATATAAGGAGGTGACCCCTCAAAAAAAAATTTCACCATTGGTAGTCGAGTAGGATGTCATTGGAAAGGTCTCAATGAGATCTTTTCAAAACAAGTCTTAAAATTGCCTTATGAGTGCCGAAGGGGTTAGGGGAAGGGGAAATGTACGAACTTTTCGCGTACCCCCCTCGCGATTGGACACCTTCCATCCGAAAAATCTGAAAAAAATCATGAAGGTAGGCCTTAATGAGTACAACAACAGCAAGCACATGAGAAGTCGAAATTCACTCAACTTTGTTAGTAATAGTATGATTTATCCATTTTATGTTTTCTTGAATAAAATCTAAACGGTACGCTTAAATTCAATAAAATTTAGCAAACAGATGACTATTTATAAGATTAATCTTTTCATAAAGATCGAATAGTATTTAACAAAGTTATAGTGATTTGAATTTTCCTGTATTACTATGGAACAATATGCCCTGTATTACTACGGAAACATATGGCTATGGAGCCATATGCGCTTTGTACCGACTTAGACACTACAGCTTTGCTAGGAAAAAAAACAGGCCATGAATCGATGATTACAGTACAGAGCAGTGGCCCCTGAAAAAAAATGTCATGAAAGGTAGCCCATATGAGTATCAACTGAAAGTTATCTATGAGAGCTTTTCAAAACAGTTCTTAAACTGACAGTTTTTGCTTCAGTGGGGGCACAGGGGGGGGGGGGGGAAATACATGAAAAATGTGTTTCCTCCCTCGCGAACGGACACCCGTGATCTAAAAAATCTGAAAAAATTATTAAGGGAGGTGTTTATGGGTATAACTATAACAAATACCTCAGAAGTAAAATTTTTTTCAACTTTGCTACTAATAGTATGATCCTGGAACATGACATGTTTCTTGATTTTATTCGCTACTGGTTACTGGATTTTGTAAGTAGAGTACAAATCTCTTCTGACGTGAGCATAGGTCTGTCTACCCAACTTGTTTACAGTTATTGATCGTTTTTCTCGAAGGCCAGAATGCTATCCATTGAAAGATATATCAACAAAAACAATTGTAAATACTTTATGGCGTGAATATTTTTGAGATTTGGTTCACCTTTGGAAATTACGACCGATCAAGGTGGTCAATTCGAGTCAAATTTATTCAAAGAATTGTTACAACTTCTAGGTTCACATATAATCCACACATCAGCGTATCATCCACAAACAAATGGAATGATTGAAAGATTTCATCGAACATTAAAAACGGCATTTCGAACTCGTGATAATGTTAATTGGTTCAATGAACTCCCTATCATTCTTTTAGGGATTAGATCCTCATGGAAGGAATCAATCAACGCTACCCCTGTTGAAATGCTTTATGGTGAAAATATTAAAATTCCAGCCAGTTTCTTTAACCAAGATACGACATCAAATAATTTAGATTCAGAAAATTTTTTATCGATTCTCAGAGATCATTTTAAAACATTAACTAGTAAAGAAACGAAAGCATAAAAAGTCAAAATTTATATGCCTAAGTTCCTTGATGATTGCGAAAGAGTTTTTATTAAAGTAGTTAATAAAAAATCATCTTTGTCTTCACCTTATCAAGGACCTTATAAAGTTATTAAAAGGAACCCTAAAAATTTTCTTGTTCAAATTAACGAAGAATTAAAAACCATTCCTATTGAAAGAATCAAACCAGAGTTCAGAGTTAATAACAATTTATTAATTAATAACGATTAAATATATTATTTTTCTTTTACAACGCTAACGCTGGGAAGGGAGTATTGTAGCGTATTCTACATTAATTATAAATTAAATTCCACTTTTTCATAAAATCCACACAAAAAGAAATAGTAGTCGTAGAAAAATTTGAATTGTCAAATGAAGAAAAAAAAAATATTTTTTAGTCCATAAAACTATGTCAAACAGTAAAGTTGTTTCTTAAAAACTACGTCGTTAGAGATTTGTGTAAAAAGTAAAAAGTGTTAAAAACTAGAAGTTTGAGTAAGACGTATTAGACATTTATTGACAAAAACAAAAAACAGAATTTCCTGGCTTCACTCGGTGTACCTTTTATTAAGGTTTTAAATACATTTTAGCGGAATAAGGACTACCATCTACACTTACCACGGGGTATTATGATCCCTGGGATCATTTGCCCTGCTTTTTTAGATTGAATGAAATTAAAACAGGCGTTTGTGAGTAAATGCCGTTTATTTTAAATACAGAAATAAACAATTTCCTTTGTAAATAAAACAAAAATAAATGGAATCACAATTCGTAAAATTAAAATTTTTATAACAGAAAAGACTCACAGTCAAAAGTGGGAAACATAATATCACTTTGTTTAACTTAAATATAGTTCTTCTAAAATTATAGCTCCAGTTAGAGCCTTATGATTATTTTTGGCACTTAATTTTTTTATGCAAAAATAAAAAATATGTTGAGAGTGTGGTTTACAAACTCAAATATTTTCAACACCAGCGAAAATGGTTTTTGACACAAAAGTCGCACGTGAAGTCTTCGGCGTCATCGGGATCTACTCCTGCACATGCATCATTCCCCCACCTCAAACAATTACAGCATCTAATCCACCATTCGCCTCTTTTATCGTTGGAATACTTCTCACAGCAGAACAAACATTCCGTGTCATCTTCATCATCTTCCGAAGAAGATTCTAATATGTCCCTTTTCCTTATTCTATTTTTTTGAATTTTACGTTTTCGTGGTTCTTTATCGCTTCTGATTCTCATTTCCTGGTTTCTGTTGATTTTTTTGCCTTTTGTATTCATCCGTTCAATTTTTTTATGTGATTGTCAATTTTTATTTTTCTTTCTTCCTCCAAGAGGTTTTTATATGGCGTGCTTGTAAGTATACCACTTTCCATCGTACCCTCTTAACTGTTGTCTTTGTTCCTACTATTTTCGGGATCGCTTGAATTTTGCATGGTGGAATCCCGAACGATGTAGATGATTTGGTGATACAGAATGGCGCAACGATTCAATACCAGTAGCTGCTTCAGTGGAAAAGATGATATCTTAGCTTCTTCGTGCAACGGTGGTATATTAATCGAGCAGTTACACAAGCAAACTGCTCGCAAACCTTCCTATCCCCTACTCAGAATTTTATGTAGCAGATTTGAAAAAATTTGTAATTATTTTCATTCGTAATCGTAATTTGTAGAATACTTTTTCTTCTTATTATTTTTATTAAATGTAAGTTTATATCAATTTTTCTCTACATTAAATTTAAACGTTTCCCTTTAATTATATTTTTCATGAGATTTAATTTTTATTACTATTTAAAATTTTCTTCATTTTTCTTTACTTCAGTCAAATTTTGTTGTTAAAAAATTTAAATCTGCCAAACAAAATTTCGAGTATGGAAACACTAATTTAGTGCAGACCAACGGTGTATTACATCACAAAATGCATTCGAGTTCAGCTGAGTGGGCAGCTGATTGGATTTTACCGGTTGCTACTCGAAAAGAAGACAAGTTTGGAACGGATCGAGAGTGGACTTACGATCGTGACAGAGAAAATACGTCAGGAGAACCGCGCTGGCAAGCGTGATATTAATTGCAAGTGAAAATCAACTTATATTTTTGCGTTGCTCTGTAACAGCCTGTTCGAGTTTTATACCAGATATTTCATAGAAATACCTGCAACATGGTAATTACTGAAATAATCGTGAAGTGCTGAATCCCTCTGTTTTTTTACCGCGACCTCGTCTCATCCCCTAGAATTCAGCAACTTGGTGTACATTTGCAAGTCGTGAAAACCGCATGCCGAAGAATTTCAAACTCAACTTCGTGAGTTTAAAGTGCATTTAAATAAATGTAAACGGTCCTCCATGGCTTTTGAAGTAACGGTCATGAATTCTAACAAATTCGTTAAAGTCGATCGCCCTTTGATAAAACCATGTTGCTCAGGAACGAGCAACTCATGAGTAACTGAAGAAAGGTGCAAGTACACGATTTTCTCCAGTAGTTTAGAGAAACAGGATAATAAGGAGATAGGCCGATAATTGGCAACGTCTGAGGTACTACCTTTTTTAAAAATAGGAGTAGCATAGGATCTTTTCCAACACGAAGGAAAAGAGCCTGAAGATAAGCTAGAATTGAAGATACAAATAGAAGTAGCTAAAAATTTCAAAAAATGATTAGGAATACCATCGGGACCTGAACTAGCAGAGTCATCAAGTTCTAAAATGAGCTTCAAAACATCTTCTGGATGGCAAGTAAAAGGGAGTGAAGGTGGCGTGTACACGATTGGGAACGAAGGGCTATTGCTGGGAGTAGCATAAAAAGTAGAAGAAAACTGAGTTCTGAAAAGTTCACTAATCTCGAGAGGTGAAGTTGCTAAGCAGCCGTTCAAATGAAGCGAGGATGGAAAACTGGAAGAGGATTTAAGAGAGCGTATATATTTCCAAAAAGCTTTTGAATGATCAATACTATGAAAATAAGAAGTTTTAACGGTCTACATCTTTTTCTTAGCTACCGACCTCAGATGACAAAAAGCTGTACGTGACTCAGGGGATCTGTCACGTGAAAAACGTTGACGAGCTCGATCTTTAGCTTGCAAGGCTCGCCTCATATCGAGAGTTAACCAGGGACAGTCAGAAGAGTTTCTTATACTGACAAGTGGAGTCGTGTTAGAAATAGCAGCGTTTAAGAAATCATAGAAATTGTTACAGCAAGTATCCGAGTCAAGACCATGAAAGAAGGAGGACCAATCAACAGAGCGAATTGTTTCCAAAAGTTGCTCATAATTAGTTTTATAAAAGTTATAACGCTGACGCTCTTTCCGACGATAACGAACAGAAGCAGTATAGGGAACTTCAAAGCGTAAGGGGGGATGATGGGGATCAGGAGAGAGATAAGGAAAAAGAACTGGAGGCGAGTCAATTAGTGAGTGAAAGTAAACTTGATAAATTAAATTAAAATGACTGGTCGTGGAAAGGGTGGCAAAGGTTTGGGTAAAGGAGGCGCTAAACGTCATCGTAAAGTTCTTCGTGATAATATCCAAGGTATTACAAAACCAGCTATTCGTCGTTTGGCGCGACGTGGTGGAGTGAAACGTATTTCCGGTTTAATCTATGAAGAAACGCGTGGTGTGCTTAAAGTGTTTTTGGAAAACGTTACTCGTGATGCAGTGACATATACCGAGCATGCTAAAAGGAAAACAGTTACCGCGATGGACGTGGTTTATGCTTTGAAACGTCAAGGACGTACATTGTACGGATTTGGTGGTTAAATTCATAATCGCATCCGATCGTTTTACATCATCGATACACCATAACAACGATTGCTCCATTCTACAAAAGAATAAGTAGAGAAGATGATTATTAACGTTAGGACAATTATTAAATTGAGCCATTGAACACATGGACATAAAAGAACAAATTGAAGATCAAATTTGTGATGAGTCAGAGTCAGAGTCAGAGTTTAGGAAGGTTAAAATCTCCACATAAAATAAGGTGACATTTTGGAAAGCGCGATAAGAAAATACTAGATATTTCGGTGAAGAAAGTATTGTAGACCGAAAAAGAAGACTTACAAGGTATATAAGCGCAAAAGACAAGAAGAGAAAGAGAAGACGAAATGACTATTTTTGCCCCCACACATTCTACAGGAGCAGTCAAAAGTAAATTTGTTAGAGGGAAGCCAGTAAAGGTATTCTTGTAGGCGACTACGACACCTCCTCCGTCTAACTTGTTGGAGATAGACCTATCACGATCACGCCTAACAATTGTGGGATCGGGAAAAATTTCAGAGTCAAATATGTTATCAGTCAACCAGGACTCAGAAATACAGATTATGTCATCGTTAGAGAGAGAATAGGATAAAGCTAGATCCTTCAGCTTGGATCTTAAACCCCGAACATTTTGATAGTAAATAGAAAATTTACTGTTAGAAAATTGACTATTAAGAGTGCTATTCTGAAAATTATTAGGAAGAACGGATGTTATAGCTTTGGTAGAGAGCTCGGCGGAGAACGAAAATTTTTTTTCCTTGATGTTGTGAAAGATTTAACTAGCACTCCAGGCGGCCAGCAATCAGGGTTCAAGATGTAGTCACACGATGCCGGAACAGTCAGTTTGAAAGAGGCTATAACTCTGCTGATCAAGTTGTTCTTCGTCAGCTTCTGGCAGCTAATTATTTTCAGAGATAAGGAAAATTTCTTACTTACATAATCCAAAATGTCTTCGGTTGGGGGTTATAGAGAAATCTCAAAGTGCCTGGTCCTCCCCAGTAACCTTGGTGATAAAACCAGGTAAAGTTTGTCGTTATCTAGACGCCCAGAAAGTCAACGCAATAACTATTAAAGCCGCGTACCCTCTTCTGCTCATCGATGGAATATTAAGAAGACTGCCTAAAGCAAACTACATTACGAGCCTCAACTTGAAAGATGCCTTCAGGCAAATTGCAGTCGATGAAGGGTCGAGGGATAGAACCGCTTTCACAGTGCCTAGAAGATCACTATACCAGTTTGTCATAATGCATTACGGCCTGTGTATTGCCCCGCAAACGATGACCCGTCTGATGGACAAAGTCATTTCACCTCACCTGAAACACCAAGTGTTCGTGTACCTGGATGACAGAAACGTTCGACGAACATCTTCTACTATTGCGAGAAATAGCCCCGCATATCGGCACGGCGAGATTCACTATCAATGTCTAGAAAAGCAAGTTCGTGATAACTAAAGCCCGATATCTAGGACATGTCATCGGACATGGTACCATCAAAACAGATTCGGAGAAAACTCGGGCGATTGATGAGCTTCTCTTACCGAAGGCCGTTAATCAGATACAGCGTTTCCTTGGAGTATGCGGACATGCTCCAGAAATGTAAGTTCATCTGGTCAGAGCTCAGCCAAAAAGCAAGCTTTGACATCTGTCGCAGCCTTGCACAGCCCTGACTTCCAGAAACCATTCTCCACTCATTGTCATGCAAGTCAACATGGAGTCGGAGCCGTGCTAGTGCAGTTGACCGAAGAAGGAGAAGAATCTCCCATTGCTTTTATGTCTAGTAAGCTGATCTCGGCACAGGGGAACTACACCGTTCTGAACAAGAATGCCTGGCGGGGGTAATGGTTTTCAAGAAATTTCGAGCGTACATAGAACGCCACTCGTTTGAAATCGTCGCCGATCACGCTTCGTTGCAATGGCTGATGAACCAAGCGGATTTACATGGACGTCTGGCCCAATGGGCTCTTAAACTGCAAGGGTTTAAATTATCTATCAAACACCGGAAAGGAACAAAAAACATCGTGCCCGATACTCTCTAGCGATATTTCCACTTGAGGGAGCTGAATCGGCATTAAATTAGGGTGGTGCCATCGAGATAGATTTGGATAGCCCGCATTTCAATTCAGACAAACACAATGATGTTAGGCAAACCATTTTAACCCAACAAACACAGTGCCTGATTTGAAAGTAGTCGTCGGCTATATTTACCGGCGTAACGCATACGCAACTTGTGACTCGTTGCAGGAAGAAGAAGCTTTCGTCGCCGGAGGAGATGACTCACAATCTGATTCTTCGCACAAACGAAGCGCATTATAATCTAAGATCCTGACTTTCTGAATTCAAAGAAGGGGATGAAGTATTTCGTCGCAATTTCCCCTATTATATTGCAAAGCCGGGTACATAAGGTTATAGGACCTGGTCACTATCTCCTCATGGGCCTGCCTGGCGAAGAAATGGGTGTATACCACGCAAAAGACCTGCGTCGACAGTTTAAGCACATATGTCTGTATTTTTCGCCCGTAGTTAGTTTCAATCACATACTTTGGTTTTCTCATCTGCAGCAAGCCGAAAGTACTTGCGTCAATCGATCTGCCTGATAATCGTTTTTTTTTTCTTTTTTGTTATTTTCGCTCCTTATCCCTGCTCTGAACACAATTGGTTTTCTACTTGAGGATCCTTCAGCTCCTTTTTTGCAATCCCCGTGTCCTTCAGATCGCGAGAAAATTAGCTGCCCTGTAGTAATCGAGCAGCCCGCCTAGGCAAACTGCTTGAGGGACCTTCACGAAATGAGCAATTTCATAATAATAATAACACAATAAGTGTGGAATAATTTGATACGTAACTTATTGATATTATTATTACTAACCCGAACTAAACCTCACCGCTATCACTGCTACCATTATCGATAAAAAGTTTTTCCGAACACTACTCAATGAACCTTCAAGAACATTTGAATGTACTAACAAATGAAATCGATAAGGGCAACACCATTGCTACGCGATTTAGCGAAACAATTGTGAGATTCATTGAGACGAGATTCTTCCGTTACCACCATCAAGAGGCTCTTCGAGCGAGGCGATAAATAGGACTGAAACTAAGCGGGACTCGCATTTTTAAAACGACGAGAGGGATAGCGTCGCGTTAGGAGTGCTGTGGGTTTTATTTTGAAGGTCAAAATGATTTTCCCGATCTTTGTTGTGTGACTTGTGTGAGCCAGTCAAATTCCTTAACTTCTCATGCATTAAAACTATCCCGCATTTGATATATAAGAGTAATTAACGAGTGCATTACGTGATAAAATACAGTATTGAAAATATTACGGAAAAGATGAAAAATTTCGATGAATTAAGGCCGTCGTCGAAAGCGAATGGGATGAAGTTCTCTGCCTCGTTGCGTTGTGAACAACTAGAGGAGATCTGTGAGATAGACCCCCGACCATAAAGTTCGAGAGTTTCTTGGAGATTTCTTTTATTTGGCTCGTCCATGTTGAGATAATTTGTAATTGTCGGCCATTTTGCCTGTGCGCGCAGAATTTGCTCGTGTTTTGGTGTCGTAGTGTCAAATATTCCATTAGTTTATAACAAAATGAAGCATTCATGCTCATATTGATTATTCGAGTTCGTAAAGTTCCTTAAAATACGGAAATGTGCAAATTATTGACGGATAACAGTCAGATTTTACTCCTTTTGTTTCGTGGCAAATCAAATAACGGTTTACTTCCAATTGGATCTACTTACTCTTAAATGCAATTTTCGCCCGGTTGTGAAATAGGAATCGAAAATGTATGCGAGACAATTCAAGGAAAAAAAATCAACCAAGAGTTTAAGAAACAAGTCGTCGTTTCGATGGGTATTGTTGCGAAGAATTTGAATGCAAAGTGCATTGTTGCCGTCGGTAGTTTTTTCGAACGTCGAGTATGCGTTTCCCGCCTTTGGTGTTACTAGTGATACGTTTCGCGAGAATATTGTGTAATAATCGAGTAGTCACCTAAGCAAACTGCTCGAAAACCAACATATTGCTGTGTCATATTTCAATTGTAAATTTAAAATAATCATCATCATTTTAATTTGCAATTGAAATCTGGACACGGCAACCCCCTTTCCAACGGAGCCCTTCCATGATTGCACTTTCGCAATACCATGGAAAGTGGATTTGAGGCTCGTCGACTGATTTTTGAGTGGTTCCGCAAGGCAACGACAAGCAACACACGGGAGAGTCTACTTTTGAACGGTCCAGAGAGAACGTCGGGAAAACGCGATGTACAAGAAGAAAATAATAAAATTGAAACATTTCGTAGTAAAATATTAAATGAAAAGGATAATCTCAAGTTTTATGGAGTGCGCTTTTCCCTTATGCTCCATTCTTGAAAATACTTTTGAGTGTTGAACACAAAATAAACACACTTGATCAATCAGTTTCGCAAGTTTTCAAGACATATTTTCAATTTGCTCGGTTGAGTTGAGTTTTTTAAGAATCCGTAAACTTGGCTTCTAGAAAAGTTTTCGAATGTGAATCAGTGAAGTTTAGTTCCAAGAAATCGGAAAATGGAAAGAACATGTCAGTGGAGAATCCTCGACAGATGAATTGGCCTATGAGAGTGAAAATCTGTTTAATTTACCCTCAAGTATTGACGGTGCAGCCAAGAAGATTTTCACGAGCGAAGAAATGGTAACTGGGAAAGCTGTCGAACAAGTGCAATTTCTCGTTTATTGGTGAATTGTGGCGATTAGATCCACTTCTGTGCGTCATTCGCGATTTAGTGACGTTAAGCAAAACGGGTGTTGCCGGAAAACAAGTAGGGGAGTGGTTTCCGAACAGCTGAATCGATTTTGTGTGGTGCTTCCTCTCTGGTTTACCTCAACACGGTACTGGTTTGATCGATGCACATAATAATTTCCGTAAAAGACTCCTCTGCATTATTTCCAACTCGCGAACTCCTCGAGAAATTTCTCCGATGCATCCAATCTGACCACATATAAGCACGATCGTACAAGTATCACTCAGACGGGTTTCCTCAAGCTGTAATGAAATATAATTATCTTCAAACGCTCTTGCTGCTGTTGCTACAGTTCATGAAATTGGTTTGTTCTATGCAATACTAGGAAATAATTTTATGAGTATTTGAAGAACTACTGGAAATGTCGTTTGTTGTCGAGTAGCAAGCGTATAAAATGTTGAATTATTTTGCAGGTATAAGGTAAGCTTCGTTTCACGAATAAATAAGATGCTACGGTTTTTCAAAATCTGACCGCTGAGCTTAAAAACAATTCTTGTGGACAATATGTTACTTCATTGCCTTGGAACTATTGTAAATTAAGAATGGTTCTGTTTTTATTTTAGTTTAAAAGCAATGTTAATGAAAAATTGTAGGAAAATGTTTAGGTTTAAATAACCGTAAAGGACTGCAGCGATGGTCTGCTGCCTCGGCGGAAGAGGATGTTAAGATCCTCCGAGATTGGCCTTGTCTGGGGACGTGTGAATGTGCTGCCAGGCTAGCGTTGCGGTGTTGTAGGGCGGGTTCTTTCCCCCTAGCACAAGGACCCACTACAAAAAAATTTCGTATTCATGAATTAGGAAGTGTCAAATATGCCAATCGGCTGGTGTCGAGGCCTAGGTAACCCACTAAGAGTTGAAATTGCTTGTTCAGAGAACAAGTTGGGACGAGCCAAATCGGACGGACTAGCGGGGACTTCCAACGATATTTATGGCCTATTTGTGGGCGTATGACTCCTTCCCTCAAATGAGAAGCACAAACGTAACCAATCTATGCAATGAAATCACATAATCCTATATCTTGAAAGGGCATCCGAGCGGAAGGCCACTCTACCCGGCGAGAGCCCCTGGTAAGCAAAAAAACGCTGGAGCGCCCGATGGCTAGCCCATGTCAGCCTGCCATCGATGCGGGTCCTATACCTGGTCTGGTCGACCAAAATGGAAAGACTGATAAAAGTAGAAACCATTTATACAGAAAACAATTTCGTTTCGTTGAGATATTATTATTTTTTCTCGTTTCTTATATGTTTTCTGATTCTTTCGTGTCCACGATGCTCAAAGTTATCGCCACTACGACGCTCAAAACTATCGCCACTACGGACTTCGAGTTTTTTTTGCACGTTTGGTATTTTACTACTGACCTGCTAGTCTTTGTCGTTTTGCCAACTTTCATGTATACGCTTCTACCACGAATTGACCGAACACTTGGTTTCTCGTCTGCTATACTTTCAGTGCCTCGAGTTGTCTTCACATCGAATTCACGGAGTGTTAAGATAAAACACTTCAGGGATTTGCCTGTTTGGAGGAAATAATTTGAAGAAAAATGGTCAACGTGAAAAATGGCACATCTCGTAAGAAAATTTTTCACTGATGACTGAGGCAATCGCAACAGACAGCGAGCGACACACCTCCAAATCGTTTCAGCATGACGAGGAAACTTTCTTTCTAACACTAGTAACACCACGTAACGTCACACATTAGGTATTAATTCGTGGATTCAAAACTTGAAAAAAACACGCCAATGCAACTAAAGTTTCAAATTAAAACAATTTCTTATTTTTCTTTTCACCGCCGTCCTCCGCGTCATTCCGTCTCGTGGTCCCAATCGAACTCCCCGCCGTTCCAAAAACTTGCATGAATCAGCTGAGTTCGATCAGCCCAGTTATCTTGCCTTCCGTGATGTAATACACCGTTGGGGTGTTTTAGATCAGCGTTCCCAAACTCGGAATTCTATGTGCAGATTTACAATTTTTTTTAAAACAAAATTGAATTGAAGTAAAGAAAATTTAAATGAAGTAGAGAAATGAAGATTTCAAATAGTAATAAAAGTTAAATCTCATGACGAACATAATCAAAGGGAAACATTTAAATTTTAATATAAAGGAAAATTGATATAAAATAACATTTAATCTAAAGGAAAATTGATATGAAATAACCTTTAATAAAAATAATAAGAAGAAACAGTATTCTACAATTTACGAGTATTGAATAAAAATAATTACATATTTTTTGAAATCTGCCACAAAATTCCGAGTAAGAGATAGGAAGGTTTTTGAGCAGTTTGCTTGTGTGACTGCTCGATTAATACAAAATACATCGTCTAGCAGTGAATGAAAGCCAATAGATCCTTTGAAATTGGCTCAATTTCAGCACGTACGCAAATTGCTTTTATTTTAAGAATATTCTTATTTCCGATTTGAAATGTTCAAGGAGCATTTTTACATGTTTTAAAAATTAGTTCATGATAAGACGATAACCAGGCGGCATGGAAATTTAAACGGTTTACAGACAAGTGGTCTCCCAATAACAATAATACTACTTAACAAGAATTACATGCAAACCGAAATTCTTCTAATGGCCTAAATGAAATGATGGGAGGCGGATACATATTACTTAATAAGAGGTTTAACGTTTATGACATATCTATTCTCCAAATGCAAACATACAATTATGAAATGATATGAAGTCTGGTGTGAGTCGAATTTTCAAATAAATATTCGTTTTTCATCTAAAAATCTGACAAGAGCATCGTTTTCACTTATTGAAAAACAAGCTGTAACACGCTTTTGGCAAGTTCCATACCATCAATCACAACAACAACACACAAAATACTGTTAACCTGTCGTCTGCATACATTACAAAATTATTTATAACATTCCTTAAATTCTAATTAAAATATTCCATATATTTTTGTTTACATGTCTGATATAAAATATTAGTTTGCATTTATGTTGATAGTAAATAAAAACTAAACCAATTTAAATCATAAAAGAACATTAAATCAACATTTTATAAAAATATATATCATATGTTTGTAGTTATACATTTTCATCATAATTATTTTGTTTAACAGTTAAATAACATTTATTATACTTAAATTAATTAAATTAGTAACTTTTTAGGCTATACTTGCATCAGAAGGAGTTTCTCTTTTAGAATATTTGTACAATAATAAATGCATTTATTCTTCCTAAAATTTTTGCAGTAGTAACCCTTAATGGAAGGCTCCTCCGCTAAAATGGGCTAGCCATCGGGCGCGCTCTTTCCTTTTTTTGCTTAACAGCGGCTCTTGCCGGGTAGAGTGGCCTTCCGCTCGCGTGCCCTTTTATGATATAGGGTTATATGATTTGATTGCATAACGCTATAGTATAAATCGGTTACGTTTGTATTCCTCATTTGAGGGAAAGAGTCCTGCAAATTATCTGTGTATGAGTTTTTCACTCAAATGGGAAATACATGGCCACGTCTACGTGTAGATCTTGATCCGGTTGGGAGGGTGCGAGGGGTACCACCTCCATCTGGATGCCCCACTCTTATTTGTGGGCCATAAGTATCGTTGGTAACGACGAAGTCTCTGTCAGTCCGTCCGTTTTCTCAAGGCCCTATTTGTCCTCTCAACCAGCAATTGGATAGCCCTTAGCAGGTTACATCCATTTTTCGACTCCGGTCGATAATGAAATTCGTGGATGCGAAAAATATTTTTTTGTAGTGGGTATTGTGCTGGGGAAAAAAATCCGCCCACGACACCGCAACGCTAGCCTGCCAGTGGATTAACGCGTCCCTAGGCAAGGCCAAATTTCGGCGTTGAGAAAAAACAAAAACTTGCATTTTATAGCCTGCATTTAGAAAGGAGAACCGAATTTGGACGATAAGTGGAACACCTTTTTTTGTGATAATAATTGCATTTCAATTTAAATTATATGTCAGGCTCGAGAGCAAGTGCAAGTAGAGGTCATAAATATGGAAATAACAAAAAAAACGCGTACTCAAGAATTTAAATATCTAGTTAAAAAACGAACTGACCCGATTTTGATGAATTTTAAAAATATCAGTGTTTCTAGGCCTTACCCCGCCCCAACAACGACCGCTCGTCGGAGGAGAGCTGGGTAAATACCTTTTATTAAAAAAAAATATGTTTCCATATTGATTTTTCGTAAAAAAAAATTTTTCCATATTCATATTTCGGTTAACAAATTTTGTTTCCATATTCATATTTCGATTGACAAACTTTGTTTCCATATTCATATTTCGATTGGCAAATTTTGATGTTTTAGAGGTCACTCGAGGAATTTATGAGAATTCCATCATTGTGCTTATTTATTTGAAAAAGATTAAAAATGAATTGCTAAAAAAAATAATCGTCAGTCTTCTCATTTTAAGAATTTTTAACGGGTATAGGACCCGCCATGTTGGCTGGGCCCTCCTATCCTGAACTAGCCATCGGGCTGCAGTTCCATTTTCTTTTATACGTTACAGGGGCTCTTGCTGAGTAGAGTGGTCTTCTGTACGGGTTTTCTATTTATGTTAGAGTCTTATATGATTGCCCATCAAGTAAAACTTTGATATTAATCTGAAACATTTTATTTTTAATTTAACGGGAAAGTTCATATGAATTACTTTTGTATGAATTTTTCATTTAAATGAAAAATAAATGGTAACGTCTACAATAAATCTTGATCCGGATGGAGGGGTGCGAGGGGTACCGCTTTCACCGAGATGCCCCCTCTTGGTGGGACTCGTAAGTGTTCAGAGTAAGGACGAAATCTTCTGGCGTCCTGCGCGCGTTAATCGGGTCCGGTCAGTCGCGTTTCCTATAGTTCATTTCTTCGATAGGTTACCTCGGCCTCAACACCATCGAATTCCAATTATAATGTTCGAAAAATTAGTGAATGCAAATTTTTTTTGTAGTGGGCCCTTGTGCTGGGGAAAAGAACCCGCCCACGACATCGCAACGCTAGCCTGCAACCGCATTCACGCGTCCTCAGACAGGGCCAATTCTGGCGAGCACCAATATCTTTGCTCGTTGAGGCAGCAGACCATCGCTGCAGTCCTTCACGGACTCATGAACATTCGAAATCACTACATATGGTTTCTGAGAAAACTTGCTGTAACATACGGACGCGAAACTAGTAGAGGTTTGTAAGTCCTTTTACAAAGCGCTAAAAATCAATAATTTATGTAAACATATGCTTGTTTCTATGAATATTTTTCATTGATCAGTAAAAAGAATTTTGATGTAGAGTGAATTTTTGGAAATTGGTTTCGTTACCGAAAGAAAATGAGGATATCAAGAACTAGATCACTATAAAAGTTGCTTTATCCTCGCTTGTTTCTGTGGCATAAAGTATTTTTCCCATAATTCCTTAGTTGGGACTTACACTTCTGAAACGTCTCCAAATCATCATACCCTCGCCTCTGAGTCTCATAACAAGTTTTATATAGTCCTGATGATAATGGACGAACGTCTTTTCTAATACCTACGAGTACCAATTCAGCATGGTGCTGTATTTTTGGTCTGATAACAATTTTCACAAAAAAATTGAAAAGGATTTATATCTTGACCATCTTGAAGTTTCTATATCAATAATACAACGTATGTAAGTCCGACGTTGAAATCACCGCATTAACTAGGCTGGAAAGAATTCCATCTTAATCGGAGCATTTCATATACGTGCAATTTCAGTACTTATTAAGATTATTCATCAATGGTTTTGATACGTGTTATATAGTATATCGTTGGCAGTGGTGAAAACCCCATACTCCCCATTTTTTAATTAATATTCTGAATTTGTTTAACATTCTCCCAGGGAATGTTCTGTAATTTCGTTCAATATCTAAACACTTTAATGATTAAATGTTTTCAATCTTGTGAAAGCCTGACGTAATTTTCCTTCTAGGGTATTTGTATTTAATATTTGGTCAATTGTTAGATTCATTTTTGATACATCATTCCATCCGATTCTAAGCACGTGTCCAATTGCGTACTTCGTTTACTGTAATGATAAAGTAGAATCCTTCCCTCCAAAATAATTGCAAACATCCGTAACTTTGCGTGTTTCCTGTTCCCTAATCAGTTGCTAAAAAGCTCTAATCAACTCAATTTATATGCAAACTTGTGAGTACTTGGATAAGTTTCCTATCATTAGGCATAGTTTCAAGATTGCATTTACTCGCTATTGAATCAATTGATTGCGGATTGACTGATTACACATTTTATTTTGTGCCTTATGCCAACTTATCGTTATCCTTTTATCTATAAGATACTTTTTTCGCCCTTTCCATCCGTTTTGCATAGCAAAGGACGGTCGTCAAAGTACGTATTCGGAGGAACTTTTCGCGCCCAAATCTTATTCCATAATAATTAAAGCTCTTGAATAATAACTTGGACACCTAAAGACCATTATAACTACCGTTGGAATTGAAGTGAATCAAAGAACTATTAACGCGAGGCTGTTGGAAGTAATCGCCTCGGCGGAAATGTTTACAACGCGCACATCACATCCCCAAAGCAGAGCACTAGACCCACCGCCCATCGCCATATGCGTTTGGTCTCGTACTTACTTGCCTAGTGCTTTCGATTTCGCTTGTTCTCTTCCATTCTCTATTCAATTCCACTGTCCGTCTTTCTTGCTCGTATTCGCATAATCGTTCATCTTCTCTACAAAGGTGCAAGCAGCGGAAAAATCATACAAAGAAAATCCCAAAAGACGAAGAAGGAGCGAAAGAGCAGCAAATAAGAGGACTAGTGGCTGAAAGGCGAACTACCAATCATAAATTGAAAATGGCGACAAGCGCTAAATCGTTTACATTTGTGCTCCGGTGTTTCAGTCAGTTTTGCATAATTTAGTGATATTGAAAATTCTGATTATAAGTGCAGTGAACTTTTTAAAGTGCAGGACATTGATTAAAGTTAAAATGGAAGCAGAAATCGTATTGAGGACACGAGAAAATCTGACGCTAAGTGCGAGTGAAAATGACGTACTCCATTCCGAACAATCAACAATGGTGACTGAATTGCCGTCCGCCGCTGACATCTGCAAGTCTAAGGTCACGTCACCATCGACCAACTGCTCAATAGATGGCGTTGATGTTAATTGCGTTGCGGGAGCGGGTGATTCAAAACTGCAAGAGTCCTTGATGAAGTTGCGGAATAATAGTTTCCCGATGAAGAATAAACGAAAAAGACGGCGAGGGAAACCTAAATCAAATACCAAACCTTATAAAAAATCGAATTGGAAGTTTCAAAAGCCGCGAAGCCAACAGAACCGGATGTGCGATGGTGGAGCCAGCGGGCGTAACGGAATGCGTTCGAAATTAGTTCGGAGTCGTTCAATTGTTCCCTACAATACCAACGATTTTCTAATGGAAGAACACATGGCTGAAGTGCCAGGTGCTTTGTTGACTCCTTCGGGAAGGACGCGGGACTCGAGTTTCTCTGTGGATTCGGAGGACAACTACTTTTTCTCGTTGCCTGAAGACGAAGAAGAGTTCCTTACAAAGGAGTTTGCAAACGTCTATGAACGAGCTCGCGTGGAGCGATTAGAGGCGATGACGAAACAACAACTGATAGAAGAGTGTCTTCAGCTGGAACATAAATATGCAGATGGTTCTCCTGTGCAAGGGAATGGGGTGAATGATTTTGTCAATAAAATTCGTATTCTGGAGGAAAAGATACGTGATCTCAGTGCTGAAAATATGGGTAAGTAGAATGGAAGAACTTTTACTTATTTGCTTATCACCTATTTCCTTGTTTAAAATTTTAACTTGATCATTGCATTACATTATTATCGTTAGTTTTTAGTATATGTTCTAAAGTGGCCACGTCGGTCCATCTTTCGTTATGATTAATTAATTAAGGGGCCAGGTGAGCCCATCTCCCGTCGTTATCAACACAATTTTTTTCCGTCCAATTCTAGGATGATTGTAAATATGCTATTTTTGGGAAGAAGTTTAATATTTGATAAAGCACAAACTGAAAATGTCCTTCGATATTAGCACGAATCACATTTCTTTGGTTTCAAACGATTTTGATTAGAACATTGTTTGCTCTAGGCGTTTGTGAAAAAAGTTGTTAGTTTTCGAGATAATTAAGAATAAAAATCAGCATTCAGACATCTGCTGACGATTTATGGAAGTACTCATTAATAGTTTGTGCGGGAAAAATGCAGTTTTTTATCCTTCATTTTTTCGAACTCTGACTTTTTGTACAAACGCCTAGAACAAACACGTTTTCTTTTATCAAGCCCATTTGCATGGCATCAAAATCTTTAGAAACCAGGAAAGTGAGACTTTTTCCGTTTCAACAAATGATTTCTTCATTTAAGGATATATTTAAACAAGTTGGGTAGACAGACCTATGCTCATGTCAGAAGGGTTTTGTACTCAACTTACAATGCAGTAACCAGCAACGAATAAAATCAAGAAACATGTAATGTTCGAGGATCATACTATTATTAACAAAGTTGAAAGAATTTCGACTTCTAATGTATTGTTGTTGTTGTACTCATTAAGACCTACATTCATGATTTTTTTCAGATTTTTCGGATGGAAGGTGTCCAATCGCGAGGGGGTGGTATGCGAAAAGTTCGTACATTTCCCCTTCCCCTGCCCCCCTCGGTACTCATAAGGCGATTTTAAGACTTGTTTTAAAAAGATCTCATTGAGACCTTTCCAATGACACCATACTCGACTACCAATGGTGAAAAATATTTTTCCCTATATGGGGAGACCCCCCCTTAAACCCCTTTGAAAAATTTTTCCACCCTTGAACTTTCAACAAGTCACCACTTCTGACCTTTCCACAAAGTTTCATGGCTGTAGCCTCTATAGTTTCGTAGAAAAAGTGCTGTGACATTCAGACGGACGGACAGACGGACACAGGTCGTGATTGCAATAGGGTTTTGTATTTTAGTACAAAAGCCTAAAAACTAATTTTCGTTTTATTACAGTGTAAGTTTGTAAAATACAGCATGCCATAACTATTCAAAATTATTGATTCAATTATTTTTTACACGAAATCTCTAATAACTTAGAAACTAGGCAGCTTGGATGTAGCCTTATTAATATTTATTTTGTTAAATAAAAAGTAGTGGTATGAATTAATTAAAATATCACAACTGTTGATAAGTTATAGGTTCACAGACACAAGAAATGTTTATCCAAAAATATATACTCCATTTGTAAATTTCATGCAAATGAAAAATAATTCTACATAAGACCAATTAAAAATGCTCAAGACTTGAATTTAGAGCAAGATATTGGTTCCGTAATTTGCGATATATTTTCATGTTTTGCAAAGTTTAGCACACAATTTTCTGTTTTTTGTCGTATCAAAAAACGCTTACAGGCTTTTCGCTTAATTATTTTTATTTCAATTTTTTCATATGGTGCACATTTAATTTTCTGGGCAAGTAAGACCAGTAGATTTATGTATAACACATTTATATCACATCAACGCAGTGGCGTCTTAAGGGATTTGGATGCCCGGGGCGGCTTTCAAAAGTAATGTCCCTTTTCCCATAGGGAGGTGGTCCGGCGATGCTTCCCCGAGAAAATCTGAAAATTTACCTCCATCGGACGCAGTTTTAAACTATTCCAGCACAAAATATTTTCTTGCAAATGACCGGATTTTCTTGTTTTGTCTTAAAAATAGACGGGGAAATTTTTATAACTAAGCTTTTCCAAGATTCAGTTTCAAGTCATTTTGATGCTTAAAATTTATAACATTTTATCCTTAAAATGAAAAGAACATTCGACTTCTACTTAACATGTTTCCCAGATAATCACCGTTCTGTCAGCAGCCCTAAAACTTTAACTAAGATAACAGAACAAAATAGACTATTTAATAAGTTTTTAGATGTGTTTTATTTATTACACGATTTAATATAAATTACACTTGCATTGAAGACAAATATCGTATTACTGAGATACTGAGCAGTTATTCAAACATAATTTCTGCTAGCAGTGCCGTAGCCAGAAATTTTTTCGGTTGGGAGGGCTCGTAGTCGCGTTCCAAATAAGCACCTAGGAATGTATTGCGGTAGTGGAGGGCGATCGTCATTATCTAAGATAGAAATGCTGCTTTTAGAGGAGTGCTAGTAGACATGTTTTTGTATAAAATGAAAGAAAACTTCTATAGCGTGAGTTTAAAAAAAATTGGTAATTTTATTTTTGTTTGCTACGCCAAAGTCACCTAAGTGCCAAATCTTCTTTTTGAGAAAACATCAATCAAACATTGTGAAATATCTGAAAAATCGTATTTTGTATATTGTTGGTTCAGATTATTGTCAAATATCCGTAAAAGGCCTTCTTTCACTATTCTACTATAAGATTTAGATTATGGTTGACCTGGTGTCAGAAATGTCACTTGGGTGAGTTTGGCAAAGTGTGATTTTGTTTAAAGTCACACTTCGGTGCACAAATAAATTTGAAAACAACACATTCAATGTAAAAGTTGTATTTTATTTTTCTTATACATTCAGAATTAGAAAAAATAAAAAATAAAAATCATGGTTTAAATTTAGCTACGGTCATTTTTAGTCATCTACGTCCTTATGTTAGTGCGTTGTCATGTTCGTAGCTAGATTCCTCACTTTCATGGGGCTCAGCCACGTTGTCCCTCTGGCCAGACGAACCTATGATACCGGAATAGTATGTGTGGTATGGCTTTGGGATGGTCAGCTCCTTGCACATTTTTATCACATCCGTTTTTTTCGCTGTTGAAATCGGAAGCCGTTGGGTGTATGCCTGTGGTGGGGCTTGGTTGCTGGGTCTTCCTCTAACAGTCTTTAGATTTACAGGTACCAATTCATTTTTATAGTCTTCTTTGTGGAATACAGCTACTCCATCGTCGGTCATCCTATACTCAAGACAGCAAACCTTTCTCCAAGGAATAACTCCTTTGTGAAATTTTTTTGCCAACTCGGTGAAATCGAGAAAATTGTCGTATTTCATTGTTGTGACATGGAATGGTTTAGGATAGACACGAGCACTTCTAACAATTTGAAACCAACCTTTTGGAACATAAACTGGAATGTTTTTGGATTCCCTTTCTACTTTCGCGTGAATCGAATCACATTCCATCTCAGAATGTCCTGGCTCGAAGAAAGGAATGTTTGATTAGTTGCAATGCGGTAGTTTTTAGTAGATGAACACACATTGCAGCAACCAGCGAGTTTTTATTCTGTCTAAAACAAGAATCAGACATCAGTCTTATTTGGCGAATTTCTGAGTCAGCTCCCAATTTCATTTGAACGTACTTCATGAGACAAGATGCTATTTCATTAGCACCTCTTTTATCATCCGTTTCATCGCACATAAAACAATTGCCGTCATGTAAATTGAGATCGAAAATTGTAAAGTTATACACGGCTAGCTTGCGGAAATAAAATATTTGACCCCCACTGCCCTTGGGAACGTTAAGAACGGCCTCTAAATCAAAGTAAAATGACAAGCAGTGATTATTTGCTATTGTTGATAAATTTCTGTCGCTATTTCTAGACTCCCGAGCTGCATCCTTCCTCTCAATGTGCTTATTATATTCAACCTCTAATGCCTCTCTGTCACCTATAGACGCCGCTCGATACACCAAACATTTACTGCGCTGATCCTTCTTGGACGAAAAAATCCAACATTAAAGTCTAGGAACATTTTTCTAAATTTATAAAACTTTTTCCTTTCCATCCTGTAAACAGCGTTCCACAAACAGTCTGTACATAATAGAGATGTTCAATGTTGCATCTAAATATTTTCTTCTAGTGTGACTCCATTGTTGGAAAAGAAGAAATGAATTCCCGAATGTACTTTTCAGCTTCAGAGGATAGTTTGTTGGATGGAGTATGACGCTCTCTCATGTCTGGTTCCACTATTCCCGTGTCCTTAATTTTTTTCAATGTACTACGTACTCAAGCTTCTGTGATGTTCAGGGTGGCTAGGTAAAATTCACGACATACCTGAATTTTATCATTATCAAGAGTCAGAGTATAAACACGAGTAAATACTCTCTGTGTAGTATGAATCCTGGTTGAACGCTTCTAGGCTGTATTACTCACATGTTGAGCAAGAAAGGATCTCTGTTGATCGATTGATGGTGACGTTCTTAAACCGTCATCGATTTTTCGCCTATGATCTTCGCTAACGAGTGAACTGCATTGGTGATTAATCTTACCAATACAAGAAGATGGTAGCATGGGACGGGCGGCGTATTCTACACCTCAGAATCCAGAATATGACTAACCCTTCAATCTCTTCTCAAGACGAATTTGCCTCTTCCATTTTCTTTTACCTCGTTTTTCAGGCAGTCCACCATTGATTTCTCCATGATCTTCGTTATTTAAACCTGAAGATCCTGTTTGGGTGAATTCCAAGAGAGCTCATCTTGGTCATTCCTGTTCGATGCTGAAAGAAAAAGATGCCAGAGCACAATGATTATTCCTCAGAATAATCCAAAGAGCAAAATAATAATGAACGAAAAGGGTGTTTTATTGAGATTACCTCTTATAAGTTGGCTTCTGTGGAGTACTGAAGATGTACCAGGAACCAAGCTGCTGCTGTCACTGTCAGATGATTCATTTTCAAGGAAATAAGTTTCATCAGAATCTGAAAGTGTTTCCTCTTTCTCCCTATTAGCGCACGTTGCAATAATTTTTCTCGACTTGGTTGAATACATTTTCAAATCTCAAAAGTCTGCTTCCAGAACGTCAAAATTACAGAAACACGATTAGTAACGAAGCGCAAGCGATAATGATTAAACTGAAAATCTGGGTAGTTCAGAAACAGTTGAACAAATCCCACATAACCAAGTTACTATGGAAACTATTTCCCATTTCAGAGAGGAAGAAATGAAGTACGCTTTGCTAGACTCACCCAAGTGTTTAATTTGTCGAAGTATAAAATGACAATTTTGTAGATGTGTGAAACGTTAAATGATAATTTAACCTATTTGGAATTAGAATTCAAATGCATACCTTGGGCATATTGTAGAGTGACACCTAACAATTATGCACTTAGGTGACTTTGGCATATCATCGACGAGATGATTAATTTTTGGGTTTCAAATACGACTAAAATATTTAAAATTCTAGTGTAAGTACATACAGTTATGTAAAATGTCATAAAATATTACTCTTGAAAATACAAAAACTAAATCAATAATAAAAGCAACAAAAACCGTATTCATAATAGAACGTCTAGCTTTCAATTTTTCGCCGTAAACATTTGCTCGGTAGGCAGGTCGATATCACGATGAGTAGACATAAAAGCTGTAACAGACGACCGGATTTGGTCCGGCCGGACCTACTGACGTTCGGTCTGCTCTTTTGCAACACACGATCGGACCAGCCAGTCGTTCTTCAGTTTTTGGTGCGCGAAGATGGCAAACGAAGTGGCATCGATTATGTCCAACAAACATAAAATCGCTTTTGCGGCAGCAGTAATTGTTGCTACATCGCCACCGCTACGAATTAAAAAGTGATTTGTCTGGTCGTTCTGTGGAAAATCCATCGAACTCGATCGGACTCAATTTTGGTACGCGGACTGCTCTCCAGACGACCGGATTTGGTACGGAGCGGACCAAATCCGGCCGTGTATTAGCACTATAAGAGTTAATCCCGTTAACCGATCTTATCCGCATGAGTTTCTTAAATACGGTTTGAGTCGTCTTAAAGTCAAATATGATTTTTCAGCAGTACAGGTAGTCACAGGTATGTTAGAGTTGCAAAAATATTCAATAAAATGAATATGTTTGGAAAAAATCGTTGTTGCACTCTCCTAGAGCTTTAATGGCACATGAGGGACGTCAACTTCATTCTGTTTTATCCAATAAATTTTCCATACGTCAAATCCAGCTTCAAGTAATGAGAGGTCCACTTTGTTCTCGTATAGCTTCAAATTTTCAATATTGATGGAGATTGACGGTTTAACACACACTGATGGTAGCAGTGAATTTAAAGTTGTAAACAGCTTTGTGATCTAAGAATCTGTCTTTTAACTGTTGAATGAAGTCGTCAATAAGTGGAATTGCCATGGCTACGCGGTAATATATTTCTGGTTCATTCATTTGGATGGTACAGCGATTAACTTGCAATAAAGCTTGTCGAGGAATTTAAATTTCTTCATTCATTTCAATCATGATAGCTTCGAAACTTCCAATTCGATATTTATTCGCATTTCTCCAAATCGATCAATAATAATTTCAACATGATCTATAGGTGATTTCAAATCACAATATGGTGATTGCAAAATTTTACTGAGTACGATTGTATAATTAAAAACTTTAGATACAAAGCAGAGACTGAAAACGAATTCTCCATTAAAAATGAGATAATGAAGAGGCATTAGATGAGATGTCTCCATCCTCATCGTTACATAGCACATCCAAAGTAGCTAGAATTGGTTTAAGAAGGTCTTTAAATTTCGAAAGACCGATATGATTTTCAATCCATCTTGTTTCGCAAACCGATATCAATGTGTTTGTTGGACAATTTGGTAAGGCCGATTTTATTTGTTCACTTAACAAGTTTAATCTTTTAGGGAAAGCTATTAAAAAATTTTTTTCCCGGTTTTTTCTGTACCAACACAATTTCTAATACTCTGCAATTTACACGAGTGACACAAAGCCAAATTAAAAGAGTGTGGATGATCTTTTCGGATGCAAGCTTGAGCACCTTTAAAATGTCTCGTCATTGCTGCAGCGCCATCGTATCCTTGTCCAATCATATCTACACAATCCAGTCCAAGTTTTCGCAATCAAGCTGAAGCCAAACTTGCTATGTATTCTCCTGTTTCGTGTTCTAAATGGTAAAATCCCAAGAAGTCTTCTCGTATAATGTAAAAAGATTTAGTTTTCTGCATGTAACGTATGCATAGAGACATTTGTTCATTGCCCGCTATATCAGCAGTTCCATCTGCGAGGGTAGAAAACACTTTGGCATCCTTTGCATTACTGATAAGTTTATTTTCAATAATCTCTCCACATATGTTTATAATTTTATTTTTTATTGGTGTGCTAATATACATTTCGTTTAGTGCTATATTTTGAGAGTGTTTGAGTAGTTTTTGGTGCCGACATTTCATTCTCATTCTCAGCAGAGCTCTGAAATTTCCATCATTGACGATTGGTTCTTCATCACTCACATATCGTGGACCAGAGTCATTAGTATTTCTCAATGAAAGTTCTCGACACCCACAAAACTTGATGGTTTCAATTACTGGAACTAATTTTCACGATTTTCCTGAATTTTTTTAAGTCTCGAAGAATCCAACACATTTTGTATATTAAGACTTGGAACTGAAGAATTACGTAAAAAGTTACACCCAATAATCATGCATTTCTTATGGTATTCATTATTTTCGTGGGTTTTGAAACTTTCCAAAGCGTCTTTCTAATTCCTAAACGGTTCTCTTATAAAGGATTTTAATTTTTAGTGTCCTCCTTTTACAGCAGAGTCTCTAGAAAATAAGACACAATATTTGCAAAGAAATCCGTCTGCTTTTGCATATACAAGCCATTGAAACTGCGATAACCAGTGCCTTTGAAATTTTAAGGTTTCTCTTTCCGCCAGCTGGAAGTGTATAACCCGGATTTGCAACCCACGGACTTCTTAACAATTTTAACTTTGTTTCGTTATCAATCTTGTGTCTATGGACTTCGAGATAATAGCCTAAATCCAAATTATCTAGTGTAAAAACTACATCTGCCTTTGTTGATATGGCATCTGTCCAACATTTTGTATAGGATTCATTCTTTTCAGTCGAATTAAGATCCAAATCATTAACAAAGGCAGGCTTTTTGGTAAAAAAAAAATTAAGTAAATTGAGTTGTTTTCCTGGTCGTTTAGCCATTATCGTTTTACTTAGAGAAAAGATTATAAAGAGTATTATCTGGGCATATAAACTGCCAACAAAGTTCACATAGACAAATTCCTAATCTAACGGTTTTCGTCCATCAAAATCGATTGTGTATGCGCTCGCAAGCACTTTCACGGGGGAAATGTTTGAGAGAGTTTGAATCAATAAATATGGCATATCATGAGCGCTTGAAGGAATGCAAGATATCTGGCTTATTTTTGATCAGATGGGCGAAAGCTTCTCATATCGTGTACATACAGGAAAACACATTAACGAATCGATTTTGAGCTTGAAAACTCTGTATTATGCGAAAAGCGCTTTCACGTTCTATCGTAGATGCAATGAAATTGTGATAAACAAGCTCTCGCTTTACCTCTCTTTTGATTTGGCCGATCAGCTGGTGCATTTGCATGATAGTGTATATGCTCTGTAATTATATTGTATCACATAAAAATATTTTTGCTCTAAACTTGATTTTGAAAAAGTTATGCTGATTTTCTTACTTTATCTTAATCGAAAAAATCACTGAACTGCACTTTCACTAGTTTCATTTATTGTTTGGCCCATAAAAAATTTATTTTCAAGCTATCAGCAACTGAAATGTCTACTTTTGAAGTGAGATGCGAAAACGTTCCACAAAACAAAGTTCAATCGTCACACCATCACGAATAAAATTCTCTACAAACACATAGTAAGGTACTTTGACAATTATAGTACTTAAACTTCATATGCATGTATCAACGTGTAATAAGTTATTTTGAAAAACAAAAATGTATTATGAAATCAATGAGCATCCTAACTATTTGAAATTTAAATTTTTCTCCTCACTTAGCTACCTTCGGTTTGATTCCTTATATGGGGATCATTGTCTGTCTAGAACTTCGACCCATCTAGCACAAAAATTTCCATGACCGCGCTGATGGTGATTCCAGCTAAGGGTACCATCATAGAGATCTGTTCGATTAATTAATCGATTGTAAATATCTAAAATTTGAATCAATTTTGTTCGATACTCACTTTAATTAAATCTAGTCACAAAAATGTTGCAATTTGAATCGCTTTGTTAAAGCTATGCACTTGACATTATATGAAATCTCTTAAAAGTTTGAGTGTACCCTTAAGAAGATTTTCTTTTCCCTTTACTCAAATGTTTGAATGTTACGCGTTTACCGAATTCAGCGAAAATAATGCTAGAAGAAAATAGAAGGAAACATTTTTAAAGCTGCCTTTATACTTAATCTGTTGATTTAGAGCAAATTATTTCATCTGTTTTAATAACGTAGCGAAAACAACGAATATTTTTTAGATAAGAGGTTCAAATTACAATCCGTGAACATGAATACTTAAAAATCTAATACGATTTAACTATTCATATTCAGGGATTATAATTTGAACCTTTGTCTTATTTCTTCTTTGAATTAGCGAAAAAAAATAGTATTAGTGTCCTGTTTCCTTGTTTTAAACAACACCTAAATAAGTAAGTAAAATGATGATATCCGAAATTGCGCGATTGATTTGAGGAGTGCAATATGAAGTTTTCTTTCTGGGTACTTTCTATTCTGAGGATCAAACATTTCTGAGGAAAAGCTCATTAAATATTTCATCGTAGCAGACAAAATCAAAATTGGGGTCACCCCACACGACCACGCAAACCATTCTCCGTGTTTTCCTATTTTTCTCCAGGAAATCTTAAAAATTTTTACTTTCATTGCAAAATTTTGAGGGGGGTGAAACCCCCTGAATGTTATCAAAATTGCTGTTTACGAACTTTTGCTTTCGCAAATTTCTCAATTACTTCCCTAAAACCGATTCGATGAGCCGTCGTATTTTCTATTAATAAAATTGCAAGATTTAAAAAAAAATTTTTTTTTACAAAACCTTAAAAAAATAGATTTTGATCTGGTATATTTTTAAATATCTACCAAGTGATATAATCATTTTCGTGTTTTTTTCAATTTATTGACCTAAATCATTTTGAATGAAACGTTATTTGAGCGTGATTTTGTATTGGAAATTTTGATATGGGTAGCAAACAGTAGAATTGGTAAGAGCTGTCGACAATATTAACGTCATACAAACCATTTTGTCGCGAATGCCTTCTCTATGCAGTAAGTTTTTAGAAAATTTACAAACACAAAGTTTTATATAATTCAAAAAAGTACGTGAAAGTAATGCAAGTAAAAATTACTTGTTTATCAAATTAGTGTGATAAACTATCGTCAAAAGCATGGTAGGACACGCTTTAATTCCTGCAGGTCAATATACTTATCCTTTTTAATTTTCCTGCTTTCTGTATAAAAAGCTTCTGGTAAGTTTTTTTTGTACTTTGTCAATTCTTCTTGGCAGCAATTGCCATTCTTCAGCGATCTGCAATTTATAAAAAATTTCCGCAATTGAAGTGTATTTTAGAGCTCTGATGTCTGTAACAACATTGTCACCAGCTTTGTAACCTGGCCGAATGCTCGAAACTGAGTTCAATGAGGAGAAATTCCTAAAAAACGTATGGTCTAGATATTTAACTTTGTAGGGCTCTGGGTTTTTTCTAGCGGCTTCTGCAATGTTAACGTAATCAGCAGGAACGTTGATGATCTTATTTTTTAGCCTCGTCTCTATTTTAGCATGGCATGAATCGAAGGGCATTTGTGTGTGCCCTTTCTCCAAGATCTTTTGAGTGATGGTTATTTTCATTAAAACCGCAGCTTGTGAAATGCATTACTGAGCGCCACGTTTCTGTATTGGTAAGTGGATCCATCACTCCACAGTATAACTTCTTCAACTTCTGAGGTATTTAGATTATTTATGAAATCGACGATACATGAGGAAAATTAATTTGATGTACTTTCACCTTCTCCCTCATGCCAGATGTAGCAAATCGTATCGCGGTTCGCATTGTTGTACATGGTAAAGTTATGTACCAATAATTTGGTTTTATAATAAAGAGCAGATGCCTGCAGCCGTGTACTCAAAAGTACTCCTTGGAGGTCCATTGTTATAACCACATACCTACTGTTATTTTTTGCCTTTTCAGTACCCGATTGCATTGCTAACCGAGCTTCCTCCTTCCTATTTCTATGCTGAATCCATCCTTCCTCTCCTAAGTTTCCATTTTTGTACATAATACACAAATCACATTGGTCTTTTTTGGGTTTAAAAAAAGTTTCATTTTGTTGAATGTAGATTTGAATTGAGTCAAAGATATTCAAATTATAGTCAAAGGTATACAAATTATAGACTTCAGCTTTTGAACAGAACAGAGGCTCGAGTTATAATTTGCTCGAAGATTCTCAACAATAATGTGAGGGCACCTTGGGTAAACTTTGTAGAAATTCGTCTAAGACTTATTGTTGCACTTTTTTACCAGGAATTGTTTTTGAAATTTTCTTAGCAATAAATAAATGCAATCCATCTGCTGTAGTTATTGCCCAACTTCGAACAGGCCATTCTCCCATGTCCAGAGTGTTCAAAATCATCTTCTTACAGACTCGTAATCTATTGTGTCCTTTTTTCAAATGGTAGGTTAATGAATGTTGTCGTCTCGATTCTCGTGTAGTGGATTTTTTCCTATTGGGGAGAGAAACATTAACAAGTGAGGCCACATATACTTTCCTTTGTCTCCAATCCATGTCATCCCAAAGTCGGTTGAAAATTTCTCTTCGACAATCTTTTGTGAATTGTTTGCACTGATTCATTTGCTTGGTGCATTCGCAAGCCTTTTTTAATTTCCTCGGGGGTTTTTCAGCAGGGGACTCCTTTTTGTTCTGAACTTTTCCACCTATGTACACCTTTCCCTCTCTGTCTCATTGCTTTAATTTTTTTCCAAGTCTCCAGCCGAGGTTCGCTTAAACTGAGGCTCCGTTTTTCAACAACTTCTGTATTGCTGTTTTGATCTAAAAAGCAATTATTCAATAACGAAAGGAATCAGTATAATAATCATCAAAATTTTACCTGCAGTGGAAGCACCCGCAGCCCGTCTACATATATCTACCATAAGTTTCCCGCCATTCATTTTGCACTTTCACTTTTTATTTTTTCTTCGGAAATGATAACCTTAACGTGTTTATATTTATGCTATTAGATAATTTAAGATATCGACTTAAAAACCAACAACAGAGGAAATGACTTAAATCAAACAACTAACCTTATCTTCGTAATCTCCTTCCAATGGTTGCTCAACTCAAAAATCTGACAGATCAAACTTCGTATGGCAGCAAACTGCTCATCATACGAGGTATGGATTGTCGTTTTATTCCATCAAACTCTACAAAGTTTGACTTTTTGGTTTATTAAGAATTTTTAGACTAAATTTCATTTCGAGTTTTGGCCTTTAGATGATGCCTGATGTGAGGAACGCGAAAAACAGAAAAATTAAATTTTGACAAAAAATTTACATACGAGGTTTGGCATTGACGACGACGATATATATATTGGTAAGTCTAAAAAGTATTGAGCCTTTTTTTGTCCTTTTTCAATTGAATATTTCTTTTAATTAAAATGAATTTTATTTAAGTACATATTGTCCATTATTATCTATGACCTTTGCCATTTTTTGGGTAGAGCCATTATTCCATCTGTGTAGAACTTCTGTGGTTTATCGGCGAAAAACTAGGCCAAATGATTTTCACAGTACCTTTTTGAAGTGAATTTCTTTTCATTCAGAAAGTTTTGCAGAGACCGAAACAAATAGTAGTCTGATGGTGCAAGCTCTGGACTATACGTTGGATGCATCAAAACTTCCCAGCCAAGCTCTGTCAATTTTTGCCGGGTCATCAAAGATGTGTGTGATCTGGCATTGTCATGATAAAAGACAATGCCCTTTCTATTGATCAATTTTGGCCGGTTTTTTTGAATTGCTTGTTGCAATCTGGTTAATTGCTGACAGCACAGAGCCGAATTGAGTGTTTGGCCAGGTTCTAGCACCTCATGATAAACAATCCCCTTCCAATCCCACCATACACATTGCATAACTTTATTTGGTGTCAATTCTGGCTTTGAAGTCGTTTGTGATGATTCACCTTTTTTTTGCCCCTGATCTTTTTCGAACGACATTCTCGTATCTTACCCATTTTTCATCGCCCGTAATGATTTGCTTCAAAAATGGCTCGATTTTGTTGCGTTTTTTTAGCATTTTGCAAATGGAAATTCGGTCGATAAAATTTTTTTTGTGTTAATTCGCGCGGCATCCAAACGTCGAGCTTCTTTGTGTATCCAGCCATACGCGAATGGTTCAAAACTATTTGGTGATAGATATTCAGTTCCTTAGCAATGTCATGGCTGCTTATGTGTCGGTCTTCTTCAATTTTTTGTAAGATTTCATAGACTTTTTCAGTGATTGGTCGACCTGAGCGAGGTGCATCTTTGACATCAAATTTTTCAGAACTAAAGCGAGCGAACCATCTCTTGGCTGTGGCTTTTGATAAAGTATCTTGACCGTAGACACCAGAATTTTTTTCACGAGCCTGCGATGCATTCTCACCTTGATCGTAGTGATATTGTAAAATATAACGACTTTTTCAGAAATTTCAATCATTTTTAAATGAATACAACTTTTGACACGAATGACGAATTACAAAACTGTCCATATGAACAACGCATGTCAGTTTGACTCAATCTGATTAGTATTGCCCGATATATGACAAAGAACACCATCTAGTCACAAAAAAGGGTCAATACATTTTAGACTATCTATAATATAGGGGGATTCTTACTACAGACCTTTGTCTTACTAAGGGGTGAACACTCTAACCACTACACTACGCGGACCATTCCTTTTGGCTAGCATTCGCTTGGAACTTGCAGTACTAAGATATATATATATATATATATATATATATATATATATATATATATATATATATATATATATATATATATATATATATATCTTAGTACTGCAAGTTCCAAGCGAATGCTAGCCAAAAGGAATGGTCCGCGTAGTGTAGTGGTTAGAGTGTTCACCCCTTAGTAAGACAAAGGTCTGTAGTAAGAATCCCGTTGGTGACAACGAGATTTGTTTCGAGTGATTTTTCAGACGGGCTATAAGCCCGTTCAGTTAAGATATGCCATGATTTAAAATCAGAACGTATCGCAGCTAGGTTAACGCACAAACGGCCAAACCGTTATACTGATCATACCACCTTCTCGAGCGCCGATACATAGGCAGGATCATGAGATACTCTATCTCTAAGCGAATGCACGAACGGGTCTATAGTGCAAAAAAACAAACTAGCCAAAATAATTAGCTCATGTATATTATCGTGCTACAATTGTATTATAATGTAGGTATCATCTTCAGACATTTCTCATTCATCCTTCGTTTTAACTACAACCATTATTTTGTATTCAATAAACGTAAAATAAAATAAAACAATTTTAATTTTCATCGCTATTGTTATCTTATTGCGCATTAAAAAAGCTTACTGCACGAATGCATTTCATAACTCCATTTATGAATAAATCAACTTAACATCATTCTGCTCTCACAAAAAATTAAAAGATTACCTTGTTCTCAAAAACTTCTTGCTACTGTCCAAATGCGAAGGACCCAGTCCCGAAGCAACTAGTCGTTAGCAGAGCCCTGTACTTGACGTACACTGATTAAATTGAATCTAATAAATTCACGAGGAAACTACATCGTCCCCTAACCAGTTTATATGAATGTATTTAACGATTCAATTTTGGTAATAATTAATGCAAATTTAATCGAACGCAATGCAATTGTATTTGAACCTGTTGTAGCGTAAATTTGGCTCTGTTTAAGGCAAACTAGTGTGACTAGCATAGTCAAATCTAAAGCATCAGAAACAACAACAGTGATTGCTGAATATTCGAATACTTCCGACGACGGGCAATCAATTTATTCGCATGAATAAGCTTTCAAGCTTTCGAATTAAGTCTTATTATTTTTGTTGCTCGATTTGCGCTCGAATTCCCTATAATGATTTCCTCAGGCTAATATTTACGGCAGATATTCACGCGACTATTATATACATACATATTATATTGCGGAAGATAAAAGCTCTTGTAAACTTTTCGGTCTTGTTTATATAGGCTCAACATGAATTTTCCTTAATCTGCATTTATTATGTTAGATGATCTATTGCTTAGCCTCAATATTGGAATAAATCTTTGTTAAAAACATCTTTCAGCGATTCATCGGTTAGCAAGTATACGAGTGGTTACACTAAGATTCAAAATACGATACTCTTCGCAATGATTTATTTAAAAGAATGGGCGCATAGTAAATTGTTTAATTTGTGACCGAAGGACGGCCTACATAGAAAATATAACTTGACTCTACAATGAAACGTAAAAAAAATCAACCCATCTTGAAAAATAGCAAGGAACATTGATTGACATCATTTTAAGGGACATGTTTTTTCAAAGCTCAATTCAAGTGACTTTATAAGGCTTGTTCTCGGCATGGCAACTGCATTTTGGTATACTTTTATATGTTTGTATGTTCAACATCTTTTTTATTTGCAACCATCAATAAATTGTGTATGTATGCATGGTTAAGAACTGATCCTTTCATTTCATCGACGCTGTGAAGGTGGCGATAGAAAAAACAATGCCATTGAGATTTGTATTACCCTATTGTTTGGGGTTTGGTAAGATTCGCAAAGCATGTACTCCTGAATACATCTAAATTTAAGCAATTGAATCTCAATTTTGTTATGGGTTGAAAGTTAATTGAGAACTTAGTAATTTGATTAATATTTGCTAGACACTGGAAACATGTTGTTTGAGTGTATTTATTGAATTCTTAGAAATATTAATTAAGCGCTCGAATGATGTTAATAACTTTACTTTCATTATTAACGCTTCAGTTAAAACTTAAGAATGTAATTCCAAGGAAGATATAGTCAAAAAGGATGCATTTAATTACTAAGGAGGCAAAAAAAGTAAGAATATGCAGTAAAAACTAAACCGTTATAATCATTATAGCGTACAATTACATTATTCTGTATTTAGTTGACCTCAAAATAGAGTGAAGGGAGCAAACATATTCCATGCGCGAATGCTCTCGATTTCTACTCTCTCTCTACTCGTGCAAGACTTGCTTGCATAAAATGAGAAAAAAATGTGTTTCAAGCTCGATACCTTAGATATTAAATTCGCAATAGTTCCCATTCTTGAATATGGCTAATTCTTTTTGATACCAATTAATTTTGAGAAATCGGAGCCAGTTTCTTTTTTCGTTGAAAATTAACTTCCTTCCATAATTCTAACTTGCAACCATAATATTTCTATTATTCACTTTTACTATTTACTCGTCGTAACACAGTATAAGATAATGTTACTATCTGTTCAATAGAATTACTCGTTCAACTAGGCCAATCGTTCCCTTAATTGTGTACTTAACAGGTTCGTAGCGTAAAACAAAAAAAAAATACTAATGAATGCATTTGCAGACCAGACTATGGTTGGACATCAGTCCCCATATCCAATTACAGTGCTCTCTTCCACTGGCAAGTCCATGTATGTACTTTACTCGTTCTGATGAGGCTTTACGTGTCGTGTAAAAGCTGTAACATGTATTGTAATGTGTAAACAATTTATAAAAAGTGTTACGACTTTGGAGATGAAGCAGTGAAGCGTTCAAGAATATTTGTAATTGCTTACAACATGGTCCATTCGAAGGTAGTTTGAATGCTTTGCTTAAAAGGATTATAAATATCGCCTTGCTGAGAGGAATTATGAAATTCACACTTTGCACACTGGATTCGCTGAGCTGGAAACGAAAATCAATTAAGAAGCTGATTTTGTTTGCACTCTCAATTGCATTGAAAGTAGCAAAATACTTATTTATGTTTCATGTGTTCGCTTTGATTTGGTTAAGTGAAACCGATAATTGATTGCCTTTATTTAACTGTTAGGCCTTGAAGAGTTGACAAGTTCGGGTTTGAAGTAAAAATTAATTTTAGGGTTTTTTACTATCATACAAAACCCTGTTCAAATTGTGTCTGTCTGGGTGCCACAACAGGTACGAATAATATTAGTTTGCATTTGAACGGTGAAATAAAACGCACGATCGTGTTCGGACAGCTGGCAATAAAGAATACCATTCTCTATTCTAAATTGTCCTACTGGGCCCTTGTCTGATTTATCCCGTAAATCGACAAGGGTCGTGTCTCGCACTTAAGCATGCACTTGTAAATCGGTTTCCTCCTCCAGGGATATCACGACTCATCGCATCAATATCTCACCTGAACGATGACAAATCGAATAATTATATTTCTCAAACTCCATAACTCATCAGCCAATGCTAGGTTCAAGCCGCACTTAGACAGTGTCCAAGTTAGTGCATTACAATCGGTGATGATTTTGAATTGGATATCTTCGAGATATGAACGAAAGCGACGTAGAATATAAACATCAGCTAGAGTCTCAAATTGAAAACTGGTAGCGTGATGTAATGATTGCAAATCGTTCTTCGTCGAGATTTCTCGAAGGAAATCTTAATGGACCTCCCAGCGATATAACGACGTTCAGGCATGAGCGGTGTCAAGGAATCATACCCTTAAGGTGAACAGATTCTAACATTCGACAGTCTACTCCGTAGTGGCTGCTAGTCGGTCAGCTAGTTTGGAGAGGAATTCGGGTGTGAGTCATATCGTATCGCCGCTCGATTACACTTTTCAGCCACCGTATTTGGCCGATTTAAAACGCGTTCAAAATTCTTCCAGACGTTACGTTACTCTACTGATTCACTCTTCTTTACAAAACTTTCGACAAATACAAGAGATAAAAAAAAACAAATTCACGCATTACCGATCCATACACCAACGTGATGCCAATACCTAAACTACTTTAATCTGACTCGAAATAACCTACACTAATAAAATGAACAATTAAAAAAACAGGCACCGAGAATTTGACCCATGCAACGAAAAATTCATGGGTAAAGTCTCGATAGTGGCGCCCATTTCTCTAGCGTTTAAGATAAACTGTACAAAATAATTACTGGTTTCAGTAATAATATTTTAAAGTGATAAAACTTAATTTTGAGCCAAAAACCTGATTCAAAAAAACTCAAAACTTTCTTACATTTCTGTTACTGAAGAATTATGTAATGGGTATACATACTAAGATCTTAGCGTAAGTGATGAACATGTGTAGTGAAAATGAGGTAGATACAATGTCCGTGAAGGACTGCAGCGATGGTCTGCTGCCTCGGCGAGAGAGGATGGCGGGATCCGCCGAGATTGGCCTTGTCTGAGGACGCTTGAATGCGCTGGCAGGCTAGCATTACGGTAACGTGGGGCGAGTTCTTTTCCCCAGCACAAGACCTACTACAAAAAAATTTCACATTCACGAATTGAAAGAGGTATAATACGGATCGACTGGAGTCGAGGCCGAGGTAAACTACTAAGAGGCGAAATAGCTTAAAGCCAGTAACAAACTGGGCCGAAAACAGACGGACTTAAGCGGACTTCGTCATTACCGACGATACTTATAGCCCCCAAATAAAAGTGGGGCATCCAGGTGAAAGCGGTGCCCCCTCGCATGTCATAGTATTATGTGAGGGAATCACATAACCCTATGCCATAAATAGGCATGCAAGCGGAAGGCCACCTTACCCACAACACATTTCCCCTCCCTGTGCACCCCTCGAAGCAAAAATTGTCAAATTAAGACCTGTTTTAAAAAGTTCTCATCAAGACCTTTCATTTGATACCCATATCGGCTACCTTCGGTGAAATTTTTTTCGGGGGCCACTCCTTAAATGCCGTATAAAAATTTTTTTGTGGTTGAACTTTAAAGAGAGCACCACTTACACCTGCATACAAAATTTGATGTTTCTAGCCTAAGTAGTTTGCGAGAAAAAATGCTGTGACACACGGACGGACGGACAGACAGGACGCGATTTTAGTAGGGTTTTGTAAAATTATTTTACAAAACCTTAAAAATTGCTTCTCATGCCCAACAACGAGGCTTCCCGCATTGGTTGGTCCACCACGGAACCCTTCTTATGGCCAAAATTGAAGTGTTTAATTTTACTGCAAATGGTGTACGTGTACTTCACCATTCCATTCCAATCAGGCTCAATGGAGACTTCCTGTTTGAAATGCTTGAAAAATATCTTGTAACTTTCTTCACGCCACGGGAAAGCCAATCCTTTGTCATTGTTTATGTTTGGATAGTAATCAGATGAAGGAGACCGAGAGTGAAAGAGCGAGCCAGCGAAACGACATGAATGTTTGTGCGCTGATTTGTGGGGCTAGTTTGGGGTCCAGTGTGGATGTGTTGGTGAGGAAATGTCACTTTTACTTGTTTATCGATATGAACGTTCATGTGTTCACCCTTCCAATGCGCAGCAATATGCATATAATTTTATGTTATTTTCGAGCTGTATTCTTCGTCGTATTTCGTCTCTTTCATTATGGATTTTTGTTATTTTGGCGAATAAATACACAAATTTTCACACATTTTCGGTACTGCACTCGCCCGCCAAGTGTGGTGTTTTGTGTATTTGAAAAATTTTTCCTCGACTGCGTCATGAGTTTTGTTTTATTTTCATTGATTTGTAGCTCTGCTAGTTTTGCTAAAAAGCAATTTTTGTTTTTTTACTTCAAGTAATTCGCTTCTTTTTGGAACACAGATTTTAGTTTTTTTTTCTCTTCCTCCTTGCATGACTGGAGAAAATTTTAATTCAATTTATACTGACGAGGGCACTTGCCGCGTGAATTTTTATGTTCAAAACTTGAGTGGTCTAACCCACTGTTACTTAACCGCCAACTCTGCTCGCTGCTGCCGCACTGCACGTAACCTCAATTGTACAGATCGATGGGTGGCAGTACCTAGTGATTGAGATTCTTTAAAGATGTAATGATTTACTGCAAGCATTCAGGCTGGAGTCCTACGTCATTTTGTGAAAAGTGTTTCCACTCACGACGAGTAATCAGCACACCGCCGGCACATAAACGGCAACGCTTTAATTTCGTGAGATCTGAATATAGTCAAATGAAGGCTGAAATAAACTCCATTAATTGGTTTTCCTTCTTCTGTAATTTAAATATTAATGATGCCGTTCAAAAATGTTATAGCTTCCTTGAATCTCTGATCTCACAATATACACCTGTCTGCTTTCGAGAGAGATCCAAAGACGCTCCTTGGCTAAATAAAAATATCACCTCTATCTTAAAACCAAAGAATGCTGCCCCTGCTAAGTATCGTCTTACTGGCTCTTCAATTCATCTTCTTAGCTATAAAAGTTTACGCAGAGAAGTTTAAAAAATTGGTTAATATTGCCCAAAAAAGTATATATGTTACTTCAACTGCTGAAAATTCTGATCATACTTTCGGTTTGTCCTTGAATTTGTGCTTTGCCTATGTAAGTCCTCTTGAAATAGAGCCATTACTAAAAGGTCTAGACAATAACATTGGCTGTGGTTCGGATGGGGAATTCCTAATATTTTTGCCAAATCTTTGTCATCTTCTTTGTGTGTTCTCCTGTCCATTCTTTTCAATCGTAGTCTTTCTGACAATGAATTTCCCGTTCTTTGGAAAAAGGCTAATGTATTTCCGGTTTACAAATCGGATGATAAGCCTAATATATTTAATTAACGTCCTACCTCCCTACTTCCGTGTTTTAGTAAGCTTTTTGAAAGAATTGTGTATGATCAGATTTATCACTTCTTATTTCCATCCTTTGCTAGTGAACAGCATGGCTTTATCAAAGGTAGGTATACTCTCTCGAACTTGCTTTCATTTTCAAATACTATTGCGTTAGCTTTCGATAGAGCGAAGCAAGTAGACGTTATTTATACAGATTTTTCGAAGGCTTTCGATTCAGTGGATCATCTTATACTTATTAAAAAACTAGGTGATCTTGGTGCGGGCTCATCTATTTATCGATGGCTCCACTCGTACATTGTCAACCGTAATTGCGTAGTCACTGTGAATTCCCAGAGTTCTTCTCCTTTCTCGCCGGATTCTGGAGTGCCTCAAGGGTCCATTCTCGGCCCATTACTATTCCTTGTTTTTATCAATGAACTTCCATCGTTATTCAAATCCTATTCGCTTATGTATGCTGACGATTTAAAAATGTTTAGAGCAATTGAGTCCTTGGAAGACTGTGTCTGTTTACAACTAGATTTACAATTTCTATTAGGTTGGTGTACGAATAATCGTCTGAAACTATAAATATAAGCAAATGTCATAGTATGACTTACTCACTGAGAAAGTTTACGATTCCTTTCGATTATTCTGGTATTTCCCTGGAATCAATCGTTCTCCATAAAGATCTTGGAGTGCTCTTTGACACTAAGCTGCATTATGGGCAACATATACCCCAGGTAGTTTGCAAAGCCTCTCGAATGTCAGGCTTTGTATTGAGGTCCACGAAAGGCTTCAAAAATATTTCTTCCTGTATTTGTTTATTTTTCTCACTAGTTAAAAGTTTAATTTGGAGTCCTCATCAACATAATCTATGTAGTACTGTGGCGACTGTTCAACGTAGGTTTATCCGCTCTCTTCTCTTAAATTTCGCATCCCACCTATATTGCACAGCACTCAAGTAGATCGACAACGATTTTTAACGTTCCCTTTGCCAGAACCAATGCGTTTTATTTTTCGCCGTTGGTACGTTTGCCACGTCAACACAACTCTCTTGGTCTTGGTCCGATACCTCAGTCTTTTACGCAATATAAAAATAAACTTAGACAATTCGTTCTGCTTTATAGTTTTGTAGATTAACTTAAGCGTACTTTCTAGTTTTAACTTTCTTGCTTTGTAACCTAATTTTTCTTGTTTTGTTTGGATGTGTATTGTTATTTCTTTTATAACTTCTACTTTTTCTATATTATAATTGGATTTTTCTAATCTTTATATAGAATTCTGTAAATAAATAAATAAACAAATGTCCGTGTGTAAAAACATACATAACCATCTGCACCAATGACGGAAGTTGCCCCGACACGATCTGTGACAGCTGTGTGACAACCGGCGTGCATGTTCGGAACTCTCACACACACATACACACCGACGATCGTTTTGATGTACCGACCTGGACGAATACAAGGTTGCAGAATTATTTGAAAATGGAAATGCGTACTTTTCGATGATGATTTACAGGAGTCGATCTAAGATTCTGTATGTCCTTCCGGAATTTTCCCGCGAAGATGGATTCGCTTACGTTTAACGTCGACGAATAATTTAAAATTACGTAAAAAGACTGCCCCCACGATCTGTTGTTCAGCAGCGGCAATGCAGAATTCAAATTATTTAAGTGTTTTAAACATGTCCTTAATCCATTTCATTGAATTGTGCTTGTTGGTAGCAATCATTCTTAAGCGCAATAATTGTCCTTCCAATAAAGTAATCAAGACAATCTACTACCAACCTACTTTTCCTTAGCGAATTTCTTACCGTTAATTCCTCGAAACTGCCAAAAACAAATTTTTTGTTAAGTATATTTATCTTATCTCAAAAAGTCATCGGCTGAAATTTTAGTCACATCTTCAAACTCACTAGTGAAACATTCTTAACATTTACAATTCCTTAGAAAATATATTTTTAAATTTACGAAACTTCCGATGAGTTTAATAAACATTTAAAGTCAACTTTGGCAGCTACTTAACTTTTCTAGAAGTCTTTTGAAATCTGGTATAATCAAATTATTTACTTGTCGGGAGAACATTGTATCCGTTTTAGGTTAATTGGAAGATATCACGAACATGTAGCTGGAGTGTCATTTGAGCAGATTAATACATAATAGCTATTGAAAAAATTATGCAAACCCTAGATAGATAGATTACAAATTCTTCTGAAAAAGTTTTCCGCCTACTATTGCTAGCATTTTCCTTGTTTCTTTGTAGCCATCGTCCTTGGTGCTTATTTATCATCAAATACAACACTGTATTTTATAGTATGATGCGAATTATTTGAGGTAGAGAAAAAAAAACGACTTCAAGTTCTAGCAGAAATTCGGTCAAAAGTTTCCCATTAAAATCGATATAAAAACTTCTAGTTGACGAGCTTTAAGTTTTATTTAAACTGGATAGTAACTTCAATTTGTGAGAATTTATTTTGGAGCAAAATGAATAAAATATTTTAGAAAATATACTACTTTGTCGATAGTAATAAAAATTCAGAAAATTTTAGGATTAAACTTGGAATGTATATAATGCATTATTTAAGATACATTAACTTAACTTTTCCTCCATAAAACATTAATTCAAAGTTACAATTTATTAACTTGTTTTTATTTATCTTTTCTTATTGTAGATCTCAGACGAAGACTGGAGCGACGAGCTAAGGGTGTTGGTAATGCAAAAAAGCAGCAACATGGCGATGAGCAGATGTGCTCGAGTACAAGTGAAGACAGTGAAAGTGATAGTTCTAGTAGTACTAGTTCATCGTGCTCGTCAAGTGAATATAGTGGAAAACATAGTCGTCATAGTTCAATAAGTGACGATGAATATCACTGTGACGAACCTAATGATAATGATTTAAGAATGGATTCAGATGATATAGCTAATGATCAACCAGTGAACGATGCAGCATTGAATCTAGAACAACAAAATGAAAGCATGTGCAATGGTTATGCTAATGGACCACTAACAGCAATTTCATCAACATCTACATCACCATCGGCAGCAACAGTTGAAATAGAACAAGTTATCTCACCTGAAACAAATCAAAATCGTATACAGCAACAACAATCCCCAGCACAAGAGCAACCAATCGATGCCAACTCTAACGATTAAACACTAGTGTGTATATGCAGTAGATATTACGATTAATTATTTACTCTGTTCCCTTTTTAACAAATTGTGGTTTATATTGGCAATTGTTTTCAAATGACATATATAATGATATATTTGGGTATATTTTGTACGCTTGGATCGATTTGATTTCCTACAAGTACAAACATGAGACGTTATTTGATAATATTGGTAATTATTTTGCCGATTCGATGAACTATTGCTGTGCGTAGGGGAAGGTCGCTTGATGGTATGGAGGTATGGAATTGAAAGAAATAAGCTTTTGTTTGATTACTTAATTTATAAATTTTACTTCCTTTAAATATTCTTTTTGAATACTTTCAATTCAGCTTAATTTCTCGGACTATACGTGACTGCCGACTACTTACTTTTCTCAATAAAATAATTCATATTTATATTATTAATATAGTCTCTGATCCGAAAACGTCTGTTCATTTTTATTTTTATCTTTTGTTTGGATTTTATCATCATACCGAAAGAAAGAGTTAATCAATTCTTCATTTTCAGATTGAAATTTGTTGTTTTATTAGAGATTCTTTTCTTTTGTTTGAATCTGAAAAAGAACATTTTTTTTTTAATTTCTATTGTCAGTGTTTCAATTTGAATCCAATTTTCGAGGCAGTATTTTCGACCAGTATAAGTCCTTAAAAAATTCCTTAAAAGTCCTCAAAAATGTATATGACATTACATGATCTTTCCGGCTCACTTTTGAATTGTGAGACAAATGATTACATTTTTCACTAGAGACGTTATTTCGTAATTGCCTTTTAGTTGTAAGTAATAGAAATTTAACTACTCAGCATCTCTTTTCGGAAGGACTTGGTAATAATTGAGAAGCTGGTTTACTTGTTCACGAATTTGATATTTCATCTGTATTTAAATTTCGCCCTTCTATTTATTCAGAAAGATGAAAGCGCGTGATTCCATCCCGTTGGTGACAACGAGATTTGTTTCGAATGATTCTTCAGATAGACTATAAGGCCGTTCATTTATACGTATTGGTTTAAAATCAGAACATATCGCATCTTGGTAAACGGACACGGCCAAAGCGTAGTACTGATTATATCACCTTTTTCAGTGCTGATATTTATTATCAAGATAATGAGATACTCTTACTATCTCGAAGCGAAACCCTGAAAGAGGCTATAATGCGATTCTATATCATGATCCAAAAGTTTTTCCCGACTTCTGGCGCGAAGTTCATAAAATATTTATTGAAATAATTATACATGTAAGTCAAATCCAGATGTTCTGACTTCGTTCCTAAAGCAACGTGGTATTATGGCTATGAAACGTAATACGAAGAAATCATGACGGTATGCGTTGTTTATCCAAAGCCCGAAAGAGGCTGTTGGACGACAATGATTATAAAAATCTATATATTATTTATTATACGAGTATGTTATTAAAATTAATATTAAAAATTCGAGGGTACTATGAAAGTTTGCTATTATTTGTATATTTTTTATCGATTGGTAGTTCTGTAATTGCTATCTCAATGCAGTGTTTCAAGCCAATATATTCAATTGCTGCAAAGCTACTCGTGTTTTTGTGAATATACGAAAGTGAGTTTTTTGTCCATCTGTGATTGATAATATGCCGTAATCGAGCAGTCGCCTAAGCAAACGGCAAGAAACCATTATAACCCTAATCCAATTAATTATTTAAATCTACAATTAAAATTTGGACACAGCAACACCTTTTTAACACAGCTCATCCACGAATTGCATGGCCGAATAAAATCTACAGGGACGGATGAGCTGGCTCGTCAACTGCCGTTGCGACAGGTTCCGTAAGGTAACTGTTGGTAACTAAGGGGAGTCTGCTTTTGATCGCCGCGCATTGCGCACACCGCGAGAACCGCTCCGGCAAGCGGAGATGAGTTGTTTGCTTTACATTGTTCAAACCGGCGGAGAGTTTCATTCGTTCCATCTAAACGAGAGTTATAATCTGCTTTCTGTTTACTGCAGCAATCCCTTGCCGCGGGTGTTTCGTGAGTTTATATCTTCCACCTGTCCTTAAGGAAAAAATCTGTGATTTGTTCTGGTTTAAAAGAAAATAATCAAAAAAGCGCTGCGATATTAAAGGTTTTAGAAAACAGAAGGCAATTGTGCGGTTGTTGCGATTAGGGAGTCTGATACGGATCGCCAAGCAGTGAGAACAGCGCCGGCAAGCGGTGATTAAAAAGACAAGTGCGCTATCGATTCCCATACAAAACAAAAGCCCCCATCTAACACAATAGCCCGATAGAAATCATCGTTTCGTCGCGATATCGCTGCGGTCGTTCTGATTTTTAATTGATGATAATTAAAAAACAAGAAAAATGTATATTTCGACTAATAGTTATATCAGCTGAATAGTACTATAGATAAAGATACAACAATCTTTATGATAGTTTAGTGCAGTGCACTAATCGAAAATGGTAGTGTTATAAAAGTAATGTTGAGGGAAGGAATTTACACCAAACCCGTGCGACAGACTGCATCGGCTCCGCTGCACTTGCTGCGTCTGGGAAATTGAGATTTGTAAACAGTTACTGGTTAAGACCCCCCATCAATAAAATATATTCTGGAGTACATTTTTTACTGGCGGACTTCGAAGGCTGTTCAAAAAAGTGCTGTGAAGTTGAAGGTGTTTTAAAGAAGAAAAAGAAGAGATAAATTTTTTGGATACAACAGAGTTGTATAGGTAGTTAATACTGACAGTTGAAAAAGTGAATAAGAGATTAATTACAATGAGACATTCATTTGTGCAATACGCGAAACAACATGTTAGAGGTGTGGTGACTCTGACTCGTGGAAAGCAGGCGAAGGCAGAAAATCGCATAACTGCGATCATCAATTTCGTTGCAATTCCGGCAACCGCTCTCAATTTTCAATACGCCGACTCAGCAAGTCACAGCGTTGTAGAAAAACGGAAAATCGACAAAGCTCGTATTCAGCAGGCTAGCGAAAAGCGAAAAATGATCTTCGGTTTGCGGCATTTCGAGTTGCTGAGCGGATTTGAAGATCCCATTAATATATGAGCCCGGTCGCCGCCTTGGACCTCAGCAATACCTTGTGATGCGCAATTCGAAGATGAAACTTCTTAACGGCATACACTAATGCTAACGCTTCCTTCTCCACCGTTGAATAAAGTCACTACATGTAGAATGGGTTTCATTGTGTCATCCTCTATTCGATGTAGCAGTGTGACACAAATGCCGTACGGCGAAGCATTTGTGGCCACTATAAGTGATTTTGCTGGATCGTAGTGTGCCAGTGCAAGGTCAGCATGCAACACCGGCTTCTGGTTTCAGAATTCCCCTCCATGTTTAGGTGTTCACTTAAATTTGACATCCTTGCGCAGAAAGTTGTCTAGTGGGCCTTACGAGGCCTTTGAGGTATGGGAGGAATGTTCCGTACCAGTTTATTGCTCCTTAAAATGCGTGGATTTGAGTTAAGTCTGCTGGCCTTAGCAAGTCTCGAGTGGTTTTTAGCTTTTCGGGGTCTGGACCGAAAAGCTAAAACTCCTTTTGTCGATCATGGGCCAAAAGTGCACTTCTCCATAGAAAGTGTCAATTTCGCTTCTTCCATCCATCTAAGTACAATATCTGGCCGCTTTCGCTGATCATCTGATCCTTTTCCTGGAACGGTGAAGTCATCGAGGTATGCCGATTTACTTGAAACAGACCTCGGTGAGTATTGATCGCCATCACCTTGTTTGCTTCTTCACCCAGCTCCACTTGCAGAAATGCATTCGACATGTGTAACGTTGTGAATGTATCCATACCTGAGAGGGATGCGAAGATTATCTCTGATGTCGGTAATGGTTGGTCTCCAGTGCTTTGTCGAGACCGGTTGAGTAGTCAGCAGCGAAACGAACCTTTCCATTTTTCTTTTTCAATGCAACTATTGGTACAACTGCGTCCGCATAGTGGATCTGTGTGAAGATTCCTTTCCCTTCCACCCTTCTGATTTACTGTTCCACTTTACGAGCTTCAATTGGCATTTGGCGGACATATATGACCGGTGGTTTGGCTCCACCCCACCACTTGACTAAGAAGGTTTTATGCGTACATGTTCCTAGTTTTGTAGAGAAAAGAGAATAAAATCAATTATTTACCTATTAAGCTACCTACTACTGTGATCGATATCTCCCGCAAGTTCAGAAAGTACATTGCTTTGTTGCCGAAGAGATTAACTGCGTCATCTGATACGTAAACGTCCATTACTCCTATTTTTCCTTGAAGATCGATGACTGCGAAGAAGTTTCCCCGGTTCTTGCATGGCCTCCAGTTACACTCATTGCCGCTGATTCTACTAGCATGAGCTTAGGCGGATCAATTCTCTTCCAGTTGCTTACCGATATCAATGTCCAATTTGATCATATTTGAGGCTAACTGCGATTCCGTTGATTCGAGGCTTGATAAAGTTTCAAGCTTGGTTCGGATTTCGGTCTGAATCCTTTCTTGATCCCTTATATTTAAAACGTTGAATGTTCCAATTCGTTATCCAGCGTCACATATTCTGCTGCTAGTGCTGAATCATCTATGGTGATCCTTGTTCTTTGCTCGATCCGATTTGGTATGATATTCGTCCATTTTCTCTAGTAACTTCTTACGAACATTTGCATCTGATGATAAATTTAAATATTGAACAAACAGCTGTATCGCTAACCCGTCAGGACAAAATGACTTAACCTCAAAATCTCCAAAAACTTTCTTAATCCGTGCTGACAACGCCTGATAATCCTCATCTGATTTGTATTTAGTTTGCCGTACTTTAAATCGTCTTGCAAATATTGATTCTATCTTACCAAAACGCTTTGTGAGAACTTTAACCGTTTCATGGCGGGACAATGCATGGGCTTTCTTTGGCAGAACGTGATCCGAAATTGATTATACATAATTACTTTTTATGGAATTGTTTGCAGCTACATAAAATGAACTGCATATTTTGAATAATAATTTTTCTGAAAAATTATTAGAGAAGAAAAATGTTAGAAGAAGGTGGTTTCGACGTGTGCACTAATTCTTCTCAGGCCATCACTCTTAGATACACACCGGTGATGGCGACCACCATGCTCAGAAGTGAGGGAGTTAATTTTAATTTTTCTACTTATGCAAACTCAATATGTTTTTTTGTATCTGCAAGTTATATTCAAGGTAAATCGATATCCGCGCGACGTTAGAAAAGCTTCAATGTAGAGCAAATTTGTCGTATAGATTTACATTAAGTTGATGTGAAAAGGGTGAAATGATCCAATTAAAAAGTTTAGCTAATACAAGTACTTACAAGAGAAATTTACCTTGAATATAACTTGCAGATACAAAAAACATATTGAGTTTGCATAAGTAGAAAAATTAAAATTAACTCCCTCACCTCTGAGCATGGTGGTCGCCATCACCGGTGTGTATCTAAGAGTGATGGCCTGAGGAGGATTAGTACACGTCGAAACCACCTTCTTCTAACATTTTTCTTCTCTAATAATTTGTCAGAAAAATTATTATTTAAAATATGCAGCTCATTTTATGTAGCTGCAAACAATTCCATAAAAAGTAATTTAAAAAGCTATCGGAGCCATCCGAAAGAGTGATCGATATCCGCGCGACGTTAGAAAAGCTTCAATGTAGAGCAAATTTGTCGTATAGATTTACATTAAGTTGATGTGAAAAGGGTGAAATGATCCAATTAAAAAGTTTAGCTTATACATAATTGCTTTCAATAGCTTTGAATGAATAATTGCTGTTTTCTCATCTTCTGAAATGTTTTTATCTTTATTCAATGCAAAAACATTTTCTCTTCTCAAGATCCTTTACAATTGCAGTTGATCCTTTCAGACTACTTAACGCTTCCATTAAGGTATTTTCACAGCGTTCAGATTCTGCTTCATATTGTTCGAAATTTTGTTCGGTTTGCGTAAGTTGCTTTTTTAGGTGAATTTCTCGGGAGAAATTTACCTATTGCGGAGAGTCCACTTTGTTAAACTATATATATATATATATATATATATATATATATATATATATATATATATATATATATATATATATATATATATATATGTATATGTATATGTATATGTATATATATATATATATATATATATATATATATATATATATATATATATATATATATATATATACATATATATATATATATATATATATATATATATATATATATATACATATATATATATATATATATATATATATATATATATATATATATACATATATATATATATATATATATATATATATATATATATATATATATATATATATATATATATATATGGGTGTTGGCGGTTTAAATATTCGATTTAAAAAAACTACGAAACATAACACAAATATATTTGTATTGTTAAAAAGTAGAAGCATAGGAATTTTTAAGACTTAAAAATAATGTTGTCCAAATGGCTTCCCTCGGCTGCTTGGTACGTTACCGAGAAATTGAAGAATTAAATCGCCAACACTGATATGGCCCACCCTATATATATATATATATATATATATATATATATATATATATATATATATATATATATATATATATATATATATATATCTATGGGATATAACGAAATTTGTGACCACGCTAGAGGTCGCAATTTTGTTTCAATTTTAACCAAATTGTCAGAAAAAAACTGTACTGGGTAAATATCTCGGTTAAGCAGCCAAATCGGCCGACAGTGAAAAGAAAATGCCGGCCATTTTAGGCGAATATTTGTGATTTCTGTTCTGAGCAAAGTAAACTCCGATTTAGATGAAATTCGGTATAGGAGCTCATTAATATGTGGTGAATCTCACAAAAAAATTCAAGTCGAACCGTCTGAAACAAAAGGGCGGCCGCTAAAAAGTCAAAAAAAGTGTAAAAAATTATTTTTGCAGTTGAAACCTAATCCTTCAAATTTCAAAAAATTCGAAAAGTCACAATTTTCATTCGATTTATATGAATCTTGATATTCAGGGAGATAGTAATTAGCTTTAATTATTTCATTATTTGCGTGGTCATCTATGTGCAAGTTTCAAAATAACGGCGGTTCAACTATGCAAATGTTTCCAATTTTCGTGGCCTTCTAGCGGCCAAGTTTCTCAACCGATTTTGATGAAACTTTGAATTGGAGAAGTTCTTTCATTCTGCAAAAAAAATTACAAATTCTGCAAAAAAAATTATAGCTCTGTTCAGAGTTGAACTCCGATTCATTTAATATAATTCGAAATTAAAAACTTAAATTCAAAATGGCGGCCTCTAAAGATCAGAAAGTAAGCGATATTCGATATTTTAGCAATAACTAAAGTGGTGATTATGATATGCCCTATATTGGAAGTATTTGTACGGCAGAACGTTTTTCTTAAACAGTGTTTAACTTTGAAAGTGGCTGCAAATTAAATTATTATTTGCTTTTTAAAACTAAGGGCTACTACGAGAAATTTGCCTCTCCGGCTGCGGCTGCCACCGGGGATTTTTTTAAGGCTCAGTTAGTACGGCTGTTTGGCTGTCTTTGTTATTCGCTTATAAGTTCTTTAAATACCTCGTCGCCAATTGTTGTAACTCTTACACAACTTAATACTGTTTCGCTTTAAAAGCTAAAAGTGAACTGACACATTCTGAATACACTCTAAATACAAAAGCACGTTACAATATAATATGTCGTTTTTCTACAATTACCTTTATAGGTAGTTCTTTCTTATGGGTTGAAGAAAGTTCTTATGTAACGCCCTGTATATGCCTTTTCTAAGCTCCTTATTACAAGAATTAAGTGATGAAATAGTATAAATCTTGGAGTTGTATCGTTTTTCCACTCAATGAATTGCTTTTGTTACTAAGAAAGATCTATGTGCTTCACCATATTTATCATTCAATTCACTTACTAAGTTGGAAAATGAGTATTTGATTAAAAGAGTATTCACTAGAGCATGATTGAAGCACCCCTAATTGAACCCATTTACTGTATCAGTAACCAAGTATACAGACGTAACAGACTTTGAAATTATTCGTTTCTTCGGTGTATTTGCGCCTTCATCGCTTTGTACTATCTAATTTTACGAAAAAAATCCAAACATGTTTTTTTTTTTGACAACAGATATATATTTCTTCTTTTCTTCAGTGGTTTTTAATATGATTTGATATTGAAAAACACTGAAGAAGGGAGGACTTTACTCTATGTATCTGTAGTTTTAAAAAGCAAAACTTATTTGGCTTATTTATTTAGAAAGTAATGGATTTAAAAAAAAATGCTTTAAAAGTTGGTGGCCGAAGTACTTTAAAACAAGTTGAAGTAGCAGGAGAGTGCTCCTGCCAGAAGGGTTTTGTAAAACAATTAGTAAATCAAACAATATATTCTGCATATCAAGTCTTGACTAATATGGAGATTCCATAAATTGCGTTCGAAAAATTATTGTTTTTAAATTCGCCGTCATTTTGTCTCAAGTTTCTTGACCCTGTCGCTTAATTAGTCACGATAACACATCAATATTACGAACCATTTCTAAAATTTTTATCAAAATTCCTACATATTTGTAGTGTTTAGGTCCGTTGCAAACGTGTTTCTCCTTAGTATCACGTGTTAATGTTGTTGTATTTGTTTAATATTCAATCGGCTGTAACTTAGCTATTTATTGTTCAATCATTGTGAAATTTTCAGAACACATACAATTACTTTCAAAAAACTGAAATGATAGCTTTTGGGAAATTTAAGGGTCACATTTTGATTTTATACGCCAAAATGTAAAATTTGTAAAATGTACTATTATTCGCAAAGTTGATCGAATTTATACTTCTGAGGTATTTGTTGCCCTTGTACTCCTTAAGTCTCACCTCTGATTTTTTGTGATTTTTCGGGTCAAAGGTGTCCAATCGCGAGGGGGGACACAAATTTTTGTACATTTCCCCTTCCCCTGCGCCCCTCAAAGCAAAACTTGTTGGTTTAAGACCTGTTTTGAACAGTTCTCATCAAGACCTTTCATTTGATACTCATATTGCCTACATGGGATGAAACTTTTTGGGGCAACTCCCCTATATGGGGAGACCCCCTTTAAGACCTTATAAATTTCTTTTCGTGGTGAAACTTTGAAGAGGACGCCACTTCGCACCTACTTACAAAATTTTATGTTTCTAGCGTATGTAGTTTACGAGAAAAAGTGGTGTGACACAAGGACGGACAGACAGAGAGACAGGACGCGATTTTAGTAGGGTATTGTAAAATGATTTTACAATACCTTAAAGAATCGGGCAGATACATGTTTCACAAAAAAGCTATTTTCTTCTTCAGTGACGTTGCTAAAAACACGGCACTCAAGAAAGAAATAGCTTACTTCCGAAAACACGTGTCTGCCCGATTTTCTAAAATAAATATTGGCGTTTGAAAGGAAAAATCTACTTTTTCTTATTTATTTATTTAAATTTAACGTCAAAAAGGAGCAAGGAAATTTTGAATTAGGGTCCATGTTTCACACCCATAGCACAGCATAGGCCTTATCACATATTTTTATGTTTGGAGCTCCTATGTATGCAGCTGGTCTTCAAGATCGACAAAACTGAACAAAAAATTTTATTTGCGAGCTGTTTTCTTCGGCGTATTTCGTCTATTTCATTACCGGTTCTTGCTATTTTGGCGCCTAAATACACAAATTCGCCCATATTTTCGATACTGTATTTAATCCTAACTTTTTTCCTAATACATACCATTTCTTAGGGTTTTGCAAAGAACATTTCTTACAATACCCTATTAAAGTCGGTACCTGTTTGTCCGTCCGTCAGTGTGTCACGGCAAGTTTTCTCAGAAACAAGAGAAGCTAGAAGCATCAAGTCTTGTGAACAACTCAAAAGTTTCTGGTTAGTAAAATTTGTATAGTCGAAAAAAATTCAGCGTTTTAAGAGGGGTCTCCCCATGTAAGGATGTGACCCCTTAACATTTTTTTTAAACGAAAATAGTCGAGTAGGATACCAAATGAAAAGTCTTAATGAGAATTGTAAATATCCGTTGCTAAAGTTGCAATATCGATAACGGGGTAGGCAGGAGAAGCGGTATATAAATAAATGGATGAGCAACGAGAATCTGTGTACTCGTCCATGTGGGAAGCAAATTTAACACATAAATAAGTTATAAATAACTTACGCTCTCGAAACTATATGATTCCCTCTGCTTCTCCTTCCCCTTTGTTTCCAGACAGGTTTTTATTTCCTCTCTTCAGAAGAATCACTTCCCCCACTGACACCCGCGCACACCAACGAAATTTTATTTCACGTGCACACGATCGCGCCTTCGTTATCATTCGGGAAACAGTTTGAGTACAATACAACAAACGACTCTCACGGAAAACTCGAACGTCAAAGCAAAAGAAAATCGAAAAGGGCGCGAAACGGCGAGAAAACTCGTGTGTCAAAGCGGATGGAAATTTCATAAATTTTTAATAAAAACAGTGAACTAAAGTGCCGATTTCGTACTCGTGATCTTCAAAATTAAAAACTTTTTAAATGTGAACGTGTTTCGGAGTGATTAAAGTGGTAAAACAAAAGCATATCACTTGAAACCTCAACTTCACACAACTTTAGCGAAGTTTGCTAATTGCTTCGGCTCTCACGACCGGTTGCGGATCCAGTACTCTCTATATCTATGGGGTCCATCGATTTTTCCTTTCAAACGCCAATATTTATTTTAACAAGTTGAAGTAGCAGGAGAGTGCTCCTGCCAGAAAGGTATCGTAAAACAATTTGTAAATCAAACAATATATTCTGCATATCAAAACTCGACTAATATACAGATTACATAAATTGAGTTCGAAAAATTATTATGGTTATTATGATTTTAAACTCGCCACCATTTTGTTTCAAGTGTTTTGACCCCGTCGCTTGATTAGTCATGATAACACATCAATATTACAAACCATTTCTAAAATTTTTATTAAAGTTTCTACATATTTGTAGTGTCTAGGTCCGTTGAAAACGTGTATCTAGTATCACGTGTTAATGTTATAATTGTTAAACATTCAATCGGCTGTAACTAAGCTGTTTATTGTTCAATTATTGTGAAATTTTCGGGACATATACAATTACTTGTAAAAAACTTAACTATAGGTTTTGGGAAATTTAAGGGTCCCAACTTGATTTTACAGGCAAAAATGTAAAATTTATAAAATGTACTATTATTAACAAAGTTGATCAAATTTCGATATTTGTTGCCCTTGTACTCCTATAGTCCCACCTCAGTGATTTTTTTAAGATTTTTCGGGTCGCGAGGGGGGGGGACTCAACATTTTCGTATATTTCCCCTTCCCCTGCACCCCTCAAAGCAAAACTTATTGGCTTAAGACTTGTTTTGAAAAGTTCTCATCAAGACCTTTCATTTGATACACATATCGCCTACATGCGATGAAATTATTTCGGGGGCAACTCCCCTATATGGGGAGACCTCTTTAAAGATCTTATAAATTTCTTTTCGTGGTGAAATTTTGAAGTGGGCGCCACTTCGCACCTACTTCCAACATTTTATGCGCCGTTGATTGTTTTCCTTTTTCGAGATAATCAATAAATATTATTCCACGCGCATCCAAGAAAACGGATGCCATGACCTTGCCAGCTGACTGAACTGTCTTTGCTTTCTTTGGAGCCGGTTCTCTCTTCTCAGTCTACCACTTTAACTGCTCCTTGGTCTCAGATGTAAAATGATGGACCCGTGTTTCATACATGGTTATGAATCGACGCAAAAACTCGGCTTTATTTCTGCGAAACATTGTCAAACACTCGATGGATACATCCTCACGTTGCTGTTTGTGCTGCAATGTGAGCAAACGCGAAACTAATCTTGCGCACAGCTTTCTCGTGTCCAAATTTTCTGTCAAAATGCGATGCACAGCACTTTTTGAAATGCCTGCCATGTCTGCTATCTCGCGCAGCTTTAGTCGACGGTCATCCAATACCTTTTTGTGGATTTTCTTCACATTTTCTGACGTAGTGACCTCACTTGGTCGATCACTGCGGTGTTCGTCTTGGCAGCTCGTACGACCTCGCGTAAACTCAGCTACCCAATATTTGACCGTTGTAAACGAAGGAGCAGATTCCCCCAGAGTAGAATCCAACTCGGCTTTGATATCGGTTGGACTTAGACCTTTCAAGTGAAAGGTCTAAGTCCAACGATGCCCGATTTTTTCTATAATTTACAAATTTACTGAGGATGTCTGTAAAAAAATAAAAATAAACGTACCGTTATGAATTTTTCACATTAAGTTGTTGAAAGGTTGTATTGTCAATCGCAGTAATTGTTTTTTTTAAACTAGTATTTATAAGTCAGGTCGGGTACTTTTGGGACTACGCGAGTACGCCGTTCGATTTTTGTTCGTAGTCTAGGTTGAGCGTCGGTACTATGTGAATATACTATGATCTCCGTATTTATTCTTTAGCCTTTTTACAACAGTGGGCACACAGTGTTATGCAAGTTTTCCTCCATAGAAGCTACGAGTCCAGAATAATTCGTAGATATTATGCCTTGTTTTTAATGTTAATAGGAAGAAGCTCCATCAAGTTTCGGCTGACAAAAGCGCATTTGCGCATTCGTTGTGACCAGGAAATACGAGTATTGCGACTGTTAGCCGCAATATGCTGCATACGATATAAAACGCGGGACCCATCTGTCCAATTCACCCTTACACCTTCCCACGCAGGTATGTAAGCCTTTCAAAAAATAAACGAAGTGATAGCCGAAAATCGGCACACTTCTCTGTTCAAGACCTTTATATTTTCGAATTGATCATCAAGTAGATAAAATTAACAAAATACTTAAAATTTATAACTTTAAAAATTAATATTTTTCAAACTCAATCCAATCAAAGGATCTTCCCCTACCAAATCATTACAGCAAAGTAAATATAAAATATGGCTACCCAATAACACGTCTATTTTGCTACACATTTTTTATACATGCATTCATTGTTGTATTCGAGTAAGATTTTATCTCTTCTCTAGTCAGAATTTAAGTCAAATTGCTTCTTGACTATATGTACTATTTTTTAGGAATACTCCCCTCTTCTTTAGCCTATGTCAGAGAAGTATTGTGGAATTTAAGCAAATTGTGGAAAAAACTCGTATATTGAATATAAATAGCTCTGAAAAATATTTAAGTAAAGTTTGTGATATTGTTTTTATATTAGATTCAGATTATCACTCCTTAAAATTCGAAAAAAATGTTGATTACAAAAATTTATATATAATTCAGAATAAATAATTTTAAATGTAAATTCATTTTCCACAAATTGTTTGTTTATAAAAATTTTGTGCTAATATACGAAAAAAAATGAAAAAACCAAAAACTAACTCCAAAATTTGATAAGATTTTTATTTTTAATGAAATAAAAATTAGGAAAACAAAAACTGAAAAAATGACAAAACACAAAAACTTACTTGAAATTAATTTTTTAACATTTAGTGCATTTTTCATAAATCGATTTATAAGTAAAAACATTTCAAAAAGAAGCAACAAAAAAGAAAAATTCAACATTTACATCGTATACTTTCTTTATAACAATCTGAAGGTAATTTTAGTATGCATATATTTCAGATTTAAAAAAAATTGTTATTCTTCTAGAGAAGGCATATGTACATGGTTTCATAGTTTTTGAAACTGAATAAATTAACCGAAATATAATTTAGACTTTATTTCGAAATTTCAGTCATCAATTTAAGTTGACTTCTTTTCTATCTTTCTTTCGCATTCTGTATATTTTACTTAAGATTTAGCTGTATATATTTCTTACTGTATCAAACAATTTTTTCTTTGTTTATATTTATAATATATAATAATTCTGTGAAATGACTAAAATGGCGTTTGCATTTAAATCTTATAAGCTTCACTTTAAGCAATAGTAATCATTAGGATTACTACCAGATCCTATCTTCATGCTGACATCTGGTATTAAATCAGTTGATTGGAATGTTGTCTTGGAACAGGTAAAGGCTCACGAAAACGAAAATATGAATAGAATATACAATTGGGACTTATAAAAATCCATCGTTTCCAATTTTAAATATAATCCGTTACACTTTCTCCTTGAAAATCAACGTTTTATCGCGAGTAAACCATTCGATTGCAAGCTACATATACCAAGAATTTTTATTACAACCAGCTCAACCGTTCCATTCTGAAATCCAGGTATACTGTTTCCCTGCTTTCAAACTTCCGGCGTAATTATTTAATGGACGAAAAAAACAAATAATTTGCTTGGTATTGCAATGGCCCCCAACAACAAAAAGATGTAGAGGCGATCCCAATTTCACCTCATTAGTATGAAATAAACATCGATTTCCCTTTAAAACAACTACTAATACCGTAATTCTTGAGTTGTTGTTTAGATTTCTTATTTATTTGTTGACGGAAAGATCAACGAAATTACCAAAACATTTTTTTGCGAAAATCAATTTAATTGTTTACTACGTCTCCTATAATAAAAATACCTAAAAACAATTTGTTTATGTTTACATTTATTTATACAATACGCATGGCGCAATAATTGTTAGTAAATTTGCTTTCATTTTAATTACTGAATGTTAAACGGTATTTCAAATTGGCAAATGGTCATTTTGATATTCATCCAAATTATTTTGAGAATCAGACGCTTGTGGACAAAATGAAATTTAAGATTCTTATAAGCCAAATAATCAGTAACAGGATTAATAAAAATGTGTATGAAATTAAAAATGTGTGGCATAAACAATATTTTTGTGGGATCATGTGAATGCATTTTCCAGAAGCTTACAAGTGAATTATGAACAATAACAAATACATTTTATGATTGCAGGAACTTTTTCTTTTCAGATGGAACGCGCTTTTATTTTTTAAACTGAGCACAAACCATTTGAACGTTTTCTGGCGGAAATATTGCGTATAAAAATGCAGAAAATTACTTCAGTTATGATCCTCCTTCACTTCCTGTAATTATTTTTTACAACAAGCTGTGAAATTTAAGCATAAGCCAATGGCGGAGGATATTACTTTTTGTCCGATAGATAAAAATGTAATATCGATAACTCGAAACTCGACTTCAAATTAATTTTTAGCAAATTTTTTATTTTGTGTTGTAAGGGAAAATGAAATGAGTTCTTTCGATAAAAAAATTAATTATGTCATTTGGTGATTTGAGAAGGTATAACCTATAGTAATGTTAATCTGGAATTTTCTGATCACTTCAAATGGGACAATGAATTTTAATAATGTTCTGGGTTAGCTCGATACAGACCGTGTATCTACTTTTCGAGTACTTCTAGTGAATTGAAGGAATGTAAATGCCCGTAAAAAACTGCAGCGATGGTCTGCTACCTCGGCAGGCGAAGATGTTGGTGCTCGCCGGAATGTCTGAGGACGCGTGAATGCGCTGGCAAGCTAGCATGGCGGTGTCGTGGGGCAGATTCTTTTCCCCAGCACAAGGTCCTACTGCATAAAAATTTCTCATTCACGAATTAAACGATCAAATAAATCGATTCCACGGTGTGGAGGCCGAGATAACCTACCGAAAGGATGGAATGCTAAAACAAAGCGACAGACTGAGCGCGCCCGAGACTCGAGAGGACCTCGTCTTTACTATTTATTACTTACAACCCCCAAATAAGAGTGGGGGGTTGTGGTATTTGAACACTTTCATTTCAAGTTTTTAAATGAAAAGGATAATTTAAAAAATAAGCGAAGGAACCGCCCTACACTGTACGCTCATTCCACGTGCTCAACGTTCCAACATTCGACGAAAGTTCAGACAATCCAAAAATTTAAATTGTGCTATTAAAAGGTAGCTTAACCTTTTTAGGATTTTGTACTAAAATCCAAACCCTATTAAACACGGTACCTGTGTAATTCATTAGTACTCTAGAATGTATTCCTAACTAGCCAAATATCCAATATAATGAAATAATCTAGCCAAATAATTCACTAGTACATTAGAATGTACGAGGTGTAACAAGTAATGAGACTGATTCCATGAAAAACATATATTTAACAATTATCTACAACTCTGACATCTCCTTCAAAGTAGTTCCCTTGGGCAGCTATACAACGATTCCAGCGCGTTTTCCATGCTTCCTAACATTTCTACAACGCTTCGACTGGGATGTCCGCGAGTACCCTCGTCACGGCCGCCTGGATGTCCGTAATCGACTCAAAATGGGTTCCTTTGACCACCGATTTTGTTCTCATCGCCTGTAATAACTCGATCAAGTAGCGTGGGATCGTTTTCCACTTGTTCCAAACAGTCTTCTGCGACGGTCATCCGATGCTGCTTTTGCTCCTCAGAAAGGTTCTTTGGAACCATCTTCGCGCACAACTTTTTCATCCCAAAATCGTCAGCTAAAATTTGTCTGACTGTTTCACGGTTCACACCCAGTTCCGAGGCCAACATTCGGACTGTTAAACGCTGATCTTCACGGATTAGGGCGCGCACACGCTGCGCATTCGCGTCACTCCGCACCTCGATTGGTCTCCCGCTCCGCGCCTCGTCTTCCAGCCCTTCCTTAAACTCTTTATGTCATCGAAACCCCTGGGCACGACTAAGAGCACTATCAACATGCACTTTTACAATTTTAGCGTACGTTTCCGAAGCTGTCTCGCCCAATCTGGCGCAAAATTTTATCGCGACGCGTTGCTCTTGATTTCGTTTCTCCATTTTCGTGACGCGCACCACCAACACACACGAGTGTGTCAGATACGATAATTTAAGTGATGTATGTAATGAGTTTCGAGGCCTAAGAGTTGTTTCTTCTGGTGCGAAAGGACACAGAGTTGTTCCGCTTGTAATACGGAGAACATTTTGACGAATACACCTGGAGGCAAAAATTCCTTATCGAACAGGATACTTCGATTGGCTGGAACTGTCATTTTGAAGGACGCAATCAAAAACAACAAAGCAAACCAACTCATTGAGTGCAATCTCAATAAATTCAATCGATTGAATATTTTTTACTGTAACATATATCATGATATTCTAAATTTGTTGAGCACTATTATTTTATATTTTTTCAATTTCTTGTAGTATGTCAAAATGTATATTACTGTATTATATGTATAAGTATGCATGCCTTATTTGGTAATAAGTAAATAAATAGGAAAGCTTAAGTTTTCGTTCTATGCAGTTTATTCTCTATTGAAGATAAAGGGTATGTTTGAAAAAGTTGTTTCGATACGTCAAGTCATGGCCCGCTACATTAATCGTGACGTCACGATGATGTCTATAAAAAATGTGGAGTACCACAACAATCCGCCTTTATTTCTCGTTGACAGTTAGCTTTGAGAGCATAAACAATCGATTGGCCGTAGTGAATTTATTTGATTTTATCTCAAAATAGTGCTAATACTACGTTTTCACATTGAGGGGAGGTTAAACTAAGCTAAATAAACTTCGATAAACAAAATTCGATTATTCGAGACCATCAAACATACGCCTCAATGACAATAAATGTGGTTATCATCGAGAAGCAAAGACATTTTTTTGGTTTGTGCCTAAAAAGTGAATAAAAATGCTTTTAAAGTAACATCATGTGCTTGGTTCTTTAAGATGATTTTTCTTGGTTCTCGGAAGAAAAATAGGAGCAGCTATAAAGTAATCAAGTGATTTGTGACATGAACGCAACAGAGTTTTATATAGATAATTTTCAGTTTTTTGTGAGACATGACAATCATGTAACTATGAAAAAATTGGAACGTGGATGGCCCGATATATGAGGGCCATGATCAAGTAGTCTTCGAGATACAGAATCTTTAAAAATTGTTTGCTTGTGACGTGGTAGTACAATACTCTCGCAGCCGGTCGCGTTCATCTGTCGAACTCCCTTCACTAAAACTGAACGTGACGGGCTCCGTCTCAAATTGAGCGAATTATTGGAAAGTGACGTCATACATCCGATGTTAATTGGAAATTTTATCGATTTTAAAAGTCTGTAAAATCATAACTACTTTGACTTTTTGAATAAAATTATGAGGGCGGTCCGATAAGCAATTAGCCTGCAAAAGAACAACGAAAATTTTGGAAAAGTGGCGATTTATTCCTCACCATAATCTCTTCTTAGCTCGATACAATTAACCCAGCGATGCTCCAAATTCTTTAACCTGTCTGAAAAATACGGTTTCTCAAGGGCTGCAAAGTAAGCCTCTGTTGTGGCGATGACCTCCTCATTCGACTCAAATTTCTGCCCGACGAGTGACTTTTTCAAGTTTGGAAACAGAAAGAAGTTGCGCGGGGCCAAAGCTAAAGACTACAATGAAAAACTACTTCAGTAGCTTGAAGAGTTCACCTATGGCGAATAATGCGAAACCCTTCTGGTCATACATTAGATCCTTCAAGTCCTCTTCTTCTGTTCCTCCTTCTGTCCACTGGAATAATATCGTTAGCTCTTCTCCGCAGGATATTTCCAACTTGTTCTTTCAGTTCTTCTCGTCAACTTTTATTCCTTCTTCTCATGTCTCATGTCCAATTAATGCACCTATACTTCACTTTTCACTGACTATATTGAAGTTGAATCCCTCATTAATTCACTTAATCCTAATATTTCACCTGGTCCTGATGGTTTACCGAATATTTCCGTCAAGTCATTAGCGTCTTCACTTTTGTATCCCTCTGGCTTTTCTCTTCAACCTCAGTCTAATTGTTGGAAAAGAGCAAACGCTGTTCCTATTCTTAAAAGTGGTGATCTTTCTTCGGTGTCCAATTATCGTTATATTTCCTTAATTTTCTGTTTCCCGAAATTACTTGAGCGTCTGGTTCATAACCGTCTTTCAGCTTCATTAATTCCTATCTTGTCGAAGGAACAACATGGGTTTCTCAAAGGTCGCTCTATGACCTCAAATTTAATTGAATTCACCGATTACATTGCGAAGGCCCTAGACAATCGATTGTAGGTTGATGTCATCTTCACTGGATTCTCGAAGGCGTTTGACACGGTCAACCATCAACTTCTCTGTCACAAACTGAACGTTTTTGGGGTTCCTGGCCCTCTTTTATCATGGATGAATTCCTACCTGTCTTCTCATATATGTTGTGTTAGTTACTGTGGAATTACCTCTATTCCATTTTATCCATCCTCTGGTGTTCCTCAAGGTCCCCTCGCATTCCTATTGTTTATAAATGATCTTCCTTTGGTTATCGCCTCCAATCGCCTACTGTATGCCGATGATTTCAAAGTTTTTCGAGCTATCAGATCTGTACAACATTGTCAATATCTTCAGATGGACCTGATTGCACTAAGTGGTGTTCGTCTAACTGCCTCTGTCTCAATGTTGCCAAATGCTGTAAAATGATTTTTAATCTAAATCAATCTCCGATGACTTTCACCTATATGTTAAATGAAGTACCACTCCCTGCTATCAGCTCTATAAAAGATCTCGGTGTTACTTTTGATCCTGAGCTCAATTTTGATGCACACATTCTAATCGTAACTACTAGGGCCTCAAAAATATTGGGACTAATCTTTAGGCATGTTTATAAATTTACCGATATATCTACCCCCGTCCGCTTGTTTATCTGTCTTATCCGTTCTACTCTTGAAATTGCCCTGTAGTTTGGTCTCCCCGAGACTCCTACCTCATTAACTCGTTGGAGAATGTCCAGCAAAAATTTAATCGAGTCTTGTTTTACAAATTCAAAATCCCATATCAACCCTATGAATGTCGTTTATCCTTCATACGTGTGCCTACTCTGTCGTCGGGTCGCATCCATCTAGATCAGTGTTTTCTATATCAACTCTACCACAATCGAAAATCATCAACATTGTATGCAGACTTACGTTTTCGTCAACCATCGCGTTCTTCTCGGGCAACCAATTTTTTCGTACTATCATATGCCCTTACAAATTTATATTTTCATTCTCCCGTTATAAGGATGGTAAGAAAACTTGATAAGCTTGACCTTGGTCCTTTTTCCAACACATACCTTGTTTTTAAATTGAGATTAAGAAGCCTGATTCTTCCAACTCAATTGGATTAAATATTTGACTTGTTTGTGCTTTGATTTAATTTCACATATATTTTTTTCAACTTAGTACTACTATTGTTAATATTGAATTTCTTTACATATTAAGTTCTTCACTTAATTCTAATTTGCAATAATTTTCTTTTCTGTTTGTTTTGTTCCATTTTGTAACTGGATTGTGTTTAATCTGTTAGATGGAATTTAAATAAATAAATAAAAAGCTGAAGAATACGGTGGATGAGGTAGCAATTAGTAGCCCAATTCGACCAATTCGCTCGTTGTGACGGCGAAGGTGTGAGCCGGTGCATTGTCATGGTGGAAGAGCATTTTTTTCTTTGCCAAATGGGGCCATTTTCCACAATTGGGCGTCGAATCGGCCCAATAATTCGTCATAGCAGAGCAGCGTGACCGTTTTGCCCTTCTCCAGGTAGTCGATGCAGATTACACCTTGTGAATCCCCGAAAACGGTGGCCATCACCTTTCCGGTCCATAGCACAGTCTTCGTCTTCTTCGGAGCACATTCGCCGGGTATAGTCCACTGTTTCGATTGCTCCTTTGTCACTGATGTGTACCAGTGGAGCCATGTTTCGTCGATGGTCACGAAACGACGTGGGAAATCCTTCGGATTGCGCTTAAAAAGCGTCAAACACTGCTCTGAAGTGGTCTCACTGTTGCGTTAGTTATACGGAGTGAGCGAACAAGACACCCATCGCGCCGACAGCTTTTTCATGCCCAAAATTTCATGCAGGATATGACCCACGCGGTCTTTGGAGATGCCTACTGTCTCAACTATCTCGTGCACCTTCAATCTGCGGTCTGCCAATATGAGCTCGTGGATTTTTGTCACGTTATCCTCCGTGATAGCCGTTTTTGTGGCGGGGTGTAGCTCATCAAAAACCGAGCGCAACCACAGATCTACACTCCTGTCAGAAGGGCTTTTTACTCAACTTGCGATATGCAATCATCAACACCGAAGAAAAGCAACACATGTTCATAAGAAAATCAATTGTTGCACCATTTTCAATGGTCGCCACTTTGTTGCAATCTCACTCACACACTCACATCATGAATTCCCAAAAAAATTAAGTTATTCCCCTTATCTGAAAATTAAAACGACTTTATCGGGGAAAATGTGAAGTTCGAAGGTCATACTACAAGTATAACTAACAAAGTTGAGCGGATTGTGACTTCTAAGGTATTTGCTGCTGTAGTACTTATAGAGACCTACCTCTATGATTTTTTCACATTTTTTCCCTCCTCCTTGACTCCACAAAGCTGATCTAAAGCCTCTGAAAAGCATGCAATACAAAAAAACGTTTAGAAAGAAGAAAACTAACTTCAGAGTGCCTTGTATACATTTCGTTTGTGGTAGGGAGGTGACGACTGCTTACGCCTTGAATGTGAGGCTCCCAAACTGTCTATCTGAATTACCCATTAAAAACCTTCCCTATCTGGACTACTCACTAAAACCTCCCCTGTCAACCTGAAAACCTAACCTGGCATCATTTGATATACGAGTACAACTTCGGGTTGGGCTCCGCCATGACAAGCCTCAAAGCGGCCTCTGTTTAATGGAACCTGATCTCCAGTGGGACGGTAGGGAGGTAGAGGGATTACTAGAGAAGAGACCCCTCAAAATTTAGTACCACCGTGCTCAAATAAGCACTTTTTAATTGTTTTGGCTACCCGAACGCAATATGCCACATGCATCCATTTGTCAAGCGATTTAAGCATCTCTTCAACCAGACTATCGGAAGACAGCTCTGTCATTTCATTGAAATGATCCACGTGTTGCTTGTTCTATTTCTCGTCCACAAAAAATGTATGGTAGGCATCGTCCTTCTTTTTAGCGCTGAGTATACAGTCAGAAGACCGTGGCCTACAGATCTTGTGCAGGTAAAAAGATTCATGCCCGCTCAAGAGCTAGATCGAGAAGAAATCAATTTCACAATGCCCTCGATTAAGCCACGGCCTCAGAATAGGAATGAGGAGCGCAGTCCATATTCCCCTGGTGTCGCTCACCCAGAGTTGAGGAACAGCTTTTCTGTCGCCTTTTCTTCTACGCTGGTAGATATTTCTGCGCTCTCTAGCAAGGAGAGCGATGGGTATCACATCGGTGACGCTGAACCAGAAACAGTCCGATATATGATGCAATCCTCTATGCTCCCCGTCTTTGTACCTGCGCCAGGCATTTTCAGTACAGCTCCTTGCTTAGAGCGTCTCCCCGGAATTCTAGTCCGTATAGTAGCACAGATTGTACAGCGCCCACCAAGAGTCCTTTTTTTACAAAGTGGGCCCCTCTATGTTGGCCGTAAGTCAGCTGAGTGACAACATAGCCGTTTCAGCCTTATCAACCGTCGCCCTGATTTGCTTGGCGAAACTCATCTTTAAGTCTGTCAGTGACTCAACCATCACTTCACCGATACTGATCGTTCTTACTCTGGAGACTCTCTTTGCCAGGATGACCCCTTCGGCTTTCTCCAGTACGAAGCATCAAGTATCCCAGGATTTAAAGAAATGTTTCCTACGATTTCAAGATATCCCTCATCTAGTGGGGTGAAAGGCATTTCTAAGATACAGTGTCACCAAGGTGGCATGGCTGCATATCGCCACCAATTGAACCGTACTCATTACGTCCGCTATAGCATCAATAGCGGAGCGATCTGCTTTTAAGCCATGGTTCTATAGAGAAAGGTGTCAGTGAATGTTGAGTTTGATGACTTTCTTGAGTACTTTCCCAGCAATATCTAGCATTCACAATGGGTAGTATGCAGACGGTGACTCGGAGGTTCCCTTGCCCTTGCTGATCAATATGAGCCTTGCTACCTTCCAGCGCTGTTGAAGGTAGGCGAGCATTCATCGTAACGAGCAGCAAGTCAGGACAAAGGAAAACGACTAGCTGCAGCACCTCAGTTAAGATACCATCTGGCCCTGGAGACTTCGTTGCCTTTACGGACAGGATTGCCTCCTCTAGCTCCATACGCGTAAGAGCGGGGATAGCATTGGTGTTTTGTTATGGACGGCACCAACATAGATAGAATGTAGAGGGAAAAGAGCCCGCACTATTTTGTCGTTTGGAAGCTGGCGCGAAACGTAATCAAGAGTATTCCTACTAAGATTTGGAGGCCATTCGTTTTAGGACGAGCACAAATAAAACATTCTAGTGGTGATTCAATAAAAATGGAAAAATAGTGTGAATCAAGTGAACTGTATTGGTAGAGTTGGTGCTGATCCACAAAAACGTGGTAATAATGATCATCCTGTCGTGACATTTTCATTGGCGACACACAATAATCACTAATACGAAATTGGTGATTGGGTACAAAGAACCGATTGGCATCGAATTGTCGTTTTCAAACCAAAGCTCCGTGATTCCGTGATGTAATATCTAAAAAAAGACCAAGAGCTATGGTGCAAGGAAAAATAACATGGTGGAATTACAGATAAGGATGCCAAAGCACGAACAACGACAAGTATAATTGCTAATGAAGTAATATCCTTTAAAGAAAATTAGTAAGACATTAATCCTTTCAATATTGCCAATACATACATTTTAAATATGTAGGAAACGCAAATTTCTCGTAGGCACCCGTATTGTCAAAAGCAAACAATCATTTTCTTGGTCTCCACTCTGAAAGTCAAACACTGTTTATGGACCAGTAAAAGTAGCACGAGAGTCCTCCAACTAAGAGGGTATTGTAAAATAGTTAATACATCGAATAACGTTTTATGAATATCAAAAGTGAGTTCAGCAAAATCATATATGGTTATAAGGTATTCTGATTTTATGCCATCTGGTTTTCAGTGTGTTGACTCAATGTTTGAATAGTAATGACAACATAAAATAAATATTTCTAAAACATCCATCAAAAACTTTACACATCTGTAGTGATTGAGTTATTTGCGAGCGGGTATTGACACGGTATCACGTTTAATTCAATCGTCCGTAACTTAGCTGTTTACGGCTTGTTTTTCATAAAAATTTCAGAAAGGGTTTAACATCAGAAAATTGAGACACGAATTTTCGATTTTATAAATGCAAACGTAAAATTCATAAAATTTACTATTGTTAACTAAGCTCACCGCATTTTAACTTCTGAGGTATTTGTTATGCTTGTACTCATAGAGTCCTACTTTCAAGATTTTTTTCAGATTTTTTCGGTCTAAAGATATCCAATCGCGAGAAAGCCAGGCACATACATTTTCGTGCATTTCGCCTCACCCTGCACCCCTCCTTGCAAATGCCTCTTGTTTAAGACCTATTTTGAAAAATTCTCACCAAAACCTTTTATTTGACATCCAACCATATTGGCTATCTTTGGTTTAAAAAAAAATATTTAAGGGTCACCCCACTATATTGGGAGACCCACTTAAACACCACAAAATATTTTTTTTGCACTGCAACTTTTGAGAGGGCACCACTTTAGACTTACATAGAAATTGGTTTGCGAGAAAACTTGCTCTGATGCACGGACGGACGGACAGACAGGTCACCATTTGGGTATTGTAAAAATATTTAACAATGCCCAAAAAATGGTCTGGTGTAAAATATTTCCAAGTAAAGCCATTAAAAACTTTTCCACGAAAAATATTCATTATTTCAGTTGCTACTAAAATATCGAATTGCGCTTACTTATATTATGTTTTAAATTTTCAATTTTTTTGTTTTCCATCTGTCTTTAATAACTTTTCGCACATTACAAGAAGTTAGCAAATTATCCATAATCCCAAGTTTCATCGAAACCCGTTGGAAAATGTGGCCGCTGGAACGCCACTAAAACTGAAAAAATCAAATATTTGAACCAGCGCCATTTTCAAGCTTGTACATGAATGATCACTAAGAACAGCAAAGGTTTTATTTTATTATTTCTAATTCTACCATCAAGTTTCAAAATGATCGGATCAAAACTGCGACTTTTAGAAGCCTTTGAAATTTTGAGCTTCAACTAGCCGTCATTTTATTTTTTAAGACCTGACTTCTAGTTATTTTACATAATCCTCTAGATATCGGTAATTTTTACCAAATCACAGAATTTCGTTGCCATCGATTGAAAAGGTTGGTCGCAACTACAAAAACAAATTTTTCCACGTTTTCGAACGTTTGAGCAAACGTTATTTTGTTTCAGACGGTTCGACATTGGCAATTTTATTGTGAAATTCATCAGACAGTTCAATAAACCTCTGTACCAAATTTCATCCCAATCGGAGTTATACACAGGAATCATGACTTTTTGTCTAACATGGCAGCCATTTTGTTTTTGTTCGGCCGATTTAGCTGCTTTAAAACAACAAATATATTTACCCAGTACACTTTTCCTAAAAATTTGGTGAAAATCGGTGCAAATTTACGACCTGTAGCGTGGTCAAGAATTTCGTTAGATAAAATATGTGTGTGTAAACATAAGAGTTTCCATTAAAGACATAAAAATAAATAAATAAATTTCAATAAATCGATTGTGAGCCGTGCCGTTTGGCCAGTAGCACCGCCTTGTTGAAAATATATCGTTGATGTGTTCATCAAATTCTGAACCCAATTAAATTTTCCAACATAACACCATACCGCTCTCCGTTGGCTGTAACATGACGGTTGCTTTCAACCACGAAAAATATGGCCCAATCACATCTCTGGCATCAAAACCGCACCAAAAAGTAATTTTTTGCAGATCCAACGGTGTTTCAAGAGGCATATGTGGGTTTGTTGTGGACCAATAACGTATATTTTGCTTAATAATAATGCCATTGAGTAGAAATGAGCTTCTTCGCTGAAGATTATTATTCTATGATAGTATCTAACGCTTCTTCTTCTTCTTCTTCGTAGCACTACAGCCCCACTTGGGCCATCACTTCCTGTAACAAACGGCCCCAGCTGTCTCAATCCATTGACCACATCCTCAAATTTTGAAATCCGAGCATCGATGAGCTGTCCCCGTCGACCGAGTCATGCGTGTTTTTTTTCAGTTTCCCCTGTGGTCTCCAGCCTTCAGTTCTCCCAACCAATACCTCTTTGGGTATTCGGTATTCGTTCATCCGAATCATGTGGCCAGCCCATTGCAGCTGCCGCAGTTTTACAATCGTTGAGAGCTCTATCTCATCAAAAATTGCATACACCTCATGGTTGTTTTGAATTCGCCATTGGTCTCCGTCTAGCTTCGCTCCGATTGTTCGTCTCAAAGGCGATCAATATATTTGGGGATGCTTGGGTTAGGGTGCATGTTTCACACCCAGAGTATAATACAGGTCTTATTACAGATTTGTATACTTGGAGCTTTTTTTTCCTGTGTATGCAGCTAGTCTTCAAGATTGTCAATACTGAATAAAATATTTTAATTGCAAGCTGTATTCTTCAGCGTATTTCGTCTCTTGCGTTACCCGTCTCCGTTATTTTGGCACCTAGATACACAAATTTGCCTACATTTTTATACTGTATTCGCATAGTGTGACGTTTTGGGTATTTGAGGCGTTTTTCCTTGATTGCGTCATGAGCTTTGTTTTATTTTCATTGATTTGTAGCTCTAATAGTTTTGCTTCGCTGTCGAGTGTCAAGAAGAGTTCTTTGGCTGTTGTTAATAACCGTGACAAAATATTTATGTCATCCGCATAGGCTACCACTTTGCAAAACTTGTATAGTAATGTACCGCGTGTATCGACAGGTAGCTTTCTTATGACGTACTCTAGAGCCAAATTCAATAGCAAAAAAATGGGCATCATTCAACGAAACGTTAGTGGGCGTCTTACTGGATGCATTAAAAACCACCCTCAGCTTGGTTGTACTGCTGTCAGGCTTCAGGACACAATGATGTGGAAGGAAGTATCGTGATTCCTCCCGCTGCTGCGACATTACCTCCTCCATATGCCCAAACCGAATATACGTGTTCTTCTCCATGAAGTCCCCGTATGGAAATCTTAAATCAGGGTTCTTCTCCCGTCGATGCTCCAAGGCAATGGATCTGCGTGTGGGCACCGCTTGGGGATCACCTAACGTCTCAGGATCCTCACTGAATGGCAGTTTAAACAAGAAACGGCCATCGGGACGTCTTGTCATTGTCTATAGAAATGTGCTTTGGAAGCCTTTTCAGTTAACGTAAGCTTGTGCTGCGGGTCGTGTACTTCCTCGACCTCCCAAAATTGCTTGATGAGCTGATTAAGCTGGTTATCTTGTGCCAGGATGTCGCATGTCACAGAAGACACTTGAGGTGTGATCACTCTTCCGGCTACAATCCACGCTAGGAGCGTATTCTGGAGCACTGGGAGCTGTGGGCCCAACTTTATTTGTCCAATAGCTATGACCTTGTAAAAGTGTTTGGCACTCAGCAACATGTTGATGCACTCCGTTCGGTGGAAGTCTGGATCTGCCAGCTTTTGTTTTTGGGAATGTGCCATCCCGATGTGTTCAAGTTGTGAGACGGTTGCGGTGATATAATTTTGTCCATGACGTAGGCTTCCAACTGCGTGGCATTTCCTGATAATTTTGACCTTAGGCCGAGATTCACCTTATGGTTTACCTTCTCAGTGCTTCTGCCTACCCTTTCAATGAGGGCAAGGTGTTCTGTCGATGATAAACCTAATTTTTTAATGATTCTTTTGGTGACTAGGTTTATTTGTGACCCCGGATCCAGCACAGCTCGACAATCCGTCGTCTTTCCATTGCTGGTGACCAGCCTGACGACGGCTGTGCCCAGAAGTACATGTCCTTGGGGTTGAGGCTGCATCAAAGCCATTAAAGCGAGCGATGGTGGTTCTGCATTTGTATGCGGTTTCGAATCTTGATTCGGTGTTGTATTGCTCGAGTCTTGTTCTGTTTGGGCTTGTTGTCTCCAGGCAGATGTAGCAGGGTGTTGTGATTCTTGGAACACTGCTTGCAACTTCTGGCCACGCAGGTGAAAGCCTGATGTTCTTCTCGAAGGCATTTCATGCACAGCTTCTTAGTGCGCATGAAACTTGGTCTCTTTGCAGCTGCAATCCTGAGGGAATCCAGGCAGTGGTAAAGCGGATGATCCTGCTTACACATGAAGCATCGAGAAGTTGTCGTGGTGGTCACGGTTGACTTGGTGGTTTTCCTACGGTTGATCTCCGGTTCTTTTGTTTTATGGCGGAGTGCCTTGAGGGCCTGAAAACGCGTTTCGATGAAGTCCAACGAACTTTTCAAGAGTTGTAACTTGCGTGGGTTAGATAAGGATTATACGTATGATACGTGAGTCGCCAGATCCAATTTTTGAATTAACACGCGCAGCAGCAACGGATTCCAGTTCCTTATGAAAACTTGCAGATTCTCTAGGTCTCTGAGATATTCTTGTGTGGTGTCATGTAGAGCCTTTGTTGCTGCCACTGATGGCCTTTCATTAGCACGAGATGGCTAATGAAAGGCCATTTGTTGATGAGCGTTGATATCAATAGTCGCCGGTTGTCGTACCTTTCCTTCAATGTTGTCCAAGCCGCCTCGTAGTTGTCTCCCGAAAATATAAAATTTCGCATCAAAACTTCCACGTCTCCGGTGAGACCGGCTTTGAGGTACCATAGCTTCTAGCACTTGGACATCGGTTGGCTATGCACCATTTGCATGAACAAGTCGTGAATTTGTTGCCAATGTAAATAGTTCCCATCGAATGTGGGAAGTTTTATTTTCGGCAGAGATATGGTAAGAAGAGTCACAAGCAGAGTCACTGAGGCAGGTGTTGCGCTGAGTTCATCCATTTTCGATTCCAGACGTATGACCCAATCTTCAGTAAGCTATTGCAAATGAGTATGCTGTTGCACGTTAAAACCATACGCCTCAGGATCGTCATGGAGCTCGAAGATCTGCTGATAATATTCACCCAGCTACGGTTTAGGTATGGGACATCCAATGTCCTCAATAATCTCAGAAATATTCTTACAATTTTTGGAAGAATTCTTTAGAAGCAAAATTGTCAAAAGGTTCTATGTATATTAATATTTTACAGACGATATGTTGATGACTGTTTCATCGTTATTTACTCATAATAAAATAAACAAGACTAACTACTTACCTATATGAATGAAATACACCCGAATATAAATTTCATTATAGAAAAAGGAACAAACGGACAACCCAACTATATGGACCTAACCATGATACGCGAACAAATATGATTAGACTAGGAAATATACAAAAAACCAGCCACAATTGATCATACCGTACCCCGCACCACATAAACTAGCAGCGTACAGATCAATGGTGCAGAGACACCACTCTACCCCCATGACTCTTGCTAACTAGTCCAACGAATAAAACAACATTTACAGAATAGCTAGTAATAACGGATACAAACAACGTGAAATTGACAAACTTATTACCCACTACAAACAAAAGCAGAAACGCCAACTGACTGAAATGCTTTAGAACAACCAAAAGTGAATTACATTAACATACATTATGTCTGTCAGCTCATTTCCAATGCGGTTGGGTTTAATTGTTTCGAGGTCTAGATCTATATCTCTAACCACCCCGTTTCTATATAAAAATTACTCGGTATGAACGCCTTTAGGTTGTGTTTCTTGTAGATTTCATTTTCGATCACCTCATTTGCGTTCTTAGGCGATCCGCATAAGACTTAGTCGTGAGCCATTTTACTGGGTATGTAGTAATCGAGCAATCACACAAGCCAACTGCTCGAAAACCCTCCTATCTCCTTTTAATGGCAGATTTAGAAAAATAATTAATTATTTCCATTCATAATCGTCATTTGTAAAATGGTTTTCTTTCTTATTATTATTAAATGTAACTTTATATCAATTTTCCTCTGTATTAAATTGAAACGTTTCCCCTTAATTATATTTTTCATGAGATTTAATTTTTATTATTATTTAAAATTCTCTTCATTTTTCTTTACTTTAGTTAAATTTTGTTTTTAAAAAATTTAAATCTGCCAAATAAAATTTTGAGTGTGGGAACGCTGATTGAGTGCACCCCAACGATGTATTACCTTGTGGAAGGCAATAGAGCTCAGCTGATGCGATTTATCGTATATACGGAATGCGAAAGAGGAAAGACAAATTTTGGAGACGGACCGTGGAGTTGACTTACGACCGCGCTACCGCGAGCACGCGGAGAATAGCTGGGAAGAAAAGAAATTACTTAGCGTAAAAGAAAATATTCGATCGCGGAGTGCAATTCTACACTGCTTAAATTTTCCGTAGTTGCGGATTATTTCTGATAGTATTTTTACGAGTTCAGTGAAGGTGTTCTCTTGCTAGTGACTCAATTCTTCCCCACAATACCTGCCCATTAACAAAACTTCAACAAAAAAGTGTTTCCTCGCTTCCCATTAAAATCTCAAGTGGAATAGTCATGGATACGATGGTGTTCGCCGAGATAATTGCCTAAAAAATTGCCGTTGATGGAAATTTAGAGCAAGGAAGATTTGATTACAAGTTTTCCATGCCAAAAACCATGTTCGTCGGCACCAAAATTAACTTAGCGGTTACTTGTGAGGCATTTAAGAGTTCTCTGGAAGAAGCCAGCATTCAGTGACGTTTGACGCAAATACACTGCTATCAGGACTTGTTTTCGATTGCTAAAGGAACTATAAAACACATTCAAAACAATATCTTTGAAGTACAAGCCCCCGAAGCATTAGAAAACTCTATTGGAGATAATATTATCATTCCTGAATTTAAATTTCTTGATGAAATTTCGGACAATGAAGAAATTCATAATGTTGTATTAACGGCTACATACAGCATTACCAAGTTGGAAAAGTTGACAATTTTCTATGACCGAAGATTATCAAATAACTTTTTTGGTGAGGATGGCACGGAAAAATCAAAGATTACACTAGGGAGTTGATTGGAATTTCGTCATCAAAATATCAGTTTAGTAGCTCGGTTTGAAACCTAGTTTGTGTTTGAATTCGGGAGTTCGTTGCAAGCCTGTGTCATCGTACATCTAGCCGCTGGAAGAACTTTTCACCTTGGTGAACTTCCAAGTATATGAAAAATGCTGTAGTCGACTGGGTGTGTTCGTGTTAGTTATAGCCAACTGCAAGATGCCGCCTAGACGGATAAATTCGTTGTCACAATATAAAGTGAGAGAAATTTGGTTTGCATTAGAGTAGCTGCGTGAAATGAATTGCGAGTAGATGCTAATTTATCAAATTAGCGGGTTAAATTTAGACTCGTGACAGAGGCAGAATGCTGGTCACGCGTAACTAATTGTAACGAGAAGTGTCGAAATCATCAATCCGGAAGCCGAACGATATTCTAAGGAGTTTTCCAATAAAAAGGTGTTATTTTGAATAGCCCGCTATTTCGGTAGATGTCACTTTTGAAGCTGTCATATTTTGACATTTGACAAGTGAAAGCTACGCCATTAATAAAAATGGAATGATATACGCTTCAACAACGTATCGAAATTATTAAAATTCAATATAAAAATACTGAAAATTTGGCAGAGACGGTTCGTAAAACTCGAATATTTTTGGGTCGTCGTGAAGCACCTTGTCGGACCGCAATACAGAAATTGGTGGAAAAATTTGAGCTCTTGGGACAACTTAGTAATGTAAAGAATAAAACCCGTGCACGTCACTCAAGAACAGCCGAGAATATTGCTGCTGTAGCCGAAAGTGTTGAAGAAAACCCAGGTTTGTCCATTCCTCATCGTTCTTTGGAATTAGGCATTCCACAAATGTCATTATACCGTATTTTGCATAAAAATTTGGGTCTTAAGACTTATAAAGTTCAGTTAACACAAGAACTCAAGCCGGTCGATCATCAACAACGTCGTGTCTTTGCTGATTGGGTACTTGAAATGCATGGAAATGATCCGATATTCCATCGAAAAATCATCTTGAGTGATGAGGCCCATTTCCATCTCGGTGGCTTCGTCAATAAGCAAAATTGTCGCATCTGGGGCTCGGAAAACCCAAGAGTTATTGTTGCAAAGCCTCTCTTTCCTCAACGTGTGACTGTTTGTTGCGGTTTATGGCCCGGCGGAGTCATTGGACCTTACTTTTTCGAAACTGAGGCTGGAGCAACAGTTACGGTGAATGAATAGCGCTATCGAGAGATGATTAATGATTTTTTGTGGCCGGAATTGGATGGTATTGATCTGGACACTGTTTACTTTCAACAAGACGGCGCTACGTGCCACACAAGAAACGAAACCATTGACCTTTTACGGGAAAAGTTTCCGGAGCGTGTTATATCTCGAAGAGGTGATCACAATTGCCCACCGAAATCTTGTGATGTAACACCTTGCGACTTCTTCCTTTGGGGCCACGTTAAAAAGAAGGTGTACGCCAACAGCCCAGCGTCGATTCAAGATCTCAAAGATGGAATTCGTGAGGCTATCGAGGACATAGGGCAGCCACTTTGCGATTTGGTTATGGAAAATTTCATGAAAAGAATATGATCCTGTAAGCGTGGTCGTGGGGGTCATTGACCTGATGTAATTTTTTACTATTAACGGCATACATTTCTCTTTATATTGAATTAAACATCCGATCATTTATATTAAAAACAGACTTTTTTTAAATATCAAAATAACACCTCTTATTGAAATATCCTGTATTAATATCTACGTAATTGGATTGACACGCTTGACTGAGGAAATAACTTGATATCAATCTTTGGAATAACGGAGAAAAAATTGATGACGGTGATTTCTATTTTTCTTTTTGGCTATTGTATAAGTGATTAGCATTTACTTTCGTTTAGTACATTGATTTCTTTATTAACTGGCTGTTGATAACATGTAAATTTTTGTACAGGTTTATTTGCTGTTAATTCTGAAACTGACATTAAATTAAGGAAAAAAATTTCGCCGATGAAAGTGCTAACTGAACCGGCCATGTAGTTGTTTTAAATTATATCTATCTCACCTCCAAACTAAATACATAAAATCAGACCCATGAATGAAATTTTTCAGAAGTTTAAATTTACAACAAATTTACAACATGGGCTAGCCATCGGGCGCGCTCCTTTGTTTTTCATTGTTTAATAGGGGCTCTTGCCGGGTACAGTGGCCTTCAGCTCGCATGCGCTTTTTTGGTATAGAGTTATATGGTTCCATCACATAATTCTATAACATAAATTGGACATGTCTATATTTCTCATTTGATGGGAAAATTCATGCAAATTATGTTTGTATGAATTTTCCACTCAAATGGGAAATATATGGCAACGTCTATGTTTGGATCTTGATCCGGTTTGGAGGGTGCGAGGGGGCACCACCTCCATCTGCATGCCCCACTCTTATATGTGGGCCATAAGGATCGTTGGGTAGCGACGAAATCCTCCTAAGTCCGTCTGTCTTCCCCAGATCCAGTTTGTCCTTTTGCGTCAGCAATTTCCAACCCTTAGTTTGTTACCTCCTTTTTCGACTTCGGTTGACGTTTATTTCACCCCGGAATTCGTGGATGCGAAATTCTTTTGTAGTGGGTCCTTGTGCTGGGGGAAAGGACCCGCCCCACGACACGGTAACGCTGGCCTGCCAGCGCATTCGTGCGTCCCCAGAAAAGGCCAATCCCAGCGGATCCTTAGATCTTCTTCCGCTAAGACAGCAGACTATCGCTGCAGTCCTTTACGGACAATAATCAACCTACATCACTACATGCATCTAACATATAGTAGTTAACCTCCTTGTTTATAAGAAAGAATCAAAAAGGGGAAAACCTGATGGGTTTGCCGTTCACGGGAAAAGATTTATATTTTGAGTTAATATTGTACCGGTTCATTTGAGTTTGATACGCATTCTTAGCTTTAATTGTATCATTGTTAACTTTCATGCTGTTGGATACGCCTCCCAACCTCCTAGAATCGTTAACCTGTAAAGAGCTATTACTTACTGCACTGAAGCTGTGGTTTGTTAGGGCACCATTTTAATAACACAAAAATCTGTTTTTTTTTCTCAACGTTGCACTCACATAACCAAGATTAACGCTTCCCTTTTTTTATAATTTTCATTACCAGAAAACTTAATAGAGGCACTTACTTTACTACACTTACTGGTACTGGGACCCGGCGGCGCCCTTCTTCGTTGCCCTCTTCTATGTCTGAACATGAGTTTGGTTGTAAACCAAATCAATTCGCTATTTAAAGGCGCCATTCATACTGTAATGATTTCATAAGTCTTGATCCGAACGAGGAACCGACCTCTCATCGGTTCTAGACGTTAAGTCTGAGTAGTGCCAACGGATGGTACCAACCGGTCAACCAATCCGTGCACCGTAATCCATTTTCGCGGTGGCTGCTTGTCGGCCAGCTAGGTCGGAGAGGATTTCGGTCGCGGGTCTCCAAATGGATTACGCTCATCTACAACTTTCAGCCACCAATAAATGCCCGTTTCCAAACGCGTCAGAAAACACAACCATACGGAGAGGAAACCTACTTTACGTTACTCCGTATTTCTTCATTCAGCCAGTCAAAGAACAAAAATCTAATCTTTACTTCGCGTTCCCGAATTTCCGACGCGGTACCGAAAAATATACTACGCTAACTCAAACCCGACGAAAGCTACGCTAGTAAAAATGCAAAACCAACAAAGGTACCGCGTACCGCGCGCGACACGAAGCCGACTTCAGCGGATTTAGTCAAACCCTACCCTCGCGACGGCATACCTACCATGCCCTCTACCTTCCGCTGAAAGAAAGGAACCACTGGAAAGGAAAGTCTAGGGTTAAATTAGAAATTCATAGTATTTATTGTCTTTCACAAAATGACAAAAAAAACGCTTAAGCCTAAAGTAGCTTCACAAATACCAAAGTTTCTACACTGCTACAAGAATATTTAGCAACCTTTTAATTTACTTTTTATGGGATCGTTTGCAGCTACATATAAATGAGTTGCATATTTTGAATATTAATTTTTCTGAAAAATTATTAGAGAAGAAAAATGTTAGAAGAAGGTGGTTTCGACATGTGCACTAATTCTCCTCAGGCCATCACACTTAGATACACACCGGTGATGGCGACCACCATGCTCAGAGGTGAGGGAGTTAATTTTTAATTTTTCTACTTATGCAAACTCAATATGTTTTTGTATCTGCAAGTTATATTCAAGGTAACTTTCTCTTGTAAGTACTTGTATTAGCTAATTTTTTTTTTTTTTAATTGGATCATTTCACCCTTTTCACATCAATTTAATGTAAATCTATACGACAAATTTGCTCTACATTTGAAGCTTTATCTAACGTCGCGCGGATATCGATCACCCTTTCGGATATGTAGCTGCAAACGATTCCATAAAAAGTAATTTAAAAAGCTATCGGAGCCATCCGAAAGAGTGATCGATATCCGCGCGACGTTAGATAAAGCTTCAAATGTAGAGCAAATTTGTCGTATAGATTTACATTAAATTGATGTGAAAAGGGTGAAATGATCCAATTAAAAAAAAAAAAAAAATTTTAGCTAACCTTTTAATATTTTCGCAAATCGAAAGCATCAATCGAAATTGTATCTTAAAATTGCAATTTAATTTTTAATTCATTTAAGCAAATTTTGTTTCCGTTAAATGTTAATCTGAAAAGTTTTTACAATTTATCGTGTTAGCTGTATTTCATATGTTTATCAATCATGCAATTACTAATCTATGATTTGTAGGGGATTTGGAATCACTGAACTTTTTAGACTTATTTTATTATTTTTCGTTGGAATTTCCAGAGAGTTGGACATGTGTATTTATAACTACATTTTCATAAGATCCTTTTGGTTACTTAAAGCGTGCGTCGTAAAGTTCAAACTTTAGCTTGTGCCCAAAACTAATTTTAAACATGTAATTTTTTTTCTGGGAATGACGACTGCATTTCAACAAAGTAGAAAATTCGATTGAATAGAAGTAGAATTTCGTGTCTTTATTTTCCATTCATTAAGGATTCTCATCATAGAATATTTAAATTTGGTTTCAAAAAAAAATCTTTGGTATGCCTTATCCATAACAACGATTTGGTCGCCATATAATGTTTTTTTTTTTTTTTTTTTTGATTCTAAACGCTTCTGAATAATAAACGCGATTTTAATTATTTTGGTTCTTTTGTTTATATTATTTTACTAGAAAAATATATAAATTAATTAAAGTACATTACCCTACTTGGCTACAGTTTTCATAAGTACGTGCTTCATATAACTTTATAAATTTAGGAGCCCATGTAAATATAATATCAAATAAACTGCTATTCGCATGCAATACATCGAACCGAGGCTATGCTAAAGAATCTGCCCAGCAGCTTCCAAAGAAAAATAATTACAACTTTTTGTGATTGATATTATATAAATTAGCAATGATTCACGGGTGCATTTCCTCATCCAAGCGAATCAATAACCTCAAATTTAGTATTTAAGATTAAGTATTGACTATCATTTCACTTTCTTCTTAAATTGAAGATATGTCCCTTAACTACTATACTTATTAGCGAACTATTTAAGTGAAATTGGCGATTAAAGAAAATTAGCATTGTTCAATCGGAATTGATCTACATTTACTTTAAATAATTCTTTCGCTTAGATTTTAGTCTACAATTTATTTTAGCTACAATTTATTTTAGTTTTTTTTTTTGTTTCTTTTCAGTGGTTTTCTTATTTTCTGTTTGTCGTGCAATATTTATAATTCACAATACATATATGAAGTATTTTTTTTCTTAGTAGCTTTACTTTTTCCCATCTTTATTTGCATGTTTGTCGCATAATTATATATACAGTTTTTTTATTATTTTGTTCACCTTTTTTTTTTGTTATTGTAAATTCAGAATTTTATGTTTTTTTAAAAGCATACTTTCAATGTTTTTTACGTATCAAGTTAAAAGAATAAGGGATCCCAATAACTAATGTCCTAGTTCTTGACGATATTTTCTATTTGCTCGCAACAATGGAAGGGATTAAAAATTCAAATAACAAAGCTGGAAATGAAAACTTAGTCTAACCACAGTAAAAACATTTTTAAAGTTCGCGACACAGGAATAAAAAGACTAGTATAGGTGAGAACTTTTATGAGCAATACAGTACCCTTCTTAAAAGTTTGATTGAAGTGGAGATCTAGCAAAATAATGATATTCTTCGAACCGATTCTTCAGATATTTGGCTGAGAGACAGAAACTAGATACTAAGCACATTATATAAATTTTCGCGAAACTTCCCAGAACTCAAGGAAGCCGAGAAGAGCTAGCGACCACCTAAATTCAGACGGAGGATGCGAAACATCGTGGTTTAAGTCTTCATTGCGGCCTATACTGCTAGTTCTTGTGCAGTGAATTGTAATACTATACTAAACAAAACGAAAACAGGGTTTCGGACAATTGTATAATATAACGAATTGATAGCGTTTGAATTTCATCTTGACCTAACATAAAACAAACTAACTTATGCATTAAGCACTTCAAATAAAAATCACTCCACTGAAGGTACTTGCAGCTTTAACCGAACCGCACAAGTGAATATAAAAATGCATGTTATAAAGCAAAAAACAAGGCAAAAGAGACAACATCCGTTGTGGGGGCCCCAAAATAAATGAAACTTTATGTAACATCGGGCTGCGAGCTGGGGTCCACGGAGCCACAGAGCGTTAAAAAAAATTGAAAGTATAAAAAGATGGGTTCGAGTATTGTTAAAAGTAAAAATTCACTCAACTTGATGTTAAATGAATGGTTTGTTGTTTTCACGCTTTATCCTCCCATAAACAGGTGACGTTAACATTTTTTCTACCAATCCAAATTTTATTGGTTGTTTGCAATTGGGCTAGTGCGGAAATTTCACAATCTCCAATCAAAATGGTGACATATTATGTATATTGGTTCGATTCACATCAATTTTACATGGTCTATTCCGATGAAATTATAAACAGATCGAGATCGTACGAGCGAAAAGGATCGCTTAACTTGAATTATTACGCTTGGAAATTGACGAGAGGCTTACAAGAGATCGATGGAACTGAAGTATTAGTGTCAAGTTTTGATTTTTCATACATCATGAAGCATTGCGTGCATCCGTTAGCTAAAAGGCCAATGTCCTCTATTCTGATATGAAAAGTCTAAGGTAGGTTGCAGTTAGTACAAATGTAAAAATAGGAATACGGATAAATAACGCGCTGCCTTTTATTAATATTGAGTGACAACTTTTCATCGCACAGTGACACCACCTCAGCACCATAAAGGACACCGTAAAGTTATTTTTATGGAGGCTATTGTTTCCACTTTTCTTGTGTGGCAATTAGATTCAAGTCATAGCAATCCATCAATGACGTTCGTATCCCAAACTATACCTCGTGTGGAATTATGCGTCTCTATTTTGAGTACATCAAGTACAGCGCAAAATGCTCCTTCAGGGTGCCTCATTAGCTTAATATTGTTTTCGACTACAACCGTACAGGCGCCAGTCGACTGCTATCACTCTTATAACAAAATACAGACTAGTTTAAAGTATTCATGCAAACCTGATGATCGCTTGTATTAAAACGCTTCCTGCATGCGCCTCTCCTTGCTTGATATTGCGCGATGCGTCGTTCATCGAATGAAGACGATTAAGAGATGCTGATGTGATGTTAATATTGATATTGATGATGCATTGCCTATGCGTTCTCGACGAGAGTGCTTCCTAACTGTCACTGTTGAATTAATTGCTGGATCTTAGAGGTTAGGATAAGTACGCCGAGTTGAAGGTGACGATCGACAGCAGCAAGACGGTTTTCAAGCTCTTCAGAATGCAATCACCAGCGAGACTTCCAACCCAACTGCTTTGTTTTTTTTCGCGTTCCTAAAACACTTCGAGTTATTTATTAAATTCCTAATTGCATTCTGGGGTCACCTTACATCTTTTTTTATTTGTCTTGAATGATGTTGTGAATACGAGCTGAATAGCGTACTTGTGAAAGCCTTCGCCGCCTCAAACGTTCTCGTTCCCGTAATAATTATGGCAATTTCTCGCAAGAAACTTTTCCACGACGACTGAGGCAACCGCGACAGAGAACCAGTGACACACTTCCCAACTCCACTGCCATGTGGCTGTCATTTCCTCTGCACATCCCACGACAAAATTGTCATGGGATGTGCACTCGTCACAACCAACGTGAAATGACAAGCCACCTAGCAGCGAGGTGTGTTAGTAGTGGTCGCTCGCGGCGTCGCATGATTCATTACAATACCATCAGCATTAATAAAAGCTACTCAGCAGCGTGTGCAGATAAACCTTCTGACTGAAAAACAAATCAACAGGACTATACA
>OZ017739.1:99826409-100276409 GCA_963969285.1 Odontomyia ornata | reverse complement strand
ACTTTATTAAGATTGGATCATAAAATTTTTTCTATCGCGAATTTTTCTCTGTTTACTTTGAAAAGATATGAAATATTTCCAAATATTGTCAACAAGCTTATGCATTCTTGGAAATAAAGAAAGTATAAAGTAAACTGCTTGCATCTGAAATATTTTTGCCATGTTACAAATCATTCAAAAAATATTGTGGAAAGGCTTCAGACTTGTGCATTTGCGTTTCAAAAAAAGCATTACTTTTACAACTTCATTTCAAATAACTTCTACAAGAGTATATAAATTCCCCAACAAAGTAGAAAATTCAATATATCTTTTCGATGAAAAATTCTTATTACTGTTCATTCCTTTTTGTGGTCTAGTCGTATTCAAGGAAATTTTGTAGAAAGCCAATTTTCTTTAAAATCTTTTCGTTCAACATTTCATTTTTTCGTTTTCAATTTTCTGTAGAGAAAAGTGCAAGAGTATGTAAATTGAAATAAAATGATGTCATAGACAAAGGGATATATGAAATATATAGTGAAGTGGAATACTATTTGCTACCGACCGCGTTTGTCGCTATTGCTGCAGAGAAAATAAACTCAATTTATATGCAAATAAGATACCCATATGTATATGTGACTCAACTGTTTATTTTCACTTATCTCTTTTGTTACAGATGGAAGCATAAATTTGTTTTTGGGTGTACAAAACACAAGGAGCCAAATAATTGCCTGAATATGAAATCAACTATCATAACAGATGGTTTAGACCCTTTTTCTATGGTTTTACAAGGAGGTTTGTGAATTTCTTGCTGAAGATTTTTTTAAGGGATTAGGGTATGTATGAATGTAGTTTTGGAAAGAGGTTGGATCTTTTCTAGGATATTTTAACACTTTGGAATAATTCTTTTACCATGAAAATCCATGTTTTGCTCCGAAAATCTGCAAGTGAGAACTTTCATGCTTAGTAAACTGCTAGAGGGAGTGCTTGTGTGCACATTTGTTCAAGAAACATTTTTTGGAAGTTTTTAACTTTTGCTATGAGACTAATAGCAGATGATGTACTCTTAAAGCTGAGGCCACATTTGCTTATTGATTTGGTCTTCTCTGTGTTCAAAATATATTAGAAGAGAATACCTTGCTTGAACTAATCGTTATTAGTTCATTAGTTCACAAGAATTTTGGTATTCCATACTGTGTCCTTTTGCCCCAGGAGAAATATCTCTTAAGCCCCGTAGCTTATTCTTAACTTGCTGTTACCAAGATGGTCGTTGCCTGAGGACTAAGACTAATGAACTTTGCATTTCTTCCATCCTTTTTCTGTACAATATCATCTGTCTAACGGAAACATGGCTGACAGATGACATTTAGTAATAGTGAGCTACTCCCGAACCATTTAATGTTGCGCAGGGATAGAGACCGTGATGCTACTGGTAAGTCTGACGGTGGAGGAGTTGTAGTGGGTATTCACTGTTTCCCTTGCTAGCAACTCCTGTGATGATTTTACTCTATCTTCACCTGTTGCGTGTATAATTGTGGTAGTCTCTCCATCTGACTCTCTTTCTCTCCTCGTATCATCTGCGTACATCCCTTGTAACAGTCCTGCTATTGTTTACGAACGTGTCTCTGTAGAATTCTCGAGCTACATTAATGCTCGTTTCCTTTCTACCCCTATATTGGTCTGTGGTGGCTTCAATTTTACCTTTATTGTTTAGAATTATATGTATGTCTTCATAGTTTCTGGCAGTAGTGTGTCTTTTGCTCTTTCTTCTTTTATTTTCTTCTGTTCTTTCACCCAATTCAACACTATAACTAATAAAACTAAAGTGCTTGATCTTGTTCTTTCCAACTTGCCACCTTTTTTTCTATCCGCATCAGCGGCGATCTCATCCTTTGTCAAACCTGATCCCCACCATCCGCCGCTCTCCATTGAGCTTGCTATCACATCTTCTCGTTCTTTGAGGGATTCCTCACCTTCCCGCTTTAATTTTTTAAAAGCCGATTTGTCGAGCATGGAAGCTAGCCTTCATGCCGTGAATAGGTATTCCTTCTTCAGCAACCTCCACATTGAAGACTGCGCTGACAGCCTCTATATGTTTCTTTCGGCCTTAATCTCGCAATTTACTCCTGTGTTTCCAGTGAAGGCCTAAAGATAATCCATGGTTTAATTCAGATGTTGCCATTGCAATTAAAGCTAAAGATGCTGCTCACAGAAAATTCTTATCCAGTAGTCTTCCAACTCACCTCTTTAAATTCAGAAAGTATTGCCTTCTCTGCAATTCATGCATATGTTAACCACATTGAGACTTCGTTAATGTCCAATCAAACTCATGCATTCTGGTCGTATATAAAATTTTTAAGGAGCTCTCATTATGTCCCTGATAACTTTAGTCTAGATGGCGTGACATCGTCTACTTCTCAAGAATCTTGTGTACTCTTCGCTTCATATTTTTCTACCTTTTTTGGCAAGGCTTAGCATTTTCCTTCCTCCAATCAATCTTCTTGCTCTTTTCCCTTTACTACTTTTCATAAAACCCCTTACAGGTTGAGCTACTCTTAAATAATCTTGACTACAGTACCAATGTGGGCCCTGATGGCATTCAAAATTTTCCAGCAAAATCTTTATCTTCTTCACTTGGTGTTGCCCTTTCAATTATTTTTAATTTGAGTTTATCTTGCAGGGTTTTTCCCTTCTAATGGAGAATCGCCCACAATTTTCCTATTTTCAAATCTGGTAATCGTAATATCGTTTCAAACTATCGCCTTATTTCCCTGCCTCTTTGTTTCGGTAAAACTCTTGACAAGATAGTTTTTGATGTACTGTTTCCACTTGTTCTCCCATCTTCAGCAGATCAACAGCATGGTTTTGTCAGAGGCAGATCTATCCTTACAAATTTTCTTTCTTTTACCCATCATGTTGCAGCTGCTCTCGATCAGCAACAAGAAGCGGACGTTAAACCTTTGATTCAGTGGATTTCTCTCTTCTATTTGAGAAATTTTTTGCGTTCGATGTTCCTATTTGTGTCTATTCGTCGTTTCTCTCCTATATCCTGAATCGTCAATGTATAGTAACTTTTAGCTCTTGCTTCTCTTCTTCTTAACACCTGAGCTCGTGTGTTCCGCAAGGTTCAATACTTGGCCCCATACTATTTTTACTTTTTGTCAATGATCTACCTTCTGTTATCACATCCCTCTGTCTCCTTTATGCTGATGACTTTAAGAGTTTTTGAGTTATTGATTCGTTTTTAGACGTGGATATCCTTCAACCCGATCTTCAGCGGCTAAGTAACTGGTGTGAATCAAACTATCTCTCCTTAAATGTTTCCAAATGCCATCAGATGACAGTTTCCTGTAAAAAAAATTCCTCTTCTCTTAACGTTTAGGCTTGTTGATATCGCTATGACCAATGTAATCCCTTTTAAGGATCTTGGTGTACTTTTCGATTGTAAACTGAAGTTTGATCTCCACATTGCTCTAATTATGTAGGAAGCCTCCCGTTTAACTGGGTTTATTCTACAAGCCGCCTCATCATTCGAACATATTCGTATCATCTTCTGTATATGTCTTTTCTTCTCACTAGTGCGTAGTAATTTGGAGTACTGCTCCCAAATTTGACGTCCATACCACAGGAAGCACATCTTGGTCTTGAGTCAGTTCAACGTAGATTCACACGGTCTCTATTCTTCAACTTCAACCTTCCTTACCCCCCTTATAATGACCGACTACATATTTTGAATCTTCCTACCCTCGAGTCCAGGCGATCTTTCTTTGACGAATGTCTTTTGTTCAAACTTCATCATAGTCTTTTATCTCAAAATTTATGCAGGCAAATTTATACATTCGACACTGCTCGCCCCAATAGATCCAATAGAAAAAGAAACTGATGAGATAGAAAAAGTATTGGTGCGCATCTGTCAGTTTTTAAGTCGAGGATAAGCTTGTTCAATATTCTGATTTTTAAAATATTTGCCGAGTTTTATATCGAGAAGTGTTTAGTGAATATATTTTTTGGTAAGTTTTCTGTGTGTTGCATGCATGTTTCCAAAGTCTTAGCAACTAAATATGATAATTCTTGAGAATAATTGTAATGGGACTCGGCGGTCCCAGTATGCACGAATGGAGTCTTTTGATGATACTGCATAGCTTGACTAAATACCTGTTTTTATGATGTTTTCTGTGTTTATATAAGTACTTTTTCTGAAATATAGTTCAAAGTTTAATTCATTTGTTTCAAAATATGTCAACAAGAAGAAACAGAGAGTTTGCATTAACGGATAGTGAAATTTTCGAGCTTTTAGTGTCTGACAACAGTGATGACGAGGACGAATTAACATTACAGGAGTAAGATCAACAGTTTTTGGGACAAGGCATTGGTGGAGGGTTCTCTCCTATTGTCATTTAACCCAGTATTTCACCGAATGTTACCGAAAATCTAAAGATCGAAACACAATGACAGGAAGAAATCAAGCAGGCGAATCATAAAAATTTTACATTGTCTTCCAATTCGAAGAAAAACTACTACGTTCCGCCTCCTGTCCTTGATCAAGAAGGATCTAACAACGGCAAAATAAATATTTTAGATAGAGCTATTACCTCATCTGTCACCCCAATAAAAATTTTCAACGCTATGAAAAATTTTGATGAGCTAGTTGACAATATTATTGTTCCTGAATCAGAACGATATTGTTACATGTATAAATAATTACATGTACAAATAATTCTGCGAGCTACTGTCGCAATTGTTTTCATAATCATTAAGAACGTCAACAAATGAATTTACTCGAACCCACGAGAACCCAACAAGCATGATCAACATCTGCAAGTGACGTCACTCCATTCATTAATTTGCTCGAATCTACCAGGTACCTCTCGGTAGAACATTCGCCAATGTACGAGAAATGGGTGAATAGGTAGAGACCCTATATAAAGGCGAGCTGAATGAATGGGGGGATCATTCATTACAACCGCGATAGAAAACTGCGATATAGTGGAACGCGAAGTAAAGACGATTGATTGTTTGAGTGCGAAGTGATTTTAAGTGGACAGTTGAATGACAAATTTATAGACTTAGTGAAAATGAAAATTGTGAAATACTAAAATAAGTAATTGTGCATTTTTGTGATTAATTGAATAAACTGTTTTAAGTTAATTTGAAAGACATTGCGTTTTCACTTCCCCGGAACAGTAAAATTATTGGCCGCGAACCAATAACACGCGACAATATGCATATCAATATGAAAGACGTTTCGCTCTCACTAGCGCAGAGGTGAAGGCTTTGTTAGGGATGGACTATGTGATGGGATATCATATCTTGCCCACGTTCCGCAGCTATTGGTCCTCAGATCCTCTTATGGGAGTTTCTTACATTGCAAACAAAATGAGACTCAATCGGCTTGAGGAAAAAGAAGAAATTTACACTTTAGTAATAATAATGATGAACCTATTCATTATAGAGCGTATAAGATTTGACCAGTTTGAAAACACTATGAAAAACATGAAATTTCAGGCGATCGATGAGCACATGGTCAAATTTAAAGGTGACAATATAATGAAACAGTACGTAAAAAGTAAACCTGTCAAGTGGGGATTTAAAATGTGGTGTAGAGCTGACTCAGCCACTGGCTATTTTTGTGAATTTGACTTATATACTGGTAGAAAATAAGGTGGTGCTGAAACTGGATTAGGAGAGTCTGTAGTTTTACAACTATTAAATATTTTACAAGGTCTATGTTGCGAGCTTTACTTCGATAACTTTTTCAACTCTCCGAACCTACAACCTAAATTGGCCAGCATGAACATAAGAGCTTGTGGAACAGTTCGTCCCAATAGGAAGAATACACCCAAAAATTTGCCTGCCGATAAAAGTATGCAAAGGGGACAAACGTTTGCCACTAGTTTCCAAGAAATTTCTTTTATTAAATGGATGGACAATAAAGCTGTTTTTATGTTAACAAACTTCTTGTCCCCAATACGTACTGCTGCCATGAAGAGGAAGCTGCAAGGAAGTGGCCAGAAAATCAATGTCACATGTCCCGAAGTCATTGTAAAATATAATAAAAACACGAGAGGCGTCGATTTGATGGATCAAAGAAAAGTTACCTATGAGATGGACCGTAAAGTAAAAATCAAATACTACTTCCGATTATTCTTTGATTTACTTGATATTACTATGAACAATGCTTACATAGTATACAGTAAAATGCACAAGGGAAAACAGATCGAAGGAATACTGCTTTCCAGCCTGGAATTTCACCAGGTTGTGAGTCGTTCTCTCATTACCGATTTCTCGTCTCGTCAAAGAGCTCCTCCACCTTCCGTAATGACGAATAAGCGAAAAAGTTACACACAAAAACGGGGTATTTCTTCTCATTTTATTTTAAAGGCAAATATTAGGAAGAGGTGTGTACAATGTGCCAAATCTCGTGTTAAAAATCGAACAAACAATGTTTGTTCAACTTGCAATGTTCACTTATGTTATACATCTGAAAGAAATTGTTTTGCAGAATAGTGGATACAAATAAAAAGTTTTACCAGGCTTTAAACTCTGTTGTGTTTTTCTAAAGACTATGTGCGTGTAAGGGTTAACTGACTTGTCATTGAACTACAAGTGAGTAAGTCGATTTTTTGAAATAAATAAATAAATAAACATGATATGTAAACGTTAGTTTTAAACCAGGAGAAACAAGTCGAAAAGGGAGAAGAATGCTCATACCAGACGGGCTTTATAAGCCCCCTAAGGTTGGAAAAAAAATTTCTGATGGCTTGAACGGATGACTTGAGTTATTCATTAAATACTTGATAAGAAATCGAACAAGGATACCCAAAAGAAAGGGAGTTTCTTACATAAGCACATTACTGCCGCTATTTCGAACGGTTTAAAGAATTTTTCTGAATGCTTGACCAACTGAACTTATTCAAATTCGAGACTCCCCCTTAAATGTTCATAAAAATCCCAAGAAAATAGTAGTGTCCAGGTCGACTTCAAATACGAGTATGTTTCAATCATCAACGCGTTTTATTGTGGTCGTGATTCCACGCAATTGAAATAGCTATATTTTACTCGATTATGACCCGATTTACATGAAATTTTGTGATTTTATGGGGAAAAACATAAAATTGATAAATCATGCCAGCCAGAAAACTTAGTGGATTTTCAGTTTTAAGTTATTTGTTACCCTTGTACTCATAAAGACTCACGGCGGTGAATTTTTTCAGATTTTTAGGCTTAAAGATGTTCAATTATGAGAGGGATATATTTTGCCTCCCCTGGACCCATTCATGCATAAAAGAACATTTTAATTTCAGATTCTAAAAGCTCTATTTGAGACCTTTCATTTTATTTGACTTCCTTTGACGACAAACGTTTTTTAAGTGTCCCTTCAATATAAGGGGGACCTCCCTTTTAAAATGTTTAAAATGTTTGACTTTCGAACTGTCCACAAAGTGTTTGCTTTATAACTTCAACAGTTTCTGTGAAAACTTGCTGCGATGCACGGACAGACGGAAATATATGACACGAAACTAGTAGGTCTTTGCGAAATTCGTTTTACAAAGAGCTAAAACGATTTTATCAAACTAACAAGCACGTTCAAAGTTAGAATATAGTCAAGATAGAATACATTTTAATACTGAAGCCAACATGCAAGGAAGCAGTTTACGATGTCCAAATCAAATAATTCCCAGTATTCACTTTGTGAATAATTAACAGACTAAAATGGACTCGAAGTTCGCAAGGAAACGATTACCATTGACTATTAGAACAGTTTATTATCCGTTTATCCATTTTCTCGTAGTTGTAGTGAGCTGAACTACTTACTGACATCAATGGCCTGTAGAGCAGGGAAGTATTTTCCAACAATTTCGAACATAATCTAATCTCATGTGAATTGCAACCAAGACTCTTAATATGGGAAAAACGTGCCGCAGAAAAATCAATCCCGAATACGAGAGCTATTAAGTTTGAAACTAAACGAAATAGGACAAACTAAACATAGACACATGTCCTACTCCATTTGTAACGACTTGCCTTTAAGGCACACTTACAAAATGCCTTCTACAATAGAATAAAACTATTGTACATGTGCATAGCAGTTTGTAATCGGTATAACCTACAATAACCTTTAAGGGTAGCATATGCACAGAAAAAAGGATCCCCATTCTTTTATTTTGCATGGGAAGCGAACACAGGCAGAAAATGTCGAGTACAAGGACTTTGCTGTATGCTAATGTTGCAAAAGAAAAATGGCTAAAGAAGAAATGCAACACAAAACAAAATGTGAGCACGTAAAAAGGCTCTGAAAAGATGATGATGTTCATAACTGCAACAAAAAGTCTAGTGAAGAAAACATCCAAATCATCAGAAAGGAAAAACTGCTCGAAGGTGTTGGCAATCATGTTGCTTATTTTTCTTTCATTTGTTTCCTTTTCTTTTCGTCCTCCTATTCATTTTTCAGGCTATGCAAAAAGTCCACTTTGAAAAATATTTTACGTGCCCCAGTTGTATCATGTCCTTTAAAGATTTTCATTCGTATCTCAGTTGGGTATGAAAGTCAAGTTTTTTGCTTAGTACGTAATCTTCGAGGCAGAGAGTGACAAACAGCTAAAAAAATTTGCACACGTAAGTTTCCTTTAAGCAGTTTTGTTTTCTTGCTGTTGGCCTAGATATGAATGTAATGAGTTGGAGTACTAAGTGGTAAAAGCATGATCCAGAAGGTAAAGAAAGTGAACTTAGGAAGATATGTTAATTAAAAATTGCAAGCAAGTGTATGCTCCAGCAGCTTTGAACTAAATCTATGAAATGTAGATCGCAGAAAAGTTATAGACAAAAAGGACGATTCGACGAAATTCTATCTGTTGGTTGAATTGGTGATCTTGAAATTGGGGAGATTTTGTGGTCTGATATTAAAAAAAATTTTTTGAACCAAAATCAAATAAGTATAGCAGGTAATACGCGAAGCTGCACAATTCTTCTTCTTCGTAGCACTACAGCCACTCTCGGGCCTTTGCTTCCTGCAAATGGCGCCTCCAACTACCTCGGTTCGTTGACCGCGTCCTCCAATTTTGAATCCCGACCTGTGATGAACTGTAATCGTTGACCGAGTCAGAACAACATTTTTTCGGTTTTGGTTTCACTTCAGTTCTCCCAACGAATACCTTTTTGGGCATCAGTTGTTCGTGCATACGATTCATGTGGCCAGCCCGTTGCAGCTTCCGTAGTCTTATAATCATTGAGACCTCGGGCTCAGCAAAAATTTCATCCAGCTCATGGCTGTATCGGATCCGCGATTGGTCTCCATCTAGTTTTGCTCCGATTATTCGCCTCAGGACCCATCGCTCAAAGGCGTTCAAATTTATTTGCAAATGCTTGGGTTAAGGTCCATGTTATACACTCATAGCATAACACAGGTCTTATTACATATTTGTATACTTAGAGCTTTGTTTTCTTGTGTATGCAGCTATTCTTCAAAATCGTCAAAACTGAATAAAATATTTTATTTGTGAGCTGTATTCTTCGCCATATTTTGTCTCTTTCATTACCAGTTCTCATTATTTTGAAGCCTGAAGACACGAATTTGCTCACAGTTTTGATAATGTATTTGCCAAGTTTGATATTTTGTGTGTTTGAGGTATTTTTCCTCGACTGCATCATGAGCTTTGTTTTATTTTCATTAACTTTTAGCATACTAATTTTGCTTCGTTGTCAAGTTTCAGGGAGATTTCTTTGGCAGTTGTTCATGACCGTGACAAAATGTTGATGTCGCCCGCATAGGCTATTATTCGACTTGTACAGTAATGTGTAGTAATCGAGCAGTCACCTAGGCAAACTGCTCGAAAAACCAACATAATGCTGAGCCAATTTTAATTGCAAGTTAAAAAAAAAAATATATTCGAATTTACAATTAAAATTTGGGCACGGCAACCCCTTTGTAACGCAACTTTTGAACGAATTGCATTGTTCCGCAATGAAAACTACAGTTGACAGTTGAGTAGAAGATTGTACTGGCGGGCCGCGAGGATTTACAAAAGCAATTTCCGCCAGTCAGGACCCTCGAGGAAATTTTGTGATTTTTCATTCAAGCGTTGTGGAAAATTGGAATTCTTATTGTGCGGTGTTTAGTGACCGTATTTCAATATTGAAACATGAAAAGTGAAAAAATATTTGATGAAAATTATTCTGTGTACTAAATAATTGAAATTATTAAAAATAGAAACCTGCAATTTCTTAAACTATAAAGATAATTTTCATCAATTCAGTTGAACGGTCTTACATTCAGTGGAAATGGAGAAAAATCACGGAAGTTCGTCTCATTCATCGCAATACCCGTCAATATTTGCTAGTTGCTGCTCTTAATTTTGGTTCCTAGTTCCCTTACGACATTGCTGATGTGCTAAGTGAAATTTACGTTAATTTAAGAAATATCGCCTATTCGTTAAAGTGTTTTCCTTTGATGATTATTACTATATAAACAAAAAAAAAACAAGCATTAACGTTAAAGGATTGAATTAAATTGTCAGTTATAATAATCTCCTTCGAATTATTGTAATGCAATAATTTACACTGAGGAAGGGAACAACTTACTTCCGAAATATATATTTGTTGAAAAAAACAAAATAATAGCGTTTAATTGGAAAACATGAAAACACAGGATAGTCTGAAAGCGCTAACATGGGAAAATACACAGAGTATATAAAGAGTAATTAACCCATATATGGACATTACAATTTAAAAAAAAACCTACGCAAATCTCCCCAAATATTACTACAATGAATAAAAATTTAACGTTTTACATTTAGATACTTTTTTTATATTATATAAATTAAAATTTTGAAGTCTTTGGCAAGCGATTTTTTCTTACGCATTAATATTAAGTTTTTAAATGAGCAAACAAGAGAAGAAATGACATACACAATTGAACATTAAGATCATCTCATCCTTATACTTATTTTACATCATTTGAAATTTATTTAATTGCATCATTTTTAATTAGCTCTATTTTTTTGCCTGAATTTACATTTTTGATATATATACGTGTGACCCGTATTTTCAACTCGTTTTTGTCATGACTGCTATTTGCAAATAATAAAAGGAACTGATTTATCGATTCGTTAAAGTAGTCAAGAAAACATTTGGAAAGGTTTTTTTGGCAAAGTATTTGATTTTTACAAAGTTTTCATATAATTTATCGAGTCATCGCTAAAAATTAAATCATTAAATGTCCCTTATTAAAAAGCTTGGTCTTCCATCTTAGATTCACCGCCAAAATAATGCAAGAACATTTATACAAGCGGATTTTATAGTGTTAGTTTGTGAAAGAGCTATTCATATGGCACAGGTTTACGCTAGGCTTGCTAAAATGTAAAACTGTATAGAAGAGAATGAAAAGATATAAGAAAAGAAAAACTCGGTCTTTACATTCCATTTCGAAACCTGACCGGGTATTAGACCCATCACGTTGGCTGGCCCCTCCACTCATGAGCTAGCCATCAGGTGAGCTCACTCCTTATTCTGACGTTACAGGTGCTCTTGCACGGTAGAGTGGCCTTCCGCTAGCGTGCTCATTTATGGTATAGTGTTATGTGATTCCATCACATAAGACTATATGATGTTGATGGTTTCCATTTCAAGGAAAAGTCCATGCGAATTATGTTTGCATGAGTTGCTGTGTCTATGATGAGTCTTGATCCGGATGAGTGAATTCGAAGGGGCGCCGCGTCCACCTTGATGCCCCACTCTTATTTGGGGGCCATAAGTATTTTCAGTAAAAACGAAACACTCTCAAGTCTCGTCCGTTTTCGCCAGGCCCTGTTTGTTTTTTGCTTTGTCATTCTTCACCCTTAGTAGGCTACTTCGGCCGCGACACAATCAGATCGAGTCGTTTCATTCATAATTTGTTTTTTTGTAGTGGCCCTTGTGCTGGGGAAAAGGGCCCACCCCACGACGCCACAATACTTGCCTGCCAGCGCATTCACGCGTCCTCAGATTAGGCTAATCTCGGTGAATATCACCATCCTCTCTCGCCGAGGCAGCAGACCATCGTTGCAGCCCTACATGGAAATTGTTATCCATTCGTTTCACTACAAATGTGCCTCGTGTTTTGGCAGGCAGCTTTCTTATGACGTACTCCAGAGCCAAATTGAATAGCAATGAGGCCAGACCATCCCCCTGCTTTAGTCCAATATTTGTGTCGAAGGCATCGGTAAGTTGGTTATTGATGCGGACTTGGGAGGTCGTCGACGTCATTGTCATTTTGTTAAGATGGGCTTATTACGAGTACGCTGGGATGCCAAACCAAAGCATTACTTTGTATAGTACGTTACAATCAATACTGTTGTACGCTTGTTCGCAGTTAATATGATGTAATTATATACAAGTGGGATTACGAGAATTACGCTTTTGTCAGAAGGGTTTTGCAGTCAACGTACGATATGCAGATACCAATAATGAATAATCTGAAGAAGAACTTTAATCGCATCTAAAACAAAATTTATAGGTGTAGTCAATGATTTCGTTTATTCGATAACCGCAAGCCAATTCAGTTTTCCCTTAAAAAGCCGTCGGGTCTTGCTTTGTTGTGTGGGTAGACGCGTTTTGACTCTTTTGAATCATCTTAAATATGACATCGACACTAATGATGACTCAAAGTAGTCGAAACACGTCTGCTTACACAACAAAGCAAGGTCTAACGACTTTTAAAGAAAAAAAAAACACATTTGCTTTAACTGTTGTGTGGGTGACAAAAAAGCCGCCTTCATCGGCATAACGAGGTATCCGGGCTCATACGGTTTGTACGTCATACAAACATCAACGTTTGTTTTCATTCTCTACTTGCTGTTTTAACTATTTGATCTTGAGAAAACATCTAAATATGATTGCTTTAAAGACTTTTTGATTTTTTTACTTGATGTACTTATATATAAAAAACATATAATAAAAAAGAACGGAAAAGACAGTAAACCTATAAAATTGATACTGAATTACCTTATGTAGAAAGGATAAATGCATTTACTTAGTGTTTTAAGGATAAATTATTTAAAAGTATATAATGAAAAAATTCCTTGGACGACGGCGTCTACACAAGTGTATGGAACTTAGTAACCGTCAGTAAGGAGTAGTTACTTTTTTGAAAATTATTTTGTGATTTAATAATTGATTCATTATGAATGTTAGAGCGAGTACTTCAAAGTAAAAACCACGCGTTTGAAGACTACATTCAAAAGAAGTTGTAGCAATACTATAAGAGTCTTCCAGAGATGAAGGAGAGTTATCTGCTTCCGATAATGAATATGATTATGTTCCATCAGCTGAAGAGGAAGTTTCTGATGTTGAAGAAAATGCTGAAATTTCAAGTGATATTGACTCTTATAATTAAATGAAAGATGGGAGGGAAAACCATTTGAAACCATTCTGACTGCTGAAGACGGTACTCAGTGGTTGCTGGATCTAATTTCAAACACACAGTAATTGATCGCTTTTTAGTCCCATGGAAAGATTCAAAAAAAACTTCGTGGTAGACGGTCCCAAGCACGATTGAGAAAGGAGGAGGAATCCCCGTGCTTTCCACACCCCTAGCTTCCATGATTCCTATCCTAATTCCCACGAGCAAATGGTAGTAATTGGTCTGGGCATTATACATTGGGTTTACTGGTTCCCTAATGATGGGACACTAAATGCTGAGAAATGCCAATAACAGCAAATACACCTGCAACTCTGCTACTAAATCCTACTTACACCCACTTCCTTTGTAGTGACGTAAGAGGGTAAGGGTAAGCCCTCCGTGCCTGATAATGGAATCGAAAGCAATAACCATGCTACCGGAATGGAGGTTGGACGATGGGTAAACTCCTCGTCTTTGAAAATCCCACATTTTTTGAAGGCTACAACAGGGCGTGGGAGTAGATTGGATCTACGGAAACGATCTCGCAACAAAAAATAGGGCTATGGCATTGAATCCTAAGATCTAAGTAGACTGAACTACCCTAGCACTGTTAAGGACCTTTTACAATAGGCCAGTCAATATAAATTAAACATACTGGCAATCCTGGAAACAAATTGGACTGGAAGTGATATTCAAGATATGAGATTGCACACAATATTCATTAGTAGGAAGCCTACCGAAAAGTGAAAGCTCGGACTGGCCTTCATTTTGGATAGGGAGACCAAACCGCACGTTATTAAATTTAAGTTAGTAAATGAACGGTAGTGTGCAATCCGTATACAAGCGAAACGCTCCAAAATTTTGCTAATTAATTTAAACGCCCCGAGGGAAGAAAAGAACAAAGAAATGAAGAAAACGTTCTGCAATCATCTGGAAAGACTAGTAGACTTATTTCCTACAAACGATACAAGAATAGTTCTGAGTGATTTCAACACTAAGGTTGGCAATGAGCTACCTCATCGGGGAACGACTGGAGGATATTGCCTAAACGATGAAACAAATGACAACGGCCAGCACCTGGGCGTTTTTGCATGTAGCAGAAATCTAGTCATACGTTCGACTTGCTTCCCATATCGACGCATACATAAAATGATCTGGGTATCACCGGATGGCAACACACAAAACCAAATCGACAATGTGCGGATCCAAAAAGTTGGGCCTCGAGTATACTTGACGTTTTACATACCAGGAGCCAATTGCAACTCAAATCATTACTTGATCAAATTACCCTATAAATGTCATATATCAAAGACTTATTCGACGAAGAGCGGCCCTCTACATCATTAAAAGGCTCCAAATGGTATCTACGACATCAAAAGGCTCCAAAAGGTATCTCTGGTAAAAAAAATTCACCAAGGGTCTCGACAACCAACTGGCTCCCTTCGTATTAAACACATACAAGTAACGAGCTTTGGGTTGAAGTTGAAGCGGCTATGAAGACCATGGCAGAGGAGACGCTCGGACATCAAGGCCAGCGGCGAAGAAAGAAGAGTGCCAAAATACGTTCGACAAAAAGAATCAGATGTACACGCAATACTTAGGTTGGAAAACAATTGCGTTTCACGAACCGATTTCAGCGAAGGTAAATTCAAAATTGCTTTAACTTTATTCTGAGAAGGATGAATTCCATCTGCCGATATATTGTTGCTTAAAAAATTGATTGAAATCGGACCAAATACGCGTTTACGCAATTTTATCGTAACTCCATATTCGGTTAATCACTTAAACAACATGCGTAGATGTTCACTTTGTTCCTCTTATGAATTACTTGCCACTAAAATATCATATCTATAAACGAATACGAACGATAATCCTTTACAGACGTTATTCATGAAACGTTGGAAGGTTTGTGCATAATTTCTAAATCCGAATGGCGTTTGCACAAATTCGTACAATCCAAGCGGAGTCGTAATTGCAGCCTTGTATGTATCGTTATCATGAATTCGTGTCTGATGGTAAACTCTAAAAAGATAGATTTTTGAAAAGTATTCGCATCCCTCTAATTAAAGGGAAAAATCGTGAATATGTGGTATAGGGTATCGGTCTGAATTCGTTATGGCATTCAAAGCGCGATAATCTCCGCATGGTCACCAATCTATTGTATCTTTTTCTTTAGCATATGAAGTGGTGATGAGACTTGCGAAGAAGGAAGAGAATGTCTTAATATCTTTTAGGGTCCAAACGGCTTGATGTTGCAAAAGGAAGCGATCCGTTTATGTATATGTGATAGATCACGGTATGTTTAATAGCGTCATTGACATCAGGTGCAGCTATGAGTGTTGGAAATTCTTTTAAAATATTTCAAAAATCATTCTCAATTGGAAAATTTATACGTGAAACATCCTTAGATTTGCTTTCGACAGCATTTATCTCAAGTTTGGTATTTTGGTCAATAATTCTCTTATGGCGAAGATCGACAAGTAAATTAAATTTTGATATATAATCTGCGTCTGATATTGGTCTGTTTACTTCAGCCAAAATAAAAGAGCGCACAAATTTTTTCCTTAAACCGAAGTCTGTTTCAAGGAGTTTACTGCCGTATGTGGTAATTGTGCTAGCATTAGCTGCTGACAATATTAGATCCCAATTTTTTTTTGTATTTTTATATTTTGTATGAGGAATATTCGACAAATCTGCTCCGGTATCGACTAAGAAATTTAAATAATGGATTGTATCCCGAATACGAGGTCGGTAGCTTGCAAATTTTTTACCATTGCTGGCCGCCTCATCAATGGATTCATTTAGTTTTTTGAGTTCTCATTTTGAATATTGGAGTTCGATTTTTCGTCAAGCTAATAGTTTAGCACAACGAGTTGCGTTTTCTCCAAAGCAAAAATGATACCAGCAGAATTTGCCATTTTTCTTAAATTTTCTGCTTGAAGACCGACTTTTTAAACTATAACGAGACCTGTATTGAGATCTAGATCTATTTTTTTATCGATTTTGTCACTAAGAGCGCAGAGTTGTTTTTGCAAACTTTCCGAATGGAAAATTGCACTAGATGAACTTGGTTGTGGCACATGCTTAACTTCCATGGTTCGATGTGCTGAAAGAGTCTCCCATAATTTATCTGCAACCACCAAAGTTTTATCAAAATCGAAATCAAACGGTATCAACGCGATGTTTAAACTGGTTGGAATGCGACTGAATTGAAGTTTCTTGAACATATCTTCGCCCACATTTCCTAACGAACTAGCCACATTCCTTAGAACCGGAAGAAATCTGATGGTTTTCTATCGCCCATTTCTTCTTCGGATATTAATCTCGGCAACCTTGTTTCAAGACTCATCGAATGCTTATTAATTAGTAAAGATTTTAATCTTGAATGTGGATCTTCACTTAGGGGGCATTGAATGAAGTCAAAAATCGATTCCGCGATATTTTGAGGTAATGGTGCTATTACATAATGGTATTTCGTGGTTTCACTAGTCACACGCAGCAACAAAAGACTGTGATTCGGCCAGTCCAAACCATGCTGCGGGTGAGAAAATCCAAAATGGAGGTAATTTTACACTCATTGGACTAACTCCCACTTGAAGCAAAGTATTGTTGGACGTCGAATTTAAATTCTTTAATTTCATCGTCGCTACTCATTTTACTAAAGAAAAATCGTGTATGTGTACTAATTCAGTAGGAATAAATTTTGAAAATAATGAGTTAATTAAAATCAAATCTATAAAAGTATTAATATATCAAAATTGATTATCTGTTTTTGGATGATTGTTGAGACTGATGTTTCAATTCTGAATACAAATTTACTAGCGATGCATCTGCTGCGGCTTCCATACTTCACTCTTCACAAGAAATTTTTAGGTTATGTATGATGATTGATTATAGTGCGTTTTCGTCACTGTAGCTTAGAGCGACTTTCTCAATTTGAGGCTTCACATAGACTTCCCGATGAATATGAAAATGCTTATACGTTCTTGGCTTGACGACGCTCTTGAAGTGTTTGTTGCCTGGCAGTACGTTGCGTTAGCGCTGGTTTGCTGTACATGCATTGAAGTTAACTCTAATTGGCAACGACTGGGTTGTGGCATATAGCCGAAAATGGGAAATCCAACTGCAGCAATGCGTTTTGGAGTGATTATTATGTGCATCGGTACTTATGATTTTCGTGTTTTAATTCGTTTGCACTATTCCGAATCTCAAAATCAACTATAAGATTATTTGAGTCAGCTCGTTTCACGGGACTTTTGTTAGTACTCGCAATTAACTTATTTTACCTGTTGTTTGCTCCGGGGTCACCATTTGTAGTGGCTCCTACATGTACGATAATTATAAGTCAACACTGCTTCTTTAATTGCGGGTATTTGTTAACTTTATATATTAATTTCATCCATGAAATCCTTAAGGTTACATATTATTTTACACTTTTTGATTTTCAGTTTTTATTACTTCAAATTTTAATCGTTTTTTATATTCACTCCAATTGTGTTGCCTTATCGGTGGCTGAGAATCAACTCTTTTTTCTTACTAGTATCTTAGGCCTATTGATTAGTAATTCTTTTGACTAGTAGCAATTGGTACGACTGATAAATTTTATTTTGCTTGTACAATTGCAACTAGTATGCTAGTACAATATGATCCCGACACTACTATTCAGTTTTGAGGGTATCAGAGTATACCAGCTTCACTAATGAAGTGTTAAAAAACAAAAAGGAATCAGGTGCTGTACTTTTGGACTCGTAAGCTACATCACGCGCACAATCGGTGAGCTACTTCAGGTGCACTCTCATGGTTGAGATTTGGCAATAATGAACTGGCAGTGGATTGTTGAATGTGATTATGATATGAATATTGTAGAAGTTGAGGTTTTATTAGAGAAGAAGACGTAATTATTCCCTCTGTGAGGTCTGAAGTCAAAGATGGCAGTAGATGAAGTGATTCAGTTAGGTTGGACTAGTTGCTTTGTAGGTTGAATCTGCTTCTACTGTGCATTTTCTGATTAGGAAGACTGGGGTTTGAAGTCACATTAGGAGCAGTTTTTCACCAACAGTAGGTCTAAAGGTAATAAGACAGGCCGAGCCTGATTCTCGGGTATTATCGTATAAAAATTGTTGGCAACCATAAAGCGTGAGGCTTTACTTGGCTATTTAGGGCGACAGGATTAACCATCTATAAGGAGAACTAACGGCAAGCGTAAGTCTATATTGCGTTGAAGAGTAAACTTTGAAACAAAACTCTAAGATCGCTTGCTTTTGCTTCTCTAACAAACAATTTCTGCGTGCTTTACAAATCAATAACTTTTTTATAATATTATCTGAAACTATTATCCCCTTTCAATGAAAATTCCAATGCCATTCAATTCCAACTTACATTTATATCTCAAACTAGGAGTTTTTCAAGTGGAGGCGTTGTATTGTGGTTTTACATGAGTATTATATAGCCCTTTGGAATCCTTCTTCAATGAACAACGCTGGAGTAAGGGGATTAGAGTTTCGGAAATTATATCAAAAATAAAACACAATTCGAAAAATAATTACTATCTATGTATTTGTCTCTTGCGGACAGAATTTTCAAATTCCTATTGTATATATACATACGAGTATATTACTTCTGTGCTTGTTCTTTATTCAATTAGGCCCAATTTTCAATTTATTTGCAAAACGTTTGTCCCGTCAATGGTAATTTTCATTTTGTACACTTTTCTGAAATCAAGGACTTAGCAGTTCCTTTTCAAGGTAACCTAAGGTATTTGACTTGGTTGAATCTTTTACGCATAACGTTAAAAATCTACTCATTTATTCATAAAGTCAATGTAAATTATTTTTTGTCCAAATTCATTCCTCAACTTCAATAAAATTTGCATTTATTATCTCGTCTCCTTCATCTTCATCCTAATCATGATCATATGTTCGTCTGCCGAGTAAGGAGATAGTCAGCGAACCGCATTGCGGACAGGTACGCGCCTCTAAAATTTATCACCTCAAGCATACTGAGGGATACCTGTCCTTATTTAAAATTCTACTTAAAATTTTCCATCAAAGCCATTAGTCCCTGTCTCGCGGTGTTCAACATCATCATAATAATATTATCTGGCTAAAGCTTATCAAAGAAAACTTATCTATAATCTCTCACCTTATCACGGATCTCTTGTCTCATCTTTTCCCGTTCCTCCTCCATCTTGCGATGTTTCTCCTTGCGTCGTTCCTCGGCCTCGCGGATGGCCTCCTGACGTTCTCTCTCCTCTTCCTCAGCCTTCTCCTTATCGTCGGCATCATCACCGCCATCACCACCAACTGCGCCTGTAATAAACAGAAAACAAAACATTGTTAAAAAGCTACGTAAAGATTTTGGTGGACGAAAAAAAAAATTACAAGGTGCGTTCAGGCTTAAGTTTTTTGACAGTGGTACATCAAACTATTGAGCTTGGATGTAATAAATTATTCGTAACGAAGATTGTCGGTAATTATTGAAAGTTTCGAGAAAAATAAACGTAAAATCAGTTGCAGACAGGTTAAAGTGCTAACATAAAACATTTCGCACTGTAGAAATAAGCATACTTGTACGTGAATTGTATTTAAGCAGAATTCACCGGACCAAACTCCAATTTATTTAGCGTTGAGATTTCAGGACTCGTTCCGTTTACAGTATTAGTTCTCCCTCACAATCCGACTAAAACTTTTTCCGCACACTTTAAATTCTGAAAAATGAAACAATGGTAATTTTCCTAGACGTGGCTAAAAAAGTTCAGTGAAAGTCAAGTCGGCTCCAGTAAAAAGATCATTTATCATCCTTGCTTCATGTCAGCACGCTATCAATCAGGATTAGGCTTTTATGGCTTGTGAACACTTTACAAAGATCCTAGTTGTGAACCTATGATGCCATTGATGCCAACTGCTATTATGTATTTTGTATTTAGAGGATTGCGGTCCTCTTCCTTCTTTGTTTCGCACCAGCTTTTATTCTTGTGTTTCCGTTAAAGCGTTTCTTCTTGGAGAACACTGTAAAAAGAGTGATGAATGCTGAAGACTGGCATTGTACTGTTCTCCCCGCGAATTCCCTGACGAGGCAAATTTCCTGAAGTAACCTTAATACATGTATTTCACCTGTTTGGGTCGTGTGGTTAATATCCGGGGTGGTACGGTCGCTGTACAATTTTAGATACTCTCGTGGTAATCTAATCGAAGGACTCATACTTTGTTTCTCTTGCTTTCGAGGGCTTTTGGTGGAGAATGATTTAGGGAGTATTATTGTGTCTTCGTTCGCAAGTAGAAAGTTTATGAGAGAACGATGGTACGTGGAATCGTAACAGCACGCGTGTATTTTTTGAAAAGAATGAAGTGGTGGTTATTGGGAGTGTGAAGTCATGAAAAAACTTTGAATATAACGTTGTTTGAGAGTGATGTGTTTAAGTTTGGATAGCTGAATGTGTTGAAGTCTGGATGGATAAATTTGCTCATATTAAAATGGAAATTTGATCGATGGTTCGAACAGGACATGAAAGTAGTTTTCAAAAACGAATAAGCTACACAATGTTTACGACTGGTTTCCGGTAAAAAAATGCTCCATATAATTCAGAGCCACTAGTGCACAATAAATATACGACATACGTGACAATGCGTTGAGAAAGTTTTAAAACTGTTTGCTTTATTACTAGTGCGCAAATCTATTTTTACGAGGGCTAAGCCAAACTCTCTGATGAAAGTGACATAGTAAATTTTAATTCGCTTGTAATAAAACCGAAAACTACAAAAGTCACTCATTTTTTATGAGTATTTGTTAAATTCAAACACAAAAACCTATGAATTGATAAGGCGCTGATACAGTGTTTTAGAATAAGAGTGAAACACTTTTGATTTTAATTTATATCTACTTAAGTATAAAATTATAAATTTTTGACTGATTTGTTCTAAAATTGGTCGAGATACAAACAAATTAAATACGCACCTCGTTTTAGAAGAAAATGGCAACACTTTATTTTAAATTCAAAGCAAATTTGCTTTGAAAATACACTCGGTCGATTTCATAAGAATTCACTTTAGGTCATTATCACGCATGTTCGAACCTAATGCGCATCAAATAAATGCAGCCTTAATTTTCGTTCTGACAATAAACGCGTGAGTACGATGGAAATATGAACAGCCCGAACGCCGTAACTAATGAGGTTTTATCTATGATTATTATTTATACAAATGGACAAGTTATAAGCCTATTAATCCCTAAATTGTTAGACAATTATAGTGACGATGACCGCAATTTGAATGAAGTGCAGCAAGGCTTCGGATTATTCTGTCTTTTCAGTGTATTTAAAGGTAAAAATGTGTATTCTTTATATCGTTACCTAAAGAAAAATGTTTGCATAATTCTCTATGATTCAATTATGATTGTATCATATTTGCATTATATACAGTAGAATTATGAGGTTAAAATGTCACAATGTGCGATATCTTCAAATATTTGTCGAGAGTTGTTCGATTATCGAGTTACGATAATTTTTCCCGAGGTGTCGATAAACTGTTTTGTGTAAGAAGTACGAGGAATTTACTAAGTGTATTGACTTCTAGAAAAGAAAATTACATTTCGATCACTTCAATATCAAGACATTGCAGACGAAATTGAAGAAATCGGCGTAAAAGCAGAGTTTCGAGAAAAACGTACCTTGATGTTTTTTTCTGAATTGAAGACATCTTTAATGTGTCCCCAAGTATTTGTCAAAACTTGCGGAGTATTTTCTTTTCAGATCACCATTCATTTGCAGAGACATATCCCAGAAGGTAAACAACCTCAATATCCGAAAAGGCTTTAGTCTATGTATTCATTGGTGGTAGCAATTAGACTTCGCAATCAGCTGGATATGATAAAGGTAGAACTGTAACGTTTTGCTTTGACATACGTTTTTGGGATGATGTACTCAAAAACGTTGGTTTTTTATAAAAAAGTTTCTTCACTTTTGCGATCAATTGAAGCATTTAACTCTTTAGTGAGAAAGCATTTCACCATTCGAAAATCCTATGGTCACATTTCCTTAGCCTAGTTGATGCTAATAAGGGCAACTGAGGCCATGTCTCCCTCAAAAACTGGTGTGCATATCCACACTTCGAAATTTAACCATTATGATAAGCATAAGTGTTTATTATTTCATACAATGTATAGGGTAATACTGGATTCGTTGTCTTATATCGGGGTATACTCATCAGATTGAGTCAAACTGACATGCGTTTGAAAGGTGAAATTCCAGTTTACAATTTTCATATGGACAGTTTTGTATTTCGTCATTCGTGTCAAAAGTTGTATTCAATTAAAAAATGAGGGAAATTTTTGAAAAAAAAAGCGTTATATTTTACTATATCACTACGATCAATATGAGAATGCATCGCAGGCTTGTGAAAAAATTTGTGGTGTCTACGGTCAAAATACTTTATCAAAAGCCATAGCCAAAATGGTTCGCTCGCTTTCGTTCTGGAAATTTTGATGTTGAAGATGCATCTTGCTCAAGTCGATGAAATCTTACAAAAAATTGAAGAAGACCGACTCATAAACAGCCATAACGTTGCTAAGGAACTGAATATCTATCACCGAAGAGTTTTGAAACATTTGCGTAAGGCTGGATACACAAAGAAGCTCAACGTTTGAGTGCCACATGAAGTAATACAAAAAAAATTTGATCGGCCGAATTTCCATTTGCGAAATGCTAATAAAATACAACGAAATAGAACCGTTTTTGAAGCAAATAATTACGGGCGATGAAAAATGGGTAAGTACGAGAATGTTGTTCAAAAAAGATTATTGTCAAAAAAAGGTGAATCATCACAAACGACTTCAAAGCCTGGATTGATACCAAATAAGGTTATACTGTGTGTATGGTGGGATTGGAAGGGAATTGTTTATCATGAGGTGCTAGATCCTGGCCAAATACTCAATTTAATTCTGTACTGTCTGCAATTAACTAGATTGCAATGAGCAATTCATAAAAACTGGCCAGAATTGATCAATAGAAAAGGCGTTGTCTTCCATCATGACAATGCCAGACCACAAACATCTTTGATGACTCGGCAAAAATTGACAGAGCTTGACTGGGAAGTTTTGATGCATCCACTGTATACTCCAGACCTTGAACCATTAGACTGCCATTTGTTTCGGTCTCTGCATTAACGATTGAAAAGAAATTCACTTCAAAAGGGACTGTAAAAATCACTTGGGTAAGTTTTTGGCCGATAAACCACAGGAGTTCTTCTTCTTCTTTTTAGCACTACAGCCCCTCTCGGGCCTTCGCTTTGAGATGTTAGAGTATATCATTTTCATGACCGTATTGATTTTCCAGAAGTTGATATGGCCAGTACCATGCTCCCGTGTGTCTGCTCAGCTACCACCACTGAGTGAACATTTGTAGTCTGTCTGAAAAATCCCCTGAACTAAATCACGTTGCTCAGCTTATGCGTCTCATGTTCTAACCACTAGACCACACAGACTCTTTCTACACAGATGGAATAATATCTCTATCCAAAATATGGCAAAAGGTTATAGATAATAATGGACAATATGTACGAATATAAAATCCATTCTCAATGAAAGAAATACTCAATCGAAAAATGACAAAAAAGGCTGAATCCTTTTTTGACTTACCAATATAAGGAAACCAGGATTTAGTCAGCAAAAACATTCGTAAGGAGTAATCTAAAGAATTTGACATTTCTTGTAGATATTTGACCATTTTCTTGTCTAGAGCTAACTATTCGAACAGTAGAACTCTTCTGCAATGTTTCGAAAATTTTGCCTAATTAAGCTGACATGACAATACCCTTATAACACCTGGATTAAAGAGTTCCTAGCCAGATCTTTCATTGAATACTATACAGAATTACCTTCAGTGAGCTTATGAAAATCATTTCGATACAAAAATTCCATCAAGTTTGATTATGCAAGCTGCTATAGTTCTGTGACATATGAGCCAGGATATGGATAGATATGCTGTAAAAACAATATGGTTTCATAATGTTAAATAGCGCTTGACATAACGCTTGAAAAAAATATTTTGACTAAAAAACACCCTGCTTTTCTGACGAGCGCATACAAATAGGGTTTTTAGCACTGAATCCGATCAAAATCTCATTCGCTGATAAAGCATCGGCGCACTTTCATAACTTAAACTTGTCAGTTTTTTCATAAAACCTGAACAAAGCATAGAATGAACGTCCTAAAACTGGTTTTTTTAGGTCTTATCAGTTCATTACCATGGTAATATCTTATATTCAACTGAGTTACATAGAAATGGAGCAACAAATGAAACTATTATTGTGTTGTACAAATAAGGCAAATACTCCTTTCATTCGCCGTTTACAAGAAATTTGTTACTAATCTCTTTAACGAAAACTCCAAAAAATTTTGAAAATGCATGCTGGTCTTCAAATTTTTCGAATATTTCCCCAATGCCAGTTTAAGACTTATTTTGAAAACTTCTCATCAAGGCCTTTCATTTGATATCCATATCGGCTATCTTTGATGAAATTTTTTTGTCGGGGGCCAGGCCTATGTGTGGGGTGACCCCCCTTAAATACCTTATGATTTTTTTTGGTAAATGAACTTTGAAAAGGGCAATACTTTACACTTACATACAAAATTTGATGTTATTAGCTTAAGTAGTTTGCGTGGAAGCTGCGACCCACTGACGGGACGCAAATTGTTACCACAAAGGTTTTGCTATTTCCTAAAGTCAAGCAAGGGCTTTAGTTGTTAGACTTTTCATTATAAAGGATTTGTAAGAGACCCAGCAAAGTCACACACCTAAAGGTCGGTTCATAGTGAATGATTAGGCTCCGAAATGGCATGAAAAATGTGAACCAAGTACACAATGCTCCGGTATTAGTTCATCAGAAGGATGGAAACAAATTGACTTCTGGTAAGGATAGCGCCATTACTTGAATAATAGCAATGCTGTATGAAAATTAAGAAAATCAAGAAGGTCATTTATGTCACTTTAAACTTTTTGCAAAACTCATTCACACTGAAGCACGATTGATAATGTGGCTATAGTTGAGTCTAAAGACTTCTCTATGGAAATGTTGATACATTTTCAAATTGATATTATGGAAAAGCAAAAGGGATTGTAGCTATTTTAAGGCAAAAATTCATTCTACAAAACCTACACATTATGTTGGACTACTCTATAAATGAACGGTGATGAAAATATCAGAATCATTATTGGAAATCAATTTGAGATATCACAGGACCAAAAATAATTTCCATCTAAAATGAACGGGCAGTTATTGTTTCTTGTTAGTTGTGAGTTAATATAGGGTTTTGCATTAGGGACATAACCTCAGAGCAATAAGAAATGGAGGGGCCACAGAAAGATAAATTCCTAAACACACCCCCTCCGACGGAGAGAGCACAGTTCCCGACAGAAGACTATAAGATGGCTGTCAGCTTTTGATTTTTTACAGAAAGTACAAGGACGTTGTGGAAAGGCTTAAATGTTTTAGGCACACAGACACACACACAATTCAGACACGTTTATTTTGCAAGAAAATCACTTAATTCGAGTCGCGAGCTTGCGAATTCGCAAGGAAATAGTGTCTAACTAGGCTGTCAACTTTGACGCTACGACACGGGAGAGAATACGAGAGAGCAATATCGTACCAGTTTGACAGCCCGACACGAAAAGTGACTCTCAAATCTCCCCATATACTTTGTATGGCACTGTCCCTTAAATTTCTTATTGCTCTGAGGACATAACAATTTGGTATCTTGATATGAACGCACCCTTCAACTTTATTAATGAACTGTCAATGTCAAAACGTTAGTTAGAGTCAACATTTTTATCACGATAAAGTTCACGAACCAGCAACGTTAGGAAATCATTAAAAATTACTATTAATTACTATTATCGAATTATCATCTTCAACGATGAAGCTCATTTCTGGCTCAATGGCTTTGTTAATAAGCAAAATGTGCATTTTTGGTCAGCAAAAAACTCACATGGGCTTCTTGAGACACCGCTGCATCCGCAAAAAATACTGTTTGGTGCGGTTTTTATGCCGGACGTGTGATTGGGGCGTATTTTTTCATGGATGTAAACGATCGTCAATAGAGAGCGCTATCGTGTAATGTTGGAAGATTGTTTGTGACCAGAATTGGATGAACATGACATTAATGATGTGATTTCAACAAGACGGTGCCACTAGCCATATAGCACCCCTCACAATCGATTTATTGAAATTTATTTATGAATTGCTATGTCCTTTATCGAAAATCCTATATGTACAAAACTGACCTGTCCTAATTTTTCTTATCAGTAAGAAAGAATGGTCGGAAATATGCATCACTTTGACCAAATCCTGGGCTCTTATTAAGGTGCAGCCCCTAGTAAAACTGCAAGTTTGGGTAAACTTTACAGCCATATCTCACAATAGTTCAGTGCAATCTCTAAAAAATGTTCAATGATGTGCAGCGGTACACTGACAATTGGCGCATAAAAATCAATGCGCAGAAGTGCGAAACAATTTTGTTTCGGACAACGCTGCAGGGAGTCAGTCAAGACCTAAAACGTAATTGAAAGGATTTCTACATCATGGCTCGCGAGAGTAGTTCAGAATGGGTTCCACATAAATCTTGTGTTCGATACCTCGGTGTTCATCTCGATCAGTATCGGTACTATACTGAACATACCAAAATCATGCTCAGTAAGACACTTAAAGTAGTCATGGCCCTACGAAGACTCTTTCATTCAAAATACATTGATCAATAGGTCAAAGTTATCTGTTAGAAAACCCTGGTTAGACCAGTTTTGACATATGGATGTCAGATCTGGTATAAGCAGAGTGCTAGTACTATGGAAAAATTCAGGGTTTTCGAAAGGAAATGTCTTCGTGCTTGTACTGGTTTGTACAGAAAGCCTGAGACGGATTGGAAGCACTATATATCGAATAGAAGAATTTATCAAACCGCTCGAGTGACAAGAACCGATATTTTCATATTGAAACTTCTTGGGAATCATATCGTAAGATTTGTGAGTGAAAACCCTTGGATTTCACAGCCATTCCACCCTACAGGCGGGTATTTTGCGACTTGCCTCGCTACTGGCTTCGTTCCTCCAGAAGCATTCGTGTATTTGGGGACATGAATCAATATGTTTTTGATTCTGACGGGCTCATAGTCATATATCACATATATAGACGGGCCACCGGTAAGAAGATAAAATACCGTCCGAATTTGAGTTCACGAGACTATCAATTCCAATGGAGATACTCATTTGCTAGATTTGTTGAAGCTGATTGAGCTGAGATGGAGCAATCTAGGTATCCGTGGCTGAATGACAATGTCTAAATTATTCGTGTTTATTTTCTGTTTTTGTGCTTTTTGTTACTTTGTTTTTGAATTTCAGCTCATTATTGCTACATTAGTGTTGTTGTTTATTTTGTTAAGAATTAGGGATAGTTTAGGTATATGTTATGTTTATTTTATTACGTTTAGAGATAAGGTTAAACGCGTAGGCTAGGAATATTTTGAAAGAATTTTTTAGTATAAGATAATGTTTTTTGATTGAATTACATTAGAGTTAGGTTATAGGAGTGTAGGTGTAGGATCAAAGTTCACTGTTGTGTTGAAATTATAAATAATTTTGAATAATGTTGGTAGGTTTTTTTTCTCCTTTTTCCAATCAAATCATAAAATATGTAAAAATCTGAATTAATTTGAATTTGCTATAGTTTTATTGATAAAATTTGTTTAACAGATAACGTTTAAATTTAGAGTACCGTTTGAGCCATTAGGTTTTTCATTGTTATTGTTTGGAATTTGTTTTATATTCTTTTAAAATTTATAACGATTCGTATTGAATAAAGCGCTTTTGACTTTGTCTTGACTACAGCCGTATCTCAGAAATTTTAGGAATATTTGCAAAATTTTTTTAAGTAGAAATTAGATTGAGCTTTTGGCTATTAAATCAACGCATAATATTTTGCAAAAACTTTTGTTGCAAAAATTACAAAATTCAAACAAAATAGCATATTTTCGTTGAAAAAATGGAGTAAATCCCCGAAACTAGTTAACGTATCGAGTTGATTTAAGCTTCGTTTGTTAAACCTAAACTATACACTCATCAAAAATTTAATAAAGATTATTGAAAAAAATTTTCTGGAAAAATATATAGAAATTTGGTACAAATTGATGTGCATGCATGATATTTGTTCAGTCTGTGCAAATTACACATTTTGTTCTAGGAAATTTTTTGCAAAATTTTTATATTAAACAGTTTCCGAGATTCACTACGTTTTTTAACAAAAACATGCTATTTTGTTTGAATTTTGTAATTTTCGTAACAATTTTTTTGCGAAATGTAATGAACTTTTTCAACAGCCAAAGGCTTATTCTGATTTCTAATTTAAAAAATTTGCAAATATTCGTACGGTTTCTGAGATGGACGGCTGTAAAGTTTACCTGAATTGCAGTTTTACAAGGGGCTGCGCCTTAAGTGGAAGTCACTTTCAGATACAAGAAGTAAGAGCAGCAACTTTTAAGGCCAAGCTTCTTGGTAATTTGCGTATATATCGGGTAGTAAATTAAGTGTTTTACGCAATTGATAAAGGATTTTCAAAAATTGTATTGAAAAATTTAGCTTATAAACTATGGTAAGTTTTTCACTAGAGGGCCAATTTGTTTGCATAAATTGGATCCAAATATGATGTAAAATATTTATACAAAATGTATTTTCAATATTCGGAATAAAAGAGAAGTTAGAGCGCCAAACATGCCAGATATTCAGAGCATTCATGCACTGTCTCGAAATTTTTAAATGCGTTCACTGTGTTTTGAAAATTGGTTGCCATGATATCTACCGAAGGACTACCCTTAAAGTTTTAATCACATTTAAGCAAATCAAAACTAGGATTATCATGATTTATCTAGCCGGCTTCTTTTCCCACAGTGTTGGCGACATGAAAAATACCAGATTTTGAAAAAAAATGTTCAGAAATGCATCAAAAACTTATCTTTCGAAATTTTACTATAATCATAATTTCAGTACAAGTATATTTTCCGATGAATAAAAGAAAATTAGGGGGTTTTCATTTAATATCAATAGTAATCGTGGCGAACGGACAACACCTTTTTTTAATGGGTGGCTAAACCCTGCTATAATTAAGGTTTGAGCACTTTTTTTTCAGGAGATTTTTTTTTATTCGTAAAACATAGGGTAAAAACTTCACATTGCCAAGTGGCTGTTGAGGAAAAAAATTTATAAAATCACTTAAAAATAGGCTTCACCCAGGATGGCCAAATTAAAATGCAAGTTTGTGGGAGCCATTGCAAAATGATACTCATTAAAATGATTTTGTGGGCAAGCTCAACTAAAATCTCTATTTCATGTGAAACTGAAGCAAGCATTATGCGGATTTCGACCTCCCATCGGGTGCGTCCTTAGGTGGTAGATGGAGGCGTCCCCTAACTGGCAGATAGGTGGGAAATCAAATACCATTCGCAGACCAAAACCTGACTAAATTGTAGCTCTGATAATGCTCCACTTTGTATTTGCTTACCATAGAACCAGGACAATAGCCACAAATCGGATTCAATAAACTGCAATGACCTTCACAACAAATAAAGGACTAGTCGGTTGGAACTTGGAAGGTTAGATCATTGAATCAACAGGTACAATACGGCGAATTCTGGGTGAAATAAAAAACATCCTTGCAGTGCAAGAAATAAGATGGCACATGACATGCGAACACACATTGTGTTTAAAAGCGGCAAATTGCAAGAAAACCGGGAATTTAGAATGGCCTTGAATGTGGACAGCACATTTAAGCAAATTATCACTGACTTCGAGCCTGCAATTTGTATCAAGACTAAATTCTTTAATGCCTGGGTGGTCGACTATCACTAACTCACATTATAATATGTAAATATATAATATTATAATATTTAATTATAGATAGTCAAGGACAAATTTTACAACAGCTTGAAACGCACTGTCAATGAAGTTGCATTAAACGACATTAACATTGTGACTTCGATGCATTCAATGGTTTCACCGTAAGCTCTATACAACGACCATATCAAGACAACCAAAAGAAAACTTAGGCATCCCCAAACGGTCGCATATTCAACCAAATCGACATTGTCTTCGTGCAAAAAAACGAGCAGCCACTAGAGTTTCTAACAACGCGATCATTTTGCAGCGCGTTCAGTGGCTCAGAACATTACCTTTTAAAGGTCAAGTTCCAACGTCACTTCTCCAAGAACTGTAAACAAGTAAGATCAGTAACCAAGAGGTACCTGATACAAAAGCTAAACAATAGCTCAGTAACATCTATTTGCATGTCAGCGCTGAAAAATCGCATCAATCCTATCTCCGCAGGCGGTAAAAAGTAATGATGGCATCAAAACTATGCAGGAAGCAGTAACAGATGTGGTAGTAGAAGTAGCTGAAGAGGCCTTGGGGCGTCAACGAAAGAAAAATACGAACGACTGGTATGACAAAGAGTGCAAGGATGTGGTTGACAAAAGGAACTAGGCATGCAAAGATATATCCAGTGACTTATTCGGACCAAAAAAGAATAATATAACACTTTTCAATGACAGACTACCGAAAAGAGAAACGAGTGACCACCACCATTAACATCAATGAAAACGTGACCCTACATGAAGTCACATTGTCCTAAGCCTCTATTAAATAACTAACATATGGCTTTAATTCACAAACAAGTCTTTGCAAAAGCTGATAAGGATAAGTAACCCAGTTGAAATAAAAAACACATAACCGCGACATTTTCAGAAGCTATTCACCCAACTACTGAGAGTGTGAACATTCTCAAAGTAGCGCAAGAGGTCCCAGTTTCACTACGAACCGGAGATGAAGTAGTGGTAGCAGTACATTACTTCAGAAAAGATGAGGCTCCTAGAATAGATAGAATACAACTAGAACTTCCCCAGAAGGCATTCCAAACTAAATAACCTTCTTCATAAACTAATATACCTTACGTTGAAAGTTTTAAAGGAAAGTATCAGGGATGCTTTCTAAGTGGGTTGGAACTGACCAAATATTCCCAGTTAAGCGGGTACTTGAAAAGTACTGGGAGTATAACATCGACGTCCACCAATTCTTTGTAGACTTCAAGCAGCATGTGACAGTGCCGTCAAAAATGCGCTGTACAAAATACTCTTAATGCTTGACTTTGGTGTCCCAGCAAATTAGCCCACACAACATCGTGATACTAAGCCAGAGTCCCAGATCAAGATAAACGTCAAACCAACGGACGGCTTCAAAACTTAATTATGCCTAAAATAAGGGGATGGACTTGCCCCAATGTGCTTTAAAATTGCACTGGAAGCATATGCTAATGACGTTCATATTATGACACGTTCAATCTCAGGTGCAAAAGGAGTATTTCTAAGCATTAGAATCTGAAGTAAACCAAATCGGCGTACGAGTTAAGGAAACTAAATTTATGACTTAAATGAAAAAGAATACTTCAGTCCAACAAAACTTGACTGTAACCTTGCAAGTTTGACTATAATCTTGAAAATTTGGATAACTTTGTTTAATCTTGTAGCCATCCTGATTAGAAAAGGTACCAAAAAAAATAAGATTGAATGCCACAAGAACGGAACAAATCAAGTTTTTTACTCCGCACTTCCCATCCTAAGGTCCAGAGTTGTGCACCAACAGAATAAGCTTCGTACTTACAAATTACTTGTGAAGCCTGTGCTGTTACATGAAGGTGAAACATGAGTCCTGACGAGCAAATCCAAAAAGGTAGTGGACATATTTGAACGCAAAGTGCTCTGGAAAATCTTTGTCACTGTGAAACAGGAATAGAGTGGAGATTACGTTTAAACGCTGAGTTGTATGAACCACCTGTATCTGCTTGCGTAAAGTTACGCAAATTGCGATGGACCGGTCATGTAGAGAGAGCCACCAAAAAGAACATTAAAGGGTAGAGCACAAGGTAGGCGACCAATCGGAAGACCCAGCACTCGATAGGAAGGCACGATAGAAGTTGATAGCAGATCCTTGCTGGGAGTGACCAACTGGAGAATGAGTTCACATAACCATGACCAAGGCTGTCACATCAAGGTAACTAAGTCCCCAGTCACTTCAAATCAGTCTCATATTTGTAGTTAATTCTTCATACTCATTACAACCCTCAAAATACTCGAGAAAAACTTTCAAATGAACGTCACCAACGTTTTTCCCTTCTTGTTTCCTTAAAAAAGTTTACATGCGTGTATTTATTACAAATTCACACAAAAGAAAAGTGTTCAACAAATTTTCCTAAATCATACAAAATGCTAAGCTGCCACCTAGCTCATTCAATATTCAAGATTATAATGTACGTGCTATCAAATGCATTCTTTCCCAACGATTATCCTTCATTCATAGCTCCAACTCGTTAACTATTGACGGGAACAAGAAGTAAAAGTTGACATTGATAGACTTTCTAAATATCACGCATTGTTTTCTCCAAACGAACCAAAAATCTCTTGAAATCTAAATGAAATGGAACATGTCTGCATCAAGCCCAACTCTTCCTCCATTGTACCGCTGCTACCAGCATCGACAAATAAAGGAAAAATCATACAAAATGTAATATACACTGCTTTCTCTAGACTAAAAGTCTCTCGTTGAATTCCCCGTTGACATGACTATCATTGTGACTACGCGCTACCAGCAACAAGGATATACGAGTAGGTCCCAATATGCTGGTAACATCGTCAAGTGAAAATTCACCCTGAAAAGTGTTGAAGTCTACACCACCCCAACAGAGTTGACATGAACATTCGTTTATTCATTTGTTGTCATGTTTCGGCATGCAGATAAAAAAACTCACGTATATATTTCCCATTTTGACACAATAGCATTGCGGCACTATTATCCAAGAGAGAGGTCTGCAGTAGCTCTAGGACTTTACGCCCTTTGTATAATATAACATCTTGGCTCTTTCACTCCGTATATGAACTACTATGCTTTTTGTCACATTGTAAATGACTGAATAGAATTGAGATTGATTGGCACTTTACTGATATCTTGATGAATATGTGGCTGAGTATGTGTCAAAAGAATGTTCGATTGTTTGTGTTTTGACAACACGATGATCGATGGTGGTATCAATAAAAAGTCATCAGTCTTTTATATTACAAATGGGATAGAACGCTCGAAAAACAATGAAATGGGAAATGAAGAAGATGCATATAAAAATCGGCATGTCTATATGCTTTTCATATGAACTTTTCTTCAAAGATTCGAGTTTCCACCAATTTTTCCCGCCTTCTAGCACAGCTGGCTTTTATAAGTGATATCATAATTCAAGCATCATATTTGATTTATTACCCATTGAGCAACTTTGTAATAAAAAATTCGCCTTGCCAAATTAGTCAACAACCTGTCAAAATTAATTAGGCTCGAATGAAAAGAAAATTAATAGTCGAAAGTCTTATAATTTTCTTTAGAGCCAACAAAATATTCTTCTTGCAGCTTGAGGAAAATTTTGCGCAATCAATGATCCAGAACTAATTAGAAATCCTCAGCTTTCTGCTTAAGTTATTTATCCTTGGAATTTCAATTTGACTTTTCTAGCGACAACAGGCACACAGGATTTATAATGAAACTTTGTAGGGAAGAACGAGTATAAATTTTGCAGAAAGTCATTGAAAAAGTATCAGTTCCGCATATCTTTCGGGTAAAATTTCCAACTGTTAGTTAAGCTAATAGTTCAGACATTCAAAATAAGTTATTCTTTTAAATTTCTTTGCAAATAATTCAAATGTCATTCACTGCGTTAATTCTTCTTAAGCAGCTCAACATTTTGCTCTAAACATACTATGCGCGAGTGTGAAGTAAAAACTTTTTAGCAAACGTAAATTCTGAAGTCGAGTAACTTTCATAACTTTCTTTATTGGTTTTCTTATTTTCTGTTCTGTGGAATAACTTCTATCATCTTTCATTCATATAAACTTCGATTTTATTCTTGCCTTAGGCGACTTGTGTTTGATGTTTTGAATGAATGGAATATATTGTTCACTTTAGATGCAAATTACAAATGAAGGGATAATAAAGAAAAACGCCCAGGAAAGAAGTCCAATTTTTTAATACTTTAAAAGGAATAAAAAATTACTTCAGAGGGTTGAACGATTAAAATAATTGCAAGGCACAGTAGAGGGGGGAAGAAAAGACAAAGAGGAACTGGTGAAAAAGTGAAAAATAAAACTCAAATCCCCAAAAGCTTTTAAGTATTTCGATATTGTGAATAATAAAAAGGTGAAGTATGGTGATTCTTCAGAAAATTAATCTTCTCTTCTCTCCATTTGATTCAGTTAGAGCTGTTTCCGGTATGTTATAGTGTTGACACTACTAACTCTTGTTAAGGTAGAGCTAATATAAATATTCTGATTTTTATAATTTCTTTTAAAATGTTAGAATGTATTTCAATATGAAATCGTTATTTTTAAAAAAATGTTTCCCCTAATTTTCAAGTTTTATCAATGTTCAACCAAATAATTTATTTAATTATTTCACATAATTCACTCCGCAATTCCAGATCAGGGAAATTTTTCCATGCCCTTTAAATTCTTAAATCAACATCTTTATTTTTTATGTACAGGGCGGTTCGCCTACAAAAGAAAAGCGAAAATTTTGGAAAAGCAGCAATTTATTTCCCCACATGATCCCCTCTTAGCTCGACACACTTGACCCATCTTAACCTATCTGAAAATATGTTTTCTCAAGGTCTACAAAATAGGTCTCTGTGGCGGTGATGACCTCCTCATTCGACTCAAATTTCTACCTAGCGAGTGACTTTTCCAAGTAAAAGATCACACAAGGCTAAAGCTGGAGAATATGATGGATACGGTAGCAGTTTGTACACCAATTGGATCAATTTGGCCGTGGCGACAGCGGAAGTGTAAGCCGGTGCGTTGTCACGGTGGAGGAGTACTTTTTTCTTCGCCAAATGGGGTCTTTTTTTCTGCAATTTGGCGTCGAATCACCCCAATAATTCAGCATAGTTGAGCTTGTGATCGTTTTGCTCTTCGCCACGTAGTCGATGTAGACCACACAGTCGACAGGACAGTCTTCACCTTCTTTGGAGCACGTTTGCTGGGTGTAGTCCACTATTTCGACTGCTCCTTGATCTCTAGTCTGTACCTGTGCAGTCATGTTTCGGTGACGGTCACAGTAAGATGCAAGAACTCCTTCGTATTGCGCTTAAATAGCGTTAAATATTGCTCTGAAATTGCTTTACGGTTGCTTTTGTTGTCCGGAGTAAGGAAACTTGGCACCCATCGTGCCGATAGCTATCTCATGCCCAAACTTCAATCCAGGATATCTCAGGCATCATGCGAGCTCATGGATTTTTGTCACGTTATTCTCCATGGTAGCTTTTTTCGAGGCACCTGGGTGTGGTTTATCAAAAACTATCGTGCCACCACGTTGAAATTCATTAAACCAATTTTTTATGGTCACCATCGCAGGAGCAAAGTTACCCTACACTGCATTCAAGTGCTCTTTGATTTCGCTTAGCGTGGTACCTTCCAAAAACAAGAATCGAATCACCAACCTATATTGCTCTTTCTCCATTTTTCTAAAATCTGCGAACACGCCCGGTTCCACACGCGGTCAAAACAAAACTATGAGTCCAATTTGGCTGAAATTTTGATAGTAGCCATCTATGAAAATATACTATATAATAGTGACGCCATCGGGCAATGGGGTTAAGTACTTATCGGACCGCCTTCGTAGTCCATACTATACTCAATATAGTCTCGTTACTCCTATTATTCAAACTCACTAGCAGGAGCCTTTAGGCCCTTGCTTCTCTGATTTAGATAAAGAGTGTGGTTCTTTCCAAGACTCAGCTTACTGGAGGTCAAACATCATAGTAAGGGGTAGGAAATTTCTGTAAAAAATGAAAGAAAGAAAATCCCCTTTAATTCTACTATTTTATTTTTATTCCGTATACAATTGTTTCTTTCTCTACTTGAGAACTTCCTCAGCACTACTATTCCCTAGACTACAAGTGTCCTAATATTTATACTAAACTCTTCAAACTATTGATATGAATCCCTAATTACACGTAACATGTATCTAATCCCTCAAAGTTCTTTTACTTAATCTTTAATTACCTGATCCTTTCACCATTCAAAAATATTGTTTTTCCTTATTACTACTTAATTACATTCACTATTTTGTAAGCTTGAGTAGCCAGGTATATCCATTACTGGGTCGCCGTTCTAAATGTCCTGCGTCTTTCGATTGAATATCTCCAAACTTTCTGCTACATCAAGCTTCCACCCGTTTGTAATCGTTTTCCGCATGCTCACGTTGTCCGCAGTGATATCATGTTTTTCAAGGACTTTATGCTCCGCCACTTTTGATTTGAACTTTCTTGCATCCTGCTTTTTGTTTTTGTTGACTGCTTCCCTTAAGTGTTCGTTCCATCTGACCCCTAGTGATCTCCTCGTTTGTTGTAAATGAGTCTTTAATATTTCTTTTTATCATTAACGTATTTCTCGGAAATCCACTGATCCGAGCAAAATTTGGTATGATGAGATTAGCCGGTTAGTTAATCAAGCAGCTGAACTCCGGTCTTTATAAGTTAAGATAATGGATCCAATATTGTTTTTTTTTAAAGGGTGGATATATCTTTTGGGAATCCACAGTTTTAACTGAAATACAGGTTTTATCTCTCAAAATATTACAATCATTTTTGCCGTCACCACCGCCTCTTGCAAAAGTGAATTCCCCCCGAAAGAGAAACCCCCTTCTATATTAGAAAATAGTTCCCCACCAACATTGAGTCCTCTTCCAAAAGTGCCTTCCCCTACAATCCTACCGATGGCAGGCGAGCATAGCGAGCAGGAGCGTTCTGACTTTTATTAATCCATTATTTTATCGGTTATTCATTTAACGTTCCGTAAAGTACTTTCTCTGGGGCCCTTGTAACTGATAAAGATAGGTGCTGTATCTTGTGTTTTTTCTGTGAATGATCTCCTCACAGATTTTCTGTCCGATCTTTTTTACCGTTTTTCTTTGTCTGATTGTGCCTCGTTCAATGGACCAGTAGTAGTCCGCCAATAGATGGCCATCCCATCTTCCTTGGTATCGGTTTTCAATGACGTTTATATTCTGGTGAAAACTTCGCCCTGTTCCTCACTATGATCACCGTAGTTATTGGAGAGATCATCAATGTGGGAGTCTAAGAAATGAAGTTTTAAATTCCTTAAGTAATCGCAGTTACTATATGTAGGTCTAGAATGGAAACAATCGAAAAGCACAACCTCAAAAAAAGTGGTTAGATTTTCTGGAGATAATACCAACACAAATTTCAGCGGGGTTCAACGCAAAGGCTAATTTAAGGTTTTCAGAAAACTCCAAGATGTTTTAAAAAGACAAATAGTGGGTGTTAATTGTGCAGCCCGTATTCACCCCACTGCAGATTTATTTTTGGCAAATTTAGAATACATAGTTTCAAAAATTCATTCGTACTTATATATATATATATATATATATATATATATATATATATATATATATATATATATATATATATATATATATATATGTATATATACGATGCGTGTGTAAAATTTTAAAGCTTTCTGCAAAGAAGCAGAGATGGAATACATAAGAATCTTGGGATACAGTAAAAGTTAATTTACACTTCCGCCTGCAGTTGAACTAATTTAAAAATGTACCCATCATTAAAATTGTACTTTTTAACATAAAAAAATGCCCTGGTGTGGTGTATTGATTTTTTTTTTCTAATGAGTACTTAGAGCTGTGGTGGAATTGTCTACATGCACGAACAACAATATTTAAAGAATCCGTAAAAATGATGGAAGGAGACAAAACTAGATTTATAGCGGTTTGCAGCTAGTTTGTGGATTTGAAAAACAAATACACTAACCGATCAGAAAATGTTTATATTCCTCTGACTATAAGAAATGAGTTGAAAAACATATAAACAGAAAATATTTTATCGGACATTTTCGTAACTTTTACAATTATATCTTCAATATATGGAAAAATATATTCATCAATACAATGACTTTAAAACTTTACTTGAATTCAATTTTTAACAAGTTAAATAAGCAGGAGAGTGCTCCTACCAGAAGGTCTTTGTAGACATCCTAGGGTTAGAAGCAAGTTTTCTAATGGCGTGAATCGATAATTTGAATTATTCATCCAATACTTAGATATGAAATCGTTCAAATTTATACAAAAGATGCACAGTTTCTTTCATAAGCACAGTTCAGCCGCTATTTTAATCTAGCTTAAATGATTTTTCTGAATGTTCGGCCGGTTCAACATGCTCAAGTTAAACACTATTCCTTAAATTTTCATGAAAATTGAAAGAAAATAAAAGTACCTAAGTGAATTTCAAATATATTTAGGGTTTTCCAATAAGAGGTGTTATTTTGAATAGATCTTCTGATTTAACACCTTGCGACTTCTTCCTTTGGAGCCACGTGATAGAGAAGGCCTATGCCAATAGCCCAGCGTCGATTCAAGATCTCAAAGATGAAATTCGTGAGGCTATCGAGGACATAGGGCAGCCACTTTGCGATTTGGTTATGGAAAATTTCATGAAGAGGAAATGGTCCTGTAAGCGTGTCGTAGTGGTTATTTGCCCAATGTTAATTATTGCTATCAACGGCATATCTTTTTCTTTATAATGAAATAAACATCCGATCATTTATTTTGAAAATGGCATATTTCTTTTAATATCAAAATAACACCTCTAATTGGAAAACCCTATATGAACCATAAACACGTGTTATCCTTGTTGTAATTCCATATAATTGAAATGGCTATAACTCACTTGATTATGATTCGATCTCAATTAAATTTTGTGAACATATATATCTTATATCAGTCTAAAATTTCAAGAAGCTTAAAGATACCGTTTTGATTTTATGGGCAAAAATGTAAAATCTACAAATCATACTATTCTTAACAAAGTTGAGCGAATTTCGATTTCTAAGGTATTTGTTGCCCTTGCACTCATAAAGATCCACATTCGTGATAATTTTCAGATTTTTCGGCTGAAAGGTGTCCAATTGCGAGGGGGGGGGGGGACACAAATTTTGGGTACATATTGCCTTCCCGTGGACCCCCTAATTCATCAAATGATTTTTTTATTTCAGATTCTAAAAGTTTTAATCAAGACCTTTCATTTGATACCCCACTCGACTACCTTTGATTAAAAAAAATTTTTAAGGGCCAATTCGTTATTAGAGGAGACCCCCCTTAAACATTTTTTAAATTTTTGTCAAGGCTTTAACTTTTGAGAGACCATCACTTCTGACCTTTTCACAAAGTTTGAGCATTCTAGCTTCTTTAGTTTCTGAGGAAATCAGCTGTGACGCACGGACAGACGGACAGACAGGCCGCGAAACTAGTAGGTCTTTGTAAAAAAAAATTTTACAAAGGCCTAAAAAACCCGACATAGGCTAATACACAGCAGACATACGAGGGCCATTTGTAAATTTTCTGGCCTTACCAGTAAAAGGTCATGGTACATTCAAGTTCTCTTGCCAACCAATAGATGGCTTTTATATATGTATGCCATTTAAATTTCAAGTCATTGCGATCAGAACAAAACCTTTGAGGAACAAGATAAAACTGGAGTGGACAACCATGAGTCCACGTGGTCGCAACAACTCCTGTGACCGCCTACGTAGCTACGTGTCTTTTTTCACCTACCCCTGCAACTTCGGTTCCATAGGTGGTTAAGGGGAATCCAATGGGTTGTCACAAGAAAGTTAACAAACGCTTATGCACTCGTAAATACAATTTTATCACAAATAATACATCACAATATCAGAAAAAAGCAATCAATGCAAATATAACTTTATGGCTACTTGGGATAGAAAACACTTTCATATCGATAACCCATCATTTTCCAGCAATAACACACATTACACTTTTTATTGAGTTCCTCGCTCCGATTTACAATGTCACTGCTTAAAATGTTGTTACCCCTAAACCACGTGTAATATTACTTTCACTACAGTCATTATGTTGCTTCCGATACGACCTTGAACCGAAAAAACGAATGAATTCCGAATTGTATTTCACGCGCCAGTAAAATTTCGCGTCCATGTTGGGAGGTCGAATTGACAATCAGCCTCGCGAGAGGAGAAATTGGAAATTATTGGAAATTAAATGACAATAAGCCTCAGGAGTGAGGTGATTTCATTTCCTATGGAGTTTATATGAGCATGTCTTCTCCATTTGTTCCTTTCCTCAAAGTTCGAAACACATAGTATCCTTCCAAATTTGACAGGTGACGGTTGTTAAGAGCAATAGATAAAACGAGTACCCCGTGGTGATAAAGTACCTCTATTTGAAAGGGAAAAAAGCTTGAGAAGTCAAAAAAGAGCTAGATTCCGTGTATGGTGTAAAACATTGGGTGGCCGAGTTCAAACGTGGTCGCACAAGCATTTTTTACGATGAATGTTCTGGACGACCAAACACTGTTTCAACGGAAAATATCATCAGTTTAAAATGCTGAGGCTTGTAGGATATCAACTGAATGGCCGCATAAGATTTTACATGAAGATTTATGCATGAGAAAATTATCCGCACGATAGGTGCCGCGTTTGTTGACGATCGAGCAAAAGCGCCTACGGAAGAACATGTCGCGTGAGACTCTTTAGACTCTTTAGCTATACCAAAAGAATCCTACTGAATTTTTTGTGCCGATTAATTACTGTCGAGGGAACCTGGATCTATTTCTATACTCCGGAGACTAAACAACAGTCAATGCAGTGGATAGTGGTGGGGAAACCAGCTCTTTAGAAGGCAAAGGTGGTTCTTTCTGCCAGAAAAGTGATAGTTGCAGTTTTTTGGGACATCAATGGAGTAATTACGGTTGATTAACTTCAGAAAGGTAAAACCATTCACGGGCCCTATTACGCTGCATTGCTGGACCAATTGAAGACGCAACTCAAGAAGGAGCGACCACACTTGGCAAAAAGAAGGTACTTTTTCATCAAAACAACGTACGAGTCCACAAATGTATAGTCGCAATGACGAAATTGGACGAATTGAAGTTCGAATTGCTTCAAAGCCCACCCTACTCACCAGGCCTAGCTTCGATTGACTGTTTTGTTCTCCAACTTGAGAAAATACTGGGTGGGGAAAAATATGGGTCAAATATCGACGTTGAAGAGGCAGTAAACCTGTTTTTTTTTCAGGTTTATCTAAAGAATTTTTTTCTGATGGTCTGAAGGCTTGGAAAAAGCGTTTGACCAAATGTATTGACTTACGTAAAGATTATGTCGAGGAATAAATTTTGGTTTGGCTTATTTTTCTTTAAAAGTTCGGAAACTTTTCAAATGACCCTCGTATCAACAGTTATTAGTGCAGAAGCCTATAGTGGGTACGATTTTAAGTGAAGACAAGCCATTCGTTGAAGTATGTTATGTGAACTCCGATATCCCGAAGAGAAAGAAGGAGACGAAGAACAGTATAGAATAACAATGGATGAAGATGTTTGAAAACTTCAAGGAAAACCAGGATACCATTCTAAAATTGTTTAGCTATCATCCAGGAATGAAAGTACCTACAAAACAAGTATGTTCGTTGATGAATGCCGTATGGGCACCAAAAAATCCTCATTTAAAGTTGAAACTTTGTGGGCAATGCTTCTTGTAACGTTTAATATGGGCAGCTGTAAATGTTTTTATATTCTCAATCAAAGTCTAGAATTAAAGAAAAGAACCATACTTGCGAGACGTATGATATATAAATAAATAATACTAATTTGAGTAATTTAATTTTTCTTGTTGTCTAATTTAAGCACATCGACATCTGAAGACCTTTTGCACTTACTCTCAGTCATTTACTTAGCTCCCCCCTCGCAAACGTGTATCATCAACAAGGTCCTGCATTGACCTTTTCTCAAGTTGGCGGCCTTATTTTTAGAGCAATAGGAAGTCACTTTACTTATTATTGAAAACCTTCTTCACGTGTTTGCATATTTCACAGTTAATAAGACTGGATTTTTTTCTACTCTTAAATGTCAACACAAACAGTAAGTCATTAGACCTTTTAAACCTTTACCTGAAACAAAACAGGCATAAATGATAAGACACACTCTGTCAACTTTCATTTTCCATATATCTTTACACTAATCTTGATAATAAATCTTAAACGTCCTGATATACATCACATTAATCTTATATTAACTAAATCATACCAGAAATTTACCTTAATTACACATCTGAGTATATTATTCTAATCTTAGACATAGGGCATTCATTGTAACCCAGGCAAGGACATCCCATTACGCAAAACCTTGTAAGCATCAGCCTAAACGATCATTTATCCAAGTCTCCACTATCTACCTCTGAAAGAATCATCTAACACTTTTGGATACTACTCGTACATTATAGGACATACACATTAGTTCATTAAACTAACCGTAAAGTTGAAGTATTTAGTGCTACTCAAAGGTAATTTGCTTGACTATGTTTCAGAGTTTTAATTAAATTTCCCCGGTGGTGACAAAGCATGCATAGATTAGTTTATGTAAGGACACTCATGATAGGAACAAAGTGACCACTGCTAGACCCTCTCCATTGAATTCGGTTGTTGATAGACACTTAATATGCCTGTTCATACGCGTAATGGGCTACTGTATATTCCCTTCCTTGACCATGTTGGAACACTTACGAGTAAAGATGTAGATGCACGAGTATGTACAGCAGTTAGCACATCTATTGTATTATCATACTTGTGTAGTTTTGATTCGATTTCAACGTGGAAAGGAAAAGCTTTTATATAGACGGTAGAGGCAGATTCCTTTTTCAGGGTTTCGTTAAAAAAAAAATTTTTCTACAATGCCTTATTAATATCGGTCCCTGCCCGTCCGTTCGTCAGTGCTTCATAGCAAATTTCCTCAGAAACTAGAAAAGCTTGAATTATCAAATCTTGTGAGCAGTTCAGAAGTTTCTGGTCAATGAAAATTTCATAGCCAAAAAAAAAATAAAATTCAAAAGATTTTAAGGGGGTCTCTTCATATAAGAATGTGAGCCCTTAAATTTTTTCTTTCACCGAACATAGTCGAGTAGGTAATCAAATGAACGGTTGTGCTGAGATCTTTCAATATTTGTTGTTAAAACTGCAATACAATAACGGAGTAGGCAGGGGAGGGGAAGAATATGGAAAATTTCATTAGTATTCAATTATTTTCATTAGTATTCAATTATTTTGTCAGTTGTCTAATGACTGGGGACTAAGTAATCGCAATGAAAAGCTATTTGTGATCTAATCTCTTCTTCACCTTCACTGCACTAACTTACTTTTTGATGTCCTGCCCATATGACATCGATTGCAGATTGAGTTAATTTATTCATCTTGATGTCCTATACACAAGACCTAGGTTGTTAGTGTGTTTTTTTTTAAGTTTTGAACATATTGAATGATTAAGAGGCCAATCTCTCGTCCGACGGCTCGGAAGATGATCCCACTTATCATCAAAATCATGTTGATCATCATGTAAGTCAATCTTCCGATGAAGCCAGTGAAAATGATGATGTCTCAGAGCCAGAACACACGGCATTTCCAATACCAAGCCCTTCTTCTTCAATTTCATGCTTGAATCGTGGGAGATGTTCACGAGCGCGGACCAGAAGTTATTTGTAGAGTCCACAATGCAGAGGTTGAAGATCAGCTGCAAGTTCCATGAATAAGAATAGTGGAACATCATAGAACTTAACGGATGCATTGGATAAAAATTCTTTTCAACCTACAGTCCACCCTATGTTAAGCCATAATTATCATGACTATATAAATCTTACAACAAAATGATCGATTTTCTTTAGTTTCATGGCTGCATGATTTTTTTTTTTTGCATGATTTTCTTTGGAATCGAATATTTTTGGAATGAGTAAATAGTTTCATTGTTCTTTGCTAAAATATCAAAATTTGACCAAAGTAGATAACAACAGTTTCATTGCTAGTATTTGTTTATTATAAATTATTATTTCCTTTAGTAAAAACTCATATCAAGGAAAAACTCGGCTTTAAAACTTACATTAAACTCGGAAGCTTATTTCAAATCTATAATTTCATGCTACACCTAACTACCACTCAAACCACTTGTGGCTGTTTGCACTGGCAAAGTAAATTATTTGACAAGTACTGACCAATTTACATATATGCTAATTAACATAAGATGGACAACTTAGAATATGTGAATCAGTACTATGCAAAATTTATGCAACAAAGAGATAGCAGCATCTCTTACATGAATTATCTTTGCCTCTTTTGCATATCAAACAATCACTACATATCCTTTCATATACTCATCTGTATCTTCTGAATATGGTTGCCTACAGTATAAAAATACTATTTCCTTGCAAATCACTTTATGTACAGATGATAAGACCAGTGAAAAGGGTATTGACTGTAATACTGGCTCGCATGAGAAAATTGTTGGTGAAAATATTTACTCAGGACCTAAATAAATATGTTCAGTTGAAGTAAACTTTAGCATTATATTGTAGTTTAGTTTCCCTGAAGGCATGTATTTTGTTGTTCTATTTAAGAGAAAAGTAAATGGAATGTCAAGAAAACGTTTTGAAAATTTTGTTCTGTAGGTTGTGTCTAACAAAATATTCTGAATGATGTCAATGAGGCCGATGGTACTTATTCTATATTATTTAGTTCTTTTAATTTGGAAAATTTAAAAGTTCTCTATACTTTAGGATTTCAAAGATGAGACCTTCACCTTCAGAAAATCGCATGAAGAAAATCACATAAACAGTCGCATGAGTTCTCTGGAGACCCTAAATTACTTTTGTAAATTCATAGTGTCTAAATTCATAAATAAAAAATAATAATGTAATTCAAACTAATGTTTATTTGATATTATCTCAAAGTAAAAACAACAAACGAAAATAAAAAGATCAAATTAAGGTCAACAAATAGCTTAGAAATTGAAATTCGCTCAACTGGTTTTTGGCAAAACTATACCTTGCTCTAAAGATTTCTTCTTGTACATGGCTTTTTCCTTGCAACTCTCCCACGAAACCTCAACATTTTCATCGTCTTTCTTATTTTTTTGCGTTGAAACTGTCTTCTTAATTTTTTTTTTTAGGGCAAGTTTTGTACTAAAATACAAAACCATATTGCAATCACGACCTGTGTCCATCTGTCCGTCCGTCCGTCCGTCCGTCTGTATGTCACAGCACTTTTTCTCCGAAAGTGTAGAGGCTACAGCCATGAAACTTTGTGGAAAGGTCAGAAGTAGTGACTTCTTGAAAGTTCAAGGGTGAAAAAAATTTTCAAAGGGGTTTAAGGGGGGTCTCCCCATATAGGGAGGTGACCCCTCAAAAAAAAATTTCCACCATTGGTAGTCGAGTAGGGTGTCATTGGAAAGGCCTTAATGAGATCTTTTCAAAACAAGTCTTAAAATTGCCTTATGAGTACCGAGGGGGGGCAGGGGAAGGGGAAATGTACGAACTTTTCGCGCACCCCCCCCTCGCGATTGGAAACCTTCCATCCGAAAAATCTGAAAAAAATTTGAATTTTCCTGTATTACTATGGAACAATATGCCCTATATTACTATGGAAACATATGGCTATGGAGCCATATGCGCTTTTTACCGACTTAGACACTACAGCTTTGCTAGGATTTGCATGAAAATTTGCAGGAATGATAGGTATCATGAAGATGAGTACATACAATTGAAACAAGTCGAATAGGCAGGAGAGAGCTCCTAGCAGAGGGGCTTTGTAACCATTCTAGGATTCGAAAAAATAGGCCATGAATCGATGATTACAGTACAGAGAAGTAGCCGATATGAGTATCAACTGAAAGTTCTCTATGAGAGCTTTTCAAAAGAGTTCTTAAACTGACAGTTTTTGCTTCAGTGGGGGCACAGGGGGCGGGGGAATACATGAAAAATGTTGTTCTTCCTTCGCGAATGGGCACCCGTGATCTAAAAAATCTGAGAAAATTATCAAGGGAGATATTTATGGGTATAACTATAACAAATACCTCAGAAGTCAAAATTCTTTCAACTTTGTTAATAATAGTATGATCCTCGAATTTCACATTTTCTATAATAAAATCGTCTTTGACATGTTTCTTGATTTTATTCGTTGCTGGTTACTGCATTTTGTAAGTTGAGTACAAAACCCTTCTGACATGAGCATAGGTCTGTCTACCCAACTTGTTCAATTCTGCTCAGGAAAGGATAACGTTTGATTTATAACCGAATCCATTCTTGCTCCCTACGTGTAAGAGCATTTGGATGACCACTTCTAAGATTTTTCCCAAGTGTTTTATATTGATTATAATGTTGTGTCCCTAACTGTTGGTTTTGTTTTCCAATAATCGGTGCAATTTGGTTATAAAAATTACTAGATTTTCTCAAACTTATTATCACTTCAATTGGAGTTTCTTTGGGTTTACTTGTCATTTTAAACACGTTTCACAACTTTCAAAAAAATCAAACACGTTTAACAATAGGCAGGTATTGACTGGCTTATTTGCATCAAGCAACAATTGAATAGTCGGGGAGCCCCACAGCTACTTTGGAATAAACGTGATAGTGCGAATATTATTTCGGCCAAAAAATTTGACCTGTAACATACTTTTCTTTTAACCTCTTTGAACTTCAATTTTTACCGGTAAATGTTTTTCCAAGTTTTCAACGTATATGATAGAAAGTACAGAAACAAAGAAAACAAATCATTTTCTGTTATTTGCACTTCGAAAATGGTATATAACAATTTCTAAAACAAAGAATACGAACACTTTTTTTTACTAACTGTATATCAGAATTATATATATTTACTAGTATATCAAAAAACGTGTTTTGAACCCTAGGATGGTTACAAAACCCTTCTGATAGGAGCAAACTCCCACTTTTCTGCTTGGGCACTACAGTATCTTTGAGGCCTTTGCTTAGAGATAGTTAGAGTATCTCATTATCTTGATTGAATGTATTGGCACTCTGGAAGGTGATATGGTCAGTAGCACGCTTTGGCCGTGTTGTCGTCCATCCAGCTGTGATACGCTCTGGTTTCAACCAGTACAAATCACAACTGAACGGGCTTATAGTCGGTCCCAAGAGTTATTCGAAGCAAATCTCGTTTGTTTTTACTGAACGACAAGATTTTTCTTTAATCGAATAAAAAGAACTAAACTAGTTTTTCAATATGATAATTTCTTTCATCTCATTTTGAGGGATACTAAGATCATAATGAGCACAAAACTACATTAGATCATCTTAATTACTAAATTTCATACATGTGAGTTGGATATGTGCATTAAGAACTATATGGGATTTCCCATCATCGTTATCCTTTCTATTGCCAGCAGGCAGTAGTCAAAAAATAATTCCCTATTCTGTTTTTTGTCAAGCATAAATGCTGATACAATTTAGTTTTTTCAGTCTTATGCACCCCTTTGAGAAGCTCAATGAACCTAAGCGACAATAGTAACAAACTTAGTCTATTGATATTTGTTGCTATGAATGACTACGGTGATTGCTTAACTTAATGTTATATTATGAGTCGCATGAGGTCAAACCACTAAAAAGGAGGGACACGTGGATCCACTTTGACATCCTAATCACAACTTATTTGGAAACGTTGAGGGAAAACATAAACGTTTTAACAATGTGGACTCACTGAGTTAGGTATGACTTATTTTATTTGGGATTCAAGTTACGTGAGTCCATGCGTATAATTAAGGCTTAGTGCCGTATGGTATTGAAACATATTGAGCGCTTTTGAAAAACGTATGTTATAAAGAGTTACTATGAAGAAAGTGATAGATTTTCTTCGAAAACCAAATTAGAAAACCCCAATTGGCATCACCACCCGGAAAGACAAATTTCTCATAGGCACCCTTAGGTTCAAAATTCAAATAATAATTTGATTGGCTACAACTTTGAAAGGCAACTCCTGTACAAATCTCATTCGAATCGGAGTTTTATTCTTGGTAGAACAAAAATATTCGATTTTTATACAGAATGGTAGCTAATGATATTTTATTTTGAATTTTTTTATTTGGCCAATTCTTATAACACAAGATGAATGGATATATTTCAATAACTTTTAATTTCGAGTTTCATTAAGTCTCTGCCGGAGATTGTGATATCATCCATATGATGTGGCGATTTGATGTATCTCCCCTGATGCGAAACCATATAGTTGGTTATCTCGTTTCCAAAAGTGAGTGCCTTGTTGTGTTGCGGTGCAATATTATCGAAGATTCATCGGACAAGACCATAATATCCTTTCGACGATAGGTGAGAAACACTTTCAATATGTTTCGCAGGGTGGAGCCAATCAATTATATTCCCTATCCACAAAAAAGATGACAAGCTACAGTGCGAAAATTATAGAGGCATACGAAGGCAGTCCCAAAAGTACCCAACCCGACAAAGAAAACAGTAAAAAAATTACAAAAATGTTTTTTATTTTTCAACATATTATCCATTCACCTCGACACACTTTTCCCAACGAAGTTCAGTAGCTCTGATATCCGCTTTATAGTAGGAACCGTCAAGCTCCTCAAAATAGCTATTAACCGCAGACTCTACCTCTTCATTGTTGGCAAATTTTTTGCCGTCGAGCCATTTTTTCGAATTCGGAAAAAGAAAATTATCCGAGGGAGCCAGATCTGGCAAAAAGGGTGCATGAGGAGGCAATTCGAACTTCAACTCATTGATCTTAGCAATCGCAATGATGCACGTGTGGACTGGCGCGTTATCGTGATGAAACAACACTTTCTTTTTCGTCAGATGGGGCAGTTTTTTCTTGATTTCATCACTCAAAGGCTGCATAATATGCGCCGTTGATTAGTTTTGCTTTTTCGAGATAATCAATAAATATTATTCCACGCGCATCCCAGAAAACGGATGCCATGACCTTGCCAGCTGACTGAACTGTCTTTGCTTTCTTTGGAACCGGTTCTCCATTTTCAGTCCACTGCTTTGACACGTGAGACTAAGGTCATGTGTAAAATTATGGACCCATGTTTCGTCCATGGTTATGAATCGATGCAAAAACTCGGCTTTATCGCTGCAAAACATTGTCAAACACTCAATGGAAACATCTTCAAGTTGCTGTTTGTGCTCCATTGTGAGCAAACGCGGCATCAATCTTGCCCAAATTTTCGGTCAACATGCGATGCACAGCACTTTTTCAAATGCCTGCCATGTCTGCTATCTCATGCACTTTTAGTCGACGGTCATCCAGTACCATTTTGTGGACTTTGTTGACATTTTCTGATGTAGTGACCTCACTTGGTCGACCACTGCGGTGTTCATCTTGGCAGCTCGAATGACCTCGCTTGAATTCAGCTACCCAATATTTGACCATCTTAAACGAAGGAAAAGACTTCTCCAGAGTAAAATCGAACTCAACTTTGATATCGGTTGAACTTAGACCTTCCAAATGAAAGTATTGTATCACATAGCGATGCCCGATTTTTTCCATATTTACAAATTCACTGAGAGCGTTCACTTTGGATGTCTGTTAAAAAAAATAATGAGAAACATACCGTTATCAGTTTTACACATTAAGTTGTTGAAAGGTCGTTTTGTCAATCGCAGTATATGTTTTTTTTTAAACTACCTGTATTCATGTCAGGTCAGATACTTTTGGGACTTCCCTCGTATTACTACTGTGTATGGCGTACAAAATATTTTTAAAAATCTTAAAATTGGATCATACGCCCACAGTATTACTGGGGAGTATCAAGGTTGTTTTAGAGAAGCTAGATCAACGGTAGACCAATTTTTCCCTATCAAGCAGGTACTTGAAAAATGCTAGGAGTTCAACATAGATGCACACCAAATTCTCGTTGACTTTGAGCAAGCATACGACAGTATTGATCGTAAAATATTGTATCAGATAATGCTTTGCTATAGCGTCCCAACTAAATGAGTCCATCTTACAAAAAGACAATGACAATGACGACCTCCCAAGTCCACATCAATAATGAACTCATCGGCGCTTTTGACACAAATATTGGACTAGAGTAGGGAGATGGGCTGGTCTCATTGCTATTCAATTTGACTCCAGAGTACATCATCAGGAAGCAACCTGTCGATACACGAGGTACAGTATTATACTAGTTGAGCCAAGTAGCAGCCTATGCAAACAACATCAACATTTTGTCATGGTCATTAACAACTGCCAAACTCCTGAAACTCGACAGCGAAGCAAAACTAGTAGGGCTACAAATCAATATAAATAAAACAAAGCTCATGACGCCATTGAGGAAAAAAAAACACAAAATATGACACTTGGCGAATACAGTATCAAAAATGTTAGCGAATTTGTGTATTTAGGCGCCAAAACAACGAAAACCACGAATGAAAGAGGTAAAATACGTCGAAGAATACAGCTCACGAATAAAATATTTTATTGAAGACCAGCTGCATACACAGGAAAACATAGCTCTAAGTATACAAATCTATGATAATACCTGTGTTATGCCATGTGTGAGACATGGACCCTAACACAAGCATCTGCAGATATATTGAACGCATTTGAACGACGGGTCCTGAAGCGAATAAGCCAAATTTTGACGAGCAAGAGGTCTCAACAATTATAAGACTGCGGAAGTTGCAATGGGCTGGCCACATGAATCGTATGGATGAACAATGCATACCCAAGAAGGTATTTGTTGGGAGAACTGAAGGCGTTGGTCTGACCTGCTCAATGCGGACAGTTCATCGGTGCTAGAATTTAAAAATGGAAGGGCGCGGTCAATGCACTGAGACAGTTGGAGGCGGTGTTTGCAGGAAACGAAGGCCAGAGAGGGGATGTAGTGCTACAAAGAAGAAGAAGATGTATCTTGATATTGACATTCAAGCTCGTTGAAATATTACACGATTGGTCGGATATTGGTTGCCAAATGGTTGCAGAAATCAACGAAAGTAGCACATGTTTCGTAGCTTAACTTGAGGACAAATCACCCGAGCCTCCATATTGTTATCATCAGTGAATAAATTTGTTCAACATCAAACTATAAGCGCCGCAATTGAAAGTAATGCAATTTACCCAACGGTGCAGTATTTATCACGTTTCCGAAATTTGAAGCTAGATTCGCTAGTTCAACTAAACAAATGGAAAATTAGCTAAACAAAATATGTCAAAGCTGAAGGTATTACATGTATGCAGCAATCAGTCTGTTTGGTTGAGCACTTTCTTTTTGTGGATGATTCTCGAATATGTCTGAATCTTAAAGTATCAATATCCTAAATAATTGTTTAAAACAATTATTAAAGAAACATCTCAATGAGATCTCAATATAAATATATGAATAAATATCAGATAAATTTATGAGGAAAATAAAAAGATTTAGTTTTCAATATATTTATGAGTATAATTAATTTTTAATTTGTTTCTTAATAATTTATGCTTCAAAATAATTTTTAAACTTATATATGTATTATCAAAATAAACAAAAAAAAAAGTTGTTTGCTATAACATTACCACTTGTATTGATAAACAAGCAAATACAATTGAAATGAACTATAAAATAACCATTCTCTTCTTTTCAGTAGTCTTGGTTTTCAGCAGGAGCGGTAGTTAAGTATGCCGCCAAATGGATAGAGTTATAACAATCCGCGACTGATCGGTTGAGGTATTCAGGTCGGTAACATGGTGCCTTAGTTTGTGTTCGGTGTTTTTATTATCGTATGTCAGTTAGACTTAAAGTAGCTTATGTTTGGCACCGCGTTTGTAGTGAGATCGGGAAAGCGTGGATTTGGCATTCACCCGATCTAGTTGACCTGTAGGGTACAGTCCGTTGGCACGTATCGAGACTTCACGTCTTTAACAAATGAGAGGTTGGCTTGGATTTCCTTCGAGAAATTTTGGCCAAAAGGACATGATGAAATCATCACATGACCATTACTTACTTTTGTATTAAGTTTTAAACAAATTTTATCAAAATCGCCAGTTCAAAATCTCAAGCCCGATGTTAACATTTTTTAAAGATCCTCTATAAGTATACTTAAAATTTCCACCATTCTTTTAAATCTCATTAACATTGACAGAAAGTTTTGTTCGTCATCATCTATGACATGACTACCCAAGCCGAGCCTTGGCCTCTAGGATTAATCTCTTCCAATCAGCATGGTTCCGCGACCCTGTCCGCCAGTTATTCACTCCCAACAAGAACATGCTGTCAGCTTCTTTTGCGCCTTACCATTAAGTCCTCGGTCTTCTGGCTGGACGTCTTCCTTGTGCTCTTCCCTTTAATATACTTCTAGGTAGCCGGTTTTCTTATATTCTTTCAGAATGGCCCGCCTATTATAATTCACGTAACTTTACGCAAAAGGAAAAAAGTGGATCGTCAAAAAGTTCATACAACTCATCGTCGTCATGCAGTCTCCCCTTTGTTTCTTATTTCACTGGGCCGTAGGTTTTCCCCAGGATTTTGCGTTCAAATATATCCGCTGCCTTTTTGGATACGCTCGTTAGGGTCCAATTTTCACTTTTGTATGAAAGGCGAGTTTGATTAGTATTTTGTAAATGCGGACCTGATTTTGGCCTTGTGCCACTCATTACCTTAGAATGGGAACTACGGAGCAATCGGCTTTATTTGCGGCAATTATATGGCGTCCAATCTCATCCTTTCGGCACGGCACCTCTTCTAGTCAAGTTGGCTCCAAAATAAACAAAACCACCCACATTTTCAAGGTTGTAGTCATTTACGGTCATGCTTCGTCGAACTGGAGTTTTTTTTTCGTTTGAGTCATGAATTTCGTTTTAGTTTCATTGATCCGTAGGCCAATTTGGTTTGTTTCAGATTTTAGGAGAAGAGATACTCGTTTGGGTTCTGAGATTGAATTTGCCATAATATTGACGTCATTAACATATTCTACTAATTGTGTGGACTTGAACATTAATGCACCTAATATTTCAGCTTATGTGTTCCTGACGACGTATTCCAGTGCAATATCGAAAAGCACAGGGGCAAATCGATCCCCTTGTTTTAAGCTCTATTCCATTATAAAGCTGCCCGTTAGTTTACCGTATACCTTGACTTGGAACCCTGTATTTAGCATCGTGACCTTGACCATATGGACTAGTTTTGTTGGGAGATCATAGTCAACCATTATATTTTACATCAAATTTTTGTCGACACAGTCGTATCTTTGCTTGAAGTCTAATAAGACTTGGTGTCAATCCATCTTATATACTCAGCACTTTTTGAGCACCTGCTTAACGCAGAATGTTTGGTCTTTTGTCGTCCATTCACTTTGAAAGCCTTCCTGATACCTCCCTATAATGCTTTCATACTAAGGCTTTATTTATGTATCTATGATTTTGCAGAGCGCTTTATAAGACTTGCATGTTAGAGCAACGGCTTCATAATTTTTACAGCTTAACTTGTCCGCTTTTTTGTGTACAGGACATAATATACTTTTTCACTAGTCCTCTGCTAACTGCTTCTCTGGCCATATTCTGTATATGAGTCGATGCAGAAATTTATTAGATAGCGACCCCCACTCTAAAGTAGTTCTGCTGATATTCCATCCAGTCCAAGAGCCTTACTTTTTCTGGGGTCTCAAAATCTTGGCTGTACTTTGTCTCTGGTTGTTGGTGTAACTGAGATCTCTTGCTCTACTTCTGGAATGTTTGCAGCTTCAGTTATTGTTGGGGACGCTATGAATAGCCTCTGGAATTATTATAGCGATGTGTTTTTGATTTTGACTGGGTTACTTATGATTGCTGCTTTTGTACTTTTGGAAAAACTTGTTCGAGGATTGAAGCCATCATTTAGTTGTTTAGTAGAGGCATATACAAATCTGACTTTAGCGTTTACCGGTTGGATCTTGGTGGTGATGGTCAGTTGCTTCTTTCACCAGCGTATTTTTTTTACCTTAGCGTCTTCGAGTTTTATATTGTTCTTCGTCATACCAGTTGTTCCTAATTTTCATTGTCTGGTGCACGAAAAACTCTTCGGTTGCTTATTGTTACCGCAGCTCTTACTGTCTGCTGATATCTATGTGGACGTTACAGAGCTAACATTTCGCATATGTATCTGGTACTTTGGAGTAATTGATGGCTCTTTTAGGATTTTTAAAGTAATTTTACAAAACGCATCCTGTCTGTCCGTCCGCCCGTCCGTCCATCCATCCATGCGTCCGTCCGTTCTTTCGTGTGTCACAGCACTTTTTCTCGCAAACTACTTAAGCTAGAAACATCAGATTTCGTTTGCAGGTCTAAAGTGGTGCTCTGTTCAAAGCTCAACTACAAAAAACATTTTATAAGGTATTTAAGGGGGGTCTCTCTATAGAGGGAAGTGGCCCCCGAAAAAAAATGTTTATCAAAGATAGCCGATATGGATATCAAATGGAAGGTCTTGATAAGAACTCTTCAGAACACTTAAACTGGCAGTTTTTGCTTTGAGGGGCACGTAGGGAGGGGAAATACACGTAAAATTTGAGTCCCCCCTATGGCGGTAGGTGTTTATGAATACAAAAACAACAAATAAATTAGAAATCAGAATTCACTCAACTTTGTTGATAATAGTATGATATTCAAATTTCACATTTTCCCCAATAAAATTGTATAGGTACCTTTGAACGTTTGATGAAAATCGAATGATATTCACGGAAGTTATAGCCATTTGAAATTCCTGCAATTACAACAACAATAACACATGTTTTTGGTATTCTATGGACTTTCCATCGAATCAGTCACTGCAGCTTTGATTTGATCTTCTTGAAATTTTCAAATAAGGTCAATAACATTAATTTTTTTTTGGGAATTCATGATTTGAGTGATTTTTGTTGGTTTGCAACAAAATGGCGAACGTTGAAAATAGAAAACAATGAATTTTCTTTTGAACGTATCTCTTTGACATATTTCTTGACTTTATTTGTTGGTGGTGACTGCATTTCTGAGAAATTTAGTACAAAACCCTTCTGGCAAGAACGTAGATCTGTCTACCCAGCTTTTTTAAAACTCTTGGAGATGCACCATCATCAGATTTTGACCCTTATAAGGGAGTGGTTTGAATCACAGACAGCGTCGCTTAACGAAAGCGTGTGGAGAATGCTGCCGGTGACTCGTTTTTGTATGGGAACATGATCGATCTAGTTGAACGTGCAACCGTCTGGAGATGCTCACTTCTTATGGACGCCTCGATGTGGAAAGCGAGTGGAGCTTACTTTGAAGGCTCTACTAGTAGCGAAGCCACTCTCGGTTGTCATTGGTCTTTGTATGGTAGCTGCTTATGTGCCACTTCTCAGCTGATTTTTGCATTGATGTCACCCAGAACAATTTTAATGTCATTTGATGTCCTTGCTTCTCTCTTTCTTGTCTTCTGTGCGCACGTGAAAGTTGACCAGCCAGATATTAAAGAATTTGGTTTTGATACGAATCGGCCAGAGTCTTTCGTTAACGGGCTTGAAGTTGGCGATAATTTGTTCAAATGTGCTGTCAACAATGTAAGCTACTACAAACTTATGGCTTCCTCGAGATTTTTCGCTTTTAAACACGGTGTACGTTCGATTGTCAAATACAAAGCTTCACAAAGCCATCTGGTTTCTTGCACTGTGAGGATGTTGACTCTGTATTTATTTATTATATCCAGAAGTTGTTGCAGTGCACCTTGTCCATAGAATGACCTAGTATTTTAAGTTCTAAAAGAGTATTTATTTATTTATTTATTTATTTCAAAATTCCATTTTACAGATCAACAAATCCAATAACAAAACGGAATAGCAAAAATGGTAATAACAATAATAAAAAAAAAATAAGAAAAATGATTAGATACAATAGATAAAAATGACATATACATATAAAACGAAATAAAGCACAGAACAGTTAATTGCTTATAAAACTAAATTATGGATTTAAAATTAGCTCCTGCAAAATTCTTTTGAATGCAGTAAAGGTTGAGGGAAAAGGACCAAGCTGCAGATTATTATGATTCCTTAGGAGACGAAGAATAGGTGAGTGAAAATATAGCTCTCTACGAGCATATGGAATAACAAAAACACAGGAAACACGAGTAGGACGTAAGGAGTGTCTAAAGTGTAACTCCGCAAAAATACAATACGGAGTCTGATAGTGGCAGAGTCGGTACAAAAAGCACTGATCCAAATAAGATCTACGCGCAGACAAGTACGAGAGACCAAGGAATGATAAACGATCCTCATATGGAAGATATGGCAAGTTTAGCTTAAAGAATAGGAAGCGGGTAAATTTCCTCTGTACTGACTCCAACGAGGACACAAGATAGGAATAATGGGGAGCCCAGACCACAGAACAATACTCGAGCAAAGGACGGACAAGACAAAGGAACAAGCGGATCATAGTGGAGATATTACAGAACTTATGCATATGTCTCAGTACAAAACCCGTAACTTTAGAGGCCTTAGCAATCACATAGGAAATATGCGTGTCAAATTTAAGTTTGGAGTCAAAAGTAACTCCAAGGTCTTTGTACGTAGTAACTTCGGTCAATGCGGCCTCGTTTAGTATACAGGTGAAGGCAATAGGATGTTGCTTAAGACAAAAGAACATTTTATGGCATTTATTAACATTGAGGTAGAGAAAATTGGACAAACACCAATTATTGAGCACATTCAAGTACTCCTGAAGATACTGGCAATCAAGGGGCGACTTAATAGTCCGAAAAACCTTGAAATCATCCGCAAGTAGTAGAGAGGGGGAAGAGACTATAGAGGGGAGGTCATTGATAAACACGAGGAACAAGAGGGGCCCAGGGATTGAACCCCGAGAAACACCAGATGTAGGATAGAATAGAATAGACGTCGTTCCACCAAAACTAACATGACATGATCGGGTCGATAAATAAGACGAAAACCATGACAACAGTGAATTAGAGATTTCAAAAGCTTCGAGTTTACTGCAAAGAAGACGATGATTGACTGTATCAAAGGCTTTCGTGAAATCTGTGTATATTACATCGACTCGCTATTTGTTGTCCAAACCCCTTGCAACAAAATCAGTGAACTGAATTAAGTTAGTGGACGTGGAATGACCCTTGCGAAAGCCATGCTGCTCACCAGCCAAAACAGAGCTCAACGGATCAGAGAGTCGGTTGTGAACTAAACGCTCAAGCAACTTCGAAAAACAAGATATCAAGGATATAGGTCAATAATTACATACACACGATGGATCACCACTTTTGAGGATAGGTACGATACGGGCATTTTTCCATTGAGAAGGAAAGGTTCCACTGCATAAGCTTAGGTTGAAGAGAAATGACAAGGGAGAGGAAAGCGACGAAGCTAAGGACTTGACAAAAATATTTGGTAGTCCGTCTGGACCAGGGCTGACGTTAGGAACAAGGGAATTGATTAAGGATTCAACTTCAAAAGGGTCAGTGCTTAGCATTGCGAACGAAAAACCAAAGTTACCCGCAGTGATGGAGGGAGTGAATTCATGGAGGGGAGCGAAGGTAGAGGAAAAATACTGGGCGAATAAATCGGAAATTGACTGATGAGTAGAACATTTCACATTATCCCAGCGGACTGATGAAGGAAGATGAGATGTAGTCTTTAAAGACTTGATATAAGACCAAAAGGGCTTAACATTGCTTAAAATTGAGGGAAGCTTCCAGGCTGGAAAAGTAATTCTTCATAGCAATTTTTAATTCATTTTTGGCATCAGAACGCACCTTGCAAAAGTTGGATTTATCCTTTGCTGCACCTGAGCGTTTAAATTCACGACGCGCCCTATCCTTGGCATTTAAGGCAGTAAGAACGCGTCTTGTCAACCAAGGTTTAAATTTATTTCTACGGGCCGACTGAAGAGGTGTAAATCTACAGTTAAGGTAATGGAGAAGCCCATAAAATTTAGTAAGAGCAGAATCGCAGTCAATGTTTTGAAAGAACTGAAGCCAATTCACAGACGAGAGTGTTGCATTGATTGCTTCATAATTAGAATTTAGGAGAAGTGATAGGATTTTTTATGATAAGAGGAACTATAGTGAGGTTAATAGAAAGAGGAGGATGGTGTTGATCAGGAGAAACATAGGGATATAAGGCAGGAGATACAGACAGATGATGAGCAGAAACATTCGAAAGAACTAGGTCGAGGAGTCGATCATTAGTATTACGGACTTGGTTAAACTGGGACAGAGCACATAGAGAAAGAAAGGAAGAAATGGCAAGGGAAGACGCATTAGAAGATGAAATAGTCCTTTATACATTTCGATAGTCATTACTGTTTATCTAATCCGATCCAGGTTATTATTCTTGTCCCATGATAAGTAAACACCAAGTGGTGCGTTGTCAGCGCTTCGACAACAAAGTGTTACACAATGTTCGATCTTCCGCCATGTGTTTTAAACATTTTGATACTGAATTTTTTATTGTGAGCTTCATTATACAGTACAATGAACTTCTTTACTAAATGTCGCCCTAATCGGTGCTTTATAGTAGTTTAGTCAGAACAGGAATAACTAGTTTACATCAAAAACAGCCTCCGTTTGGTTTTCTCTCGCCATATTTAGCCATTTATCTAGTCGAGATATTTACTCAATACAGGTTTCCTGAAAATTTGTTGAAAATTGCAGCATAGTCACAAATTTGGACATTAGAAGATATAATGGAATAACCAAATATTATGAATATACTACACTTACAGTGTGCATTCGTAACATGAATACTTTAACTGATAGACGTAAACCAGTAGACAATCTAACGAGCTCCTGAATCGACAGTAGCGAAGTGCAGCTTTGTTGGGTTTCAGAAATCGATGAACGCTGATGATGAAAAATTCAAATTGGAGGTACTCTGTGCAGGAAGTCAAAGTTCAAAAGTGACTGTTATGCTATAATATCGACAAAGAAAAACTTTCAAATAACCCATCGTTCAAAAAGTCCCAAGACTAACCCAGAGATGGTGCTGGTAGTACAAAACTGGCCACGTTTCCATAGAGTAAGAACCTTTACATGAAACGTATAAACATTTCACGTCGATCGGATTACAGACAGCAGAGTTATCGAGGTTAGAGTAAAGTCACTTTGTAATTTGTTTGAAAAATGGAAAAAGGCGAGTTTCGCGTGTTGATAAAACATTGTTTTTTAATGGATGAAAACACCGTAGAAGCCCAGCAATGGCTTGAGCAACATTCGCCGGACTCCTCTTCATCGAAACCAACGATTTGTCATTGGTATGCTGAGTTTAAACGTGGTCGTACGGACACAAACGATGCGGAACGTTCGGGTAGGCCATTGAAAGCCGTTACACAGGAAAATGTGAGTGGAGTGTTAAAAATTGTAATGAAAAATCACAAAGTGAAGGTCCGTGAGATTGCAGAAATGACACAGATATTATCTGGAAGCGTATTTACAATTCTTCATGAAAAATTGAGCAGAAAAAAGGTGTTTTCAAAGTGGGTGCCGCGATTGCTTTCAGTGGAACAAAAACAGCAACGAGTCGACGATGGCAAAATTGAACGAATTGGGCTTTGATTTGCTTCCCCACTCCCCGTATTTGCCAGATTTAGCCTCCAGCGACTACTGGCTCTTTGCTGATCTCAAAAAAATGCTCCAGGGAGAAAAATTTGCCTCGAATGAGGAGGTCATTGCCGAAGCTGAAGCCTATTTTGAAGCAAAGGATAACCCCTCTATAAACATGGTATAGAAATGTTGGAAAGGCGTTGGAAAGATTGTATCACCCTAAAAGCAGATAATATTGATGAATAAAAATGATTTTTTTAAAAAAATTTTGTTTTCGTTGTTAGTCTCGGGACTTATTGAACGAGGTGTTGTATAAAAGATTCAAGTGAATGAATCGATAAACTTATATTAGCCTGAGGGCCAGAGGTTAGAAAGAAATCATGTTTTAAGCTGCATTGTTTCTGCATTTTAAATTAAATTTTTAGTCATAATAGAAAATTTATTAAAAATAAAGTAAAACAAAGAATTTACAAAGTTTCCTTTACGTTTTTTTCAACGTGTACATGCTTGAGATCTGCTAGTTAGTAATTATATCCCAATTTGTTTTTATACAATAATATCTAGAATTATTTCCTTGTTGGCAGGGAAAAGGAATAGTTTTAGGATTACGTCATTCTGATACTGTTGTCCTAAGTTTATTCGTATTTCCTATCCTCAGTGAAACTTCCCATTACAATTAAAAGAATTGATTTTCCCCAATGCCAGTTTCCTATCAAAATCACATAAAAAGTTACTGCAAATAGTCAAGATTTCTATATCCTTGATCTTAATTTTAGGCCAATTGCGTCCTCGATAACGGCAAATATTTCCATACTTATTTCCATATTAGCAATCAATTACACGCAAGTTCAGACTATTCGCATGTCTAGTAGGCATTAAACAAGGACTTTTTCATTTTCCATTGCATAAATCTGACAAAAACAACTTTCGAGTACACTGACACAACCACAATGAGAAGAACGTGGCAAGCAAACGGTCTAAAAATAGTAACGGGTCGTATAATAAAGTTATGAAGTCGTTATTCTGAATACCCTCGTACGTTTCTATTTGTGCGATATCAAACCAGTTGTTGTTGCGCGCTGGAAAATTATCATAAATCACATACACATAGGGGTTGGATATGCCTACCCTGCTATTGAGGCTATCGTTACAATTTCGAAATGAAAGCTAGCAAAAGCTTCCCATCCTCCCATACAAATCAAATGACGAAGACTCCTTTCATTCCATTTACTGCGAAACGGAAAAACGAAAGAAAGCCATTAAATCTCAATTACATCTAATATACAATTTTCGTTTGAATTAGTATTTGTGTACAGCTGCAAATAAATATTTTATGGCTTTCTTTGAATGATGATTGGCAATCATAAAAAGGAGTTTCTATCGTTTGTCGCTTTCTTAGCTTTTTCAGTTTAGGTTAAAAAAGCCTTTTCTCTGTTTGTTTGCCATTTAAGTGCTTAATTTGATGGGTTTCGATAATTTTTTTGATGAATTTTCAAATATTTCGAAGAAGATTGTTTTCATTTTTAAAATGCATAGAATCATAAGGTTTTCAAGTTTACAATAAGGATATCATATTTAGCAGATCACTTTGAAACTGCCAACCATAACATAACATAATTCGAATGCCGGGCTTGAAGGATGCCGAGACATATAAAGGAGATAGCTGTAGGAAACTAAGATACGAGTACCAAAAGAGGATCTGTCTTTGGTGAAGTTATAACTATAGTCATATGTTCAGAATCAGCTGATTTGAACCAGTGAAGTGATTCAAGTTTCGCTCAATCAAATTAAAGGTAAGTAGCGTTTTCTAAAGATAGTAATTTCGTTTATTCAATTTTTACTTCGGCGAAGAAAAAAATAACGGTATAGGGAATTCTTGCTTTGGTTTAAGAATAGGATCCCCGTGTAGATAAATTTACTGAAAATAATTTCGGAATTTGATTTTAAATTTATAATTATAGTTTTCAATTAAAATTTGTTTTTTTGCAAGTGCGGGTTTCTACTCATTTTCATTATAAGAAGAAAATGAAAAATAACTAAAGTTAACTAAAAATATAAGCAATAAAAAATACCGGAAATCGGTGGTAATCTAAAATTTATAAATAGTAACTAATAAAAAAAAGTTAATAAGAACGAAATAATACATTGAATAAAAAATTTAAAAAAGGGAAATTATAATGGCTACCAAACCAGCCAAGAATAAGTGTAGGAAATGTAGAAAACCCGTGGAGGATATCCATTCGGCTACGGGATGTGATGGCTTCTGCCTCAAGTGGTTCCACTTGAGGTGCACCAAAATGTCGGAAGAGAGATTTTGGACCATAATGGATATATCTAAAGATGTGATTGGGATGTGTGCCGGATGTAGAACTCATCATCAAAAGTCTAAAAAAGTGCAGCTCTTCCAACAAATGATTAATTTGCAAAGGCAGATTGAAGAGATGAACTCAAATGTAAGCTTATTAATATATAGATCTACGTCTGCAAGCAAGCCTTCATACATATGCCAAAGTGATTAAAAATTCTAATTCCCCTCCATCAGAGCGTCGGTCAAATACAATATCGCAAAAAGGGATTATAATTAATCCTGGAAATCACTGTTCCTCAGAAAAAATACTAATTGATTTAAGTCGAAGATCCGGCCATCAAAATGTACAATTCCTCTTCAACTAATACGGCCTATTTGTAATGGTGGGGTGATTAGCAAAACATCGTCCAATGAAAATCCTACTTCACTCTTTAATATAGTAACGGAGGCAATGAATGAGTATGATATTGCTGAGACCAGATTGCGACAGCCTAGACTTCTCATTAATTGTCTAGGGCAGGGGTCGCCAAATGGCGGACCACCGACAAATTTTCTGCGGACCGCGAGAACACAGCAACTTGCACTACAGTGTACGTAATCCGCATTATCTTTGTCGACGTCAATTCGAAAAGCGCGGCGGTGAAGCGCGCGGAGCGGGGGTAATCATGCGATCGCGCTGCCGCCGGTCGCCAGTGTTTTGTTTTAATTTTGAGTGACGAGCACCGCGTTGACACACATGCTTGAAATATTACGTTTGCTTGTTTACTTTACGAGTTAAAGTACCTACCTGTTTACATTAGCGAGTTTTATTACTATGGAACCGAAAAAAGAAAAGTTGAAGATGAAAATAGACAGTTTTTGCCAGACTGGACCGATTTATATTGTTTCACGGTGCCAAATCGTGCTGGAGCGGTACCAATGTGTTTGATTTGTAACCAAACAGTGACGTTAATTAAAAGCTCAAATATAAAACGACATTATGATACCAACCACAAATCATTTGCCGAAAACTTTCCACTTGGTAGTGATCTTCGTAAGTCTAAAATAGCAAGTTTACTATCAAGTTACTTGTCTTCGATCCGGATCATAAGTCGCTCGATGACTGAGCAGGAAAAATGTGGTGAGGCTTCTTTACGTATTTCTTGGACTCTTGCTAAACATATGAAACCATTTACTGATGCTGACATAGTTAAAGAATGCTTTCTCGAGGCGGATAATGCCTTGTTTGAGCACAAAAAGGATGTTGTTGAGACGATACGACGGATTCCGTTATCTGCTTCTACTAGCACCAGAAATACACACATTTTGGCAGAAGAAAATCATTGTAATGTCAAGCGGCAGTTAAATAATGCGAACTTTTACGCCTTGGCTTTGGATGAATCATGTGATGTCACTGATACGGCACAATTAATTATTTTTGTACGCTACCTGGACCAAGTGAGACAAACTTTTGTTGAGGAGATATTGGCTATTTTGCCACTATTAGGAAGAGCCCGAGGAGAAGACATGATCAAAGCAGTGATTAATCATTTTGATAAAGATGAGTAAGACTTAAAAAAGCTTTTATCGGTAACTACTGATGACGCGCCAGCAATGGTTGGGAGGAAAAATGGACTAGTGCACCCGTTGAGTAGTAATGCAAGATGTAATGAAAATTTGATTTCCTACCACTGTATTATTCACCAAACTGTACTTTGCTGCAAACTCAATCATGATCTTGAACGTATTATGCAAGGAGTGATCAAAATAATCAATTTTCTTCGTGCGAAATCATCACCGCAACATCGTGAATTAAAATCATTTCTTGAAAAAGTTGACGCACAATATTATGATCTACTGTTGCACAATAATGTGAGATGGTTAAGCAAAGGCTGCGTTTTAGAAAGATTCTTCAGCATTTTAGAACACTTGAAGACATATATTCTCAACAGTGATCGGACTTCAGCAAACGCCTACTTAAGTTTTTTAAAAGAAAATGTAGCTGCCATTGCTTTCTTGACGGATATTTTTAAACACATCAATGACCTGAACCTTAAACTTCAAGGCAAGGGAAAGCTTGAATGGGAGCTCATGTCAGAAGTAAAAAGTTTTTTGCGAAAACTCGATCTCTTTATTAATGATCTTGGTAATGAATGCTTACACTTCCCCAATTTAAATAAAATAATCACCAGTGACAACGAGATTGATGTCGGCCAATACAAGACGTTCATTACGGATCTTAAATCGGAATTTAAAAACAGGTTCGCAGATTTTAAGAAAATTGAGAATGTTGTAGAAATCCTCACCAGCATTTACTCTCTGCGTCTTGATGATGAATGGAGCAACGAAGCTGAAATAGTTTTTGGGAGTGATAAAGCTATTTTATAAATGGAAATGATCGATTTCCAAGAAAAAGCGGGTTTCCAGTGAAGAGTTCTCGATTAAATTTGTGTGTGGTAATAAATACCCAGAACTACGAAAATTTGCTTTAAAACTTCTTACTTTGTTTGGGACAACATATATTTGTGAAGCAGCATTTTCAAAGATGAACTTCGTTAAGAAAGAATAAATTTCGATCTCGACTTACTGATGAACATCTCCAGGACTTTATGTCAATATCTTGCACCAATTATACACCAAACTTCAGACAGATAGTCCGCAACAAAAAATGTCATTTTTCTCATTGATGTAAAAAAATACGTTTGTAATTTCCGTAATAACATTTGTATAATATAGATTTTTTTCTAAAAAATTAATCAACGGTTGTGCGGAGCGCAATGGTCATTTCATTTCTTAAAACGGACCCGGAGCGAAGCTAATTGGCGACCCCTGGTCTAGGAAATCAATATTCAAATGAGGAATTAAGAAATGAGATCCAATCATTAAATCCCAGTATACGAGTAGAGGAGCGAGATTCAATGGAACTTGTACATGCTAGGTGGACAAGAAGTGATTGCTCATCATCCAGGTAAATGGAAGCATGTATAAGAGGCTTGCAAGTCGATACGTTAATATAGATTATGGATCATATTTTGTGAAGGAAGACTTTAACGTAACGAGGTGTTATAAATGCCAAAAATTCAATCACAAAACATCAAAATGTAAAGGGGATCAAATATGTGTGAAATGTGGAGGAAAGCATGACCTAAAGGACTGCAAAAGCACGATTGAGAAGTGCTCCAACTGTATTGGTAACAATAATGCTGATCATTCTCACAAAGCTGACTCGGTAGAGTGTCTTGAGTTTCAACACAGAATATTGATCGCCAGGAGGAGCACAAACTACAACTTCGATGCTTGCTAATCTTTCATATCAATCAATTGGAACAAATTTAACACTCATATATGCTAACATAAAAAGCTTAAAATACAAGCTAAATGATATTCAGATTTACCTGCAGCAAAATCTTGACAAAGATTTGATAATTCTGAATGAAATCTGGATTTACCCAGAAGAAGCACGATTTTACAATAATGAAGGATATAATGCGGTATTCTCCTGCAAACCTGCAAGAGGTGGAGGCACAGCAATATATGTAAAAAATACAATCGATTACGTTACCAAGAGAGTGACGCCTGATAAATATAGCGCTATAATCATTGAAGTACGCCATGCTGGTGAAAAAATAAAATCATTGACGTACCACAACCCCAATCGAATGAATGCGCAAAACTTTTGCACAGTACTAGATACATTATTCTCAGCTGAAAAAAATTTAATCACAGTAGCGGACACAAACATTGATGTACTAATGGAATCACCGAAATCAAGGATTCATAAGGATACGCTAGAAACGGATGGAGTGATAATCATAAACAACAACAAAATTACTCGCCCAGTTTCAAAAACCTGTCTGGATCATGCAATAACTAATGATCTAAAAGTGGTTGAAAACATGACGTACACATTTGAAGACTGGCTGGAGCTGGATCACCGTGTGCTAAAAGTAGCTATTCAAGACAAAACCCTGAACAAACAGAAGCTGACCTACAAAAAGTTCAGATATCTAGATAAAAAGCTGAAGAAGCGGAAACCAACTAATATTATTGAACTCAAAAATATCATCATAACTGCGAAGCAAAGCTCTACAATTGAAAAAAAAATCCGGTGTCGACAACGGATTTGGACAACGAAAAAAGTAATTGATGCAAGTATTAAAACAAGTTGGGTAAACAGACCTACGCTCATGTCAGAAGGGTTTTGTATTCAATTTTCAAAATGCAGTCACCAGATTGAATAAAGTCAAGAAGCATGTCAATGACGATTTTATTGGAGAAACTATGAAATTCGAAGATCATACTATTATTAACAAAGTTGAAAGAATTTAGACTTCTGAGGTTTTTGTTATTGTTATACTCATAAATATCTCCCATGATAATTATTTCAGATGTCCATTCGCGAGGGAGGAAACACATTTTTCATGTATTTCCCCCCTCTGCCCCCACTGAAGCAAAAACTGACAGTTTAAGAACTGTTTTGAAAAGCTCCCATGAAAACTTTCATTTCATACTCATATCAGCTACGTTTGATGAATTTTTTTTCAGGGGCCACTCTCCTGTACTGTTATCATCGATTAATAGCCAATTTTTTCGAATCCTAGAGTTGTTACAAAGCCCTTTTGTTAGAAGCTCCCTCCCACCTCCTTGACTTGTTTCACTTATGAGTATTAATTGTAGGTACTCAGCTTCAGTTATTCATTAAATTGAATCAAGTGTTCAAAGCATGCACCTTAAACATTGAAGTTGGGAAGAAATAACTCAACATTATTCAATCTTCGCATTTAAAACAGCCACTATTTTGTTTTACGATTACTAATACCACTAGCTGAACTGATTCTCAAAGTTATTCATGGCACCTATCATTCCTAAAATTTTCATGCAAATCCTAACAATACTGTAGTGTCTGAGTCGGTAAAAAGCGCATGTTGTTCCATAGCCATATGTTGCCATAGTAATACATGCATATTGTTCCATAGTAATACAGAAAAATTCAAACTGCTACAACTTCGCTAAATATGATGCAATCTTCATGAAACTTGCAGGATTAATCAACCTTCTAAATAGACATCTGTGTACTGATTGAATTTAAGGGTACCGTTAAGATTTTATTCAAGAAAACATAAAATCGATAAATCATACTATTACTAACAAAGTTGAGTGAATTGCGGCTTCTCACGTATTTGTTGTTGTTGTACTCATCAAGGCCTACATTCTTGATTTTTTTTCACATTTTTCGGATGGAAGGTGTCCAATCGCGAGGGGGGGGGGACACAAATTTTTCGTGTATTTCCCCTCCCTGTGCGCCCCTCGAAGCAAACTTTGCCAAACTAAGACCTGTTTTGAAAAGTCCTCATCAAGACCTTTCATTTGATACCCATATTGGCTACCTTCAATGAAATTTTTTTTCGGGGGGTCACTCCTCTACATGGGGAGACCCCCCTTAAATACCTTATAAAATTTTTTAGTAGTTGAACTTTGAAGAGATCACCACTTTACACCTACATACAAAATTTGATGCTTCTAGCTTAAGTAGTTTCCGAGAAAAACTGCTGTGACACACGGACGGACGGACGGACGGACGGACGGACGGACGGACGGACGGACGGACGGACGGACGGACGGACGGACGGACAGACGGACAGACAGACGGACAGACAGGACGCGATTTTGGAAGGGTTTTGTAAAATTATTTTACAAAACCCTAAAAAGGAAGGCATACATGGGCTACAGGAAGAACAATCGAAACTAGGCTTTCAAGTTCGTATATATGCAATCGAAAAAGGGATCAAAACGAAAGAGGCAAAATTCTCATATTTCTCCAGAAAATTGGAAAAAGTGGCTGACAACTCCCATCAAATATGGAAAATAATAAATGAGGTAAAGGAAAACTCCTCATCCCGTGGTATATCACAAAACTTTCAACTGAATCCTGATGGGCTCTCTAATACATCGTGCCCACGTGATGCAGCGAACTCATTAAATAACTTAGTGGAAGAATCACTAAAGAAATCGTTGCCAGTCCAGAAAGCAATTTAAATACTACAAATATCGCAATAAATTCCATCCTTCACGTTCATCAAACTAATAATTGGGAAGTCTTCAATGTAATCAATGGATTGAAAAAGAATACGGCGCCAGGCATCGATAGCATCACGATAAATGAGATTAGTATAATAAAGGAGGGTATAGCCGAGCTTATGTGCAAATTTTATAAACGTGGGAATTAGGAATGGGATATTTCCGGAAGAAGAAAAACTTGCAAAAATAGTTCCTATATTTAAGGGTGGTGATCATCAATCGCGCAGCTGACGATACTTAGTAAGATATTTGGGAAAATACTAAACAATCGATCGACATCATTCTTAGTTGAAAACTCTATCATAAGACAACATCTGTTTGGTTTTCAAAAGAACAAGAGTACTTTGGATACACCACATTCTGTCACAGGTGTCATCAATCTAAGACTTGACAGAGGTGATCATGCCATCGCTTTTTTTGTAGATTTGAAAAAAGCATTTGACACAGTTGACCATGACCTCATGCTTCGTAAGCTTGAGTCGTATGGTATTAAGGATAGTCCTAAGCAGTTGTTTAAGAGTTACTTGGAGGGAAGATGGCAGAGAACTTTAATCAAAAATGTCCTGACCGATCGAGCACCTACAAAAACAGGAGTTCCCGAAGGCTCAATACTTGGCCTAACTTTGTTCCTGCTATACACAAATAATCTAAATACATGTGGGCTGACGGGATATCACATATTATATGCTGATGACACAGTTTTACTTTATTCAGGACGAGACTAAACTGCCATTGAGAACACTATCAACGAGGATCTAGGAAAATTCCATCAGTGGTTAATCGAAAACAAACTAGTATTGAGCACTACAAAGACAAAATATATTGTTTTTAAGCAAAAGAACAAAGAAGACATTGATGTCGAACTAAATATGAACAGCGAAAAATTGCAAAGAGTGCTAGAAATGAAATATTTCGGTCTTATCATATACCATCATATGACATGGTTGCCACACATAAATAGCTTAAGAAGGTAATCAGTCCCAATAATCTTTTCCAATGCACATTAAGAAACTTGTTCTTAATGCATTTGTCCTGACGAAATAACATTATGGAGTACTTATTTGGAGTCAATCAGCAAAGCAACATTTAAATAGTATATCCAGGCTGCTGACCAAAGCGTATAAATACATTTTGAAACAGCAAATGCTTACTCAAACTAGCAGGGTTTACCAATCAGCAAAATCATTAACATTTAGTTAAATCATTATAATGGAGAAAGCTAAGTTTATCTACAAAAATATAAAGACTATTGGATCGGAATGAACATTAGTTTAGGTATACTGAAGAGACAAGTACTCCGTTTAGGATACTGAAGAGACAAGTACTCCGAGTTTTTCTTGAATGCATCGCATTACATTGAATTTTTTTTTTACCTCTGAGAGCTGATTATAATTTTGGACTAGATGTTCATGAAAAGGATTAGTTCACATTATTTTGTGTGCCCCCTTATACCGATGTATTAAATATTCTCTAGGTGGCACAAAAGACGAAGCGACGTAATGTGAATGCAGATCGCACGAGTGTTGTGCGACGAAGATAGAGTGATGGGGAGAGTAGTAGGGAATACATGTATTTAAAAAAAAGATCATTAGAGTTACAGCGATGATAATGAAGAACTAAAACTGGAGTTTTATTGATGCCATAAATGTGCATAGCAAAGCATTCGTAATTAGCTCAAGTGGTGTAGCAATTAGAGCCCCTGCTACGTAAGCCAAAGGTCCCTGATTCGAATCCCGTTTCTGTCATCGAGATTTGCCTCGAGTGCTTCTTCGGACGGACTATAAGCTCGTTCAGTTACGATACGTACTGGCTTAAAATTGGTATGTACCACAACTAGGTGGACATATATATGGCCTGCCCCTCTCAGCACTGGTAGGATAATTTTAAGACCTGTTTTGAAAAGATCTTATTGAGACCAATGACACCCCACTCGACTACCAATGGTGAACATTTTTTTATAGGGCCACCTTAAAATTTTCTGAAAAAATTTTACTCCCCAAAACTTTCAAGCAATCGTAACTTCTGACCTTTCCACAAAATTTCATAGCTGTAGCTTCTATGGTCTCGGAGAAAAAGTTCTGTGACATACAGACGGATGGATGGACGGACGGGCGGACAGATCGACACAGGTCGTGATTGTAGTAGGGTATTTCAATACGAAACCCTAAAAATGGACTGCTGATTTGGATTCAGTCTTCCAATTCACCTTTTAAGAAGCTTTTGGTTGCTCAGGTCCAAAACCGTGTAAGCTTGTGTTATTTGAAATTTTGTGAGATGCATAATATTTTTTTTTGTGGTAGTGAGGTGAATGCCATTTATGCACGGAGTGTGGGACTCCCATGCGCGAATGGACTACCCACTAAACACCTCCCCTGTCAACCTGAAAACCCAGCCTGGAACCGTTTGACACACTACTTTGGACCAGGTCTCGTTTTATTACGCCATGGGGCACCTTCAAGCTGGGGAGTCCCTTTCCTAACGGGAAGGGAGAGGCGTAGATTAAATGTCAGAAGAGCGATCCCCCAGCCCCAGCGCCCCCGGCTGCTGTGAGCCCTTTTATATTTTAGGACTGCCCGAGCATAATGTGCCACTTGGTTCCATTTGTCAACCGATTCGAGCATCACCGCAACTATATTATCCAGGGTGGGCTCTCCCGTCTCCCAGTAAAGTCTCCTCCGCAGCCTGACCCATTTTGTACACGCAAAAAATTTGTGACAGGCATTGTCCTCCTCTCCTGGGCAAAACCGACAATCGGGATGAGGCGCGCAGTCCACCTTCCCTTCGTGCAATCCACCCAAGACTGCTGCCAATCGTTGAGCGAGCGCTGTCTCTCCTCGCGGACAACTATCTCCCTCGCATCCTCGTTTCAGCGCAGATCAATAGCGCGGCGCTCCTTAGTAAGGAGGGTGACAGGTATTATGCCTGCAATAACTCTCACCGCCGGATCAGAGTCTGCTGGATACTAAGATGCAATTCTCAGTGATCCTCTTCTCTGTACCTGTGCCAAACCTTTATGGTATACCTCCTTACTGAGAGCGTCACTCCATACCTCTGCTCCGTACAGTAGCACTGACCCTACAGCAATCATCAAGAGGCGTCTTCTTGATGGGCTAGGTCCCCCTACATTGGCCATAAGTTGACTCAGAGCCGATATTCCCGAAGAAACCTCAGCCGTTGCTCTAATTCGCTCAGAGAAACTCATCTTCGAGTCAATTAGTAGCCCCGCTACTTCACCGGTGGCTTCGATTCAATTCGTATATCTCCAATACTGATCATCTTCACTCTAGGGATTCTCTTTTTTGTCAAAATGACTACTTCGGTTTTCTCCAGTGCTAAACTGAGCCCACGAACAGTCATCCAGTCCCTCACTCGGTGCATTAGCATACCTAACCTAAGTTGCGCTTGTTCAACGGTGCGTCCAGCGCCGCAACATCATCCGCATAGCCGACCAAGCGTGACTCATCTGGCATCTCAAGTCTCAGTAGCCTGTCCTAACACACGTTCCACAGGTCCGGACCAAGGATAGATCCCTGGGCAACACCCGATGTAATTTCCATCCTTCGTTGGCCCTGTATCGTTTTAGTAGCGTTAAAATAAAGCTGAGCTGGTTTATTCTAATTGAATTTTCCTCGTTTATTCGTTTCGTCGTTCTTCAATCACTCAGCCTTAATTAGGTCCCAGCTGACTTTCATAGCTGTCATTACCTGTCGTGCCATTCATTCTCGATTTCTTTGTGTTCAAAGGCATCTGTTCAAATCAAGATCAGAATCACGTATTAGCAGCTTTTCACTGTTCCAATAATAATTTTTGTTTTAGTTTTCTCAACAACTTCCATCTTTTCCGAATCTTAAGATTGTCTTATTGATTTCCCCGAAGCATATAACGCCTGAGAGCAAAAAACGCTGAATTGTGTTCAATTTTCAATATTGTAGTGCAAGCACGCTTATTCTAGGTTTACGTGCATTTTCTTTTCTTTTCTTATGCCTGCCTGCTTTATACATATTTTCTTATTGCATTCAAGCATCACGTATTCGTTCCAGTTTGAAAAAAGAAAACATGGAAATAATGAAGTCCCTCGTCTATCATTCTAGATAGTTGCATATAGTTAAACATAGCCGTTAAAAATCGTTCGAAAAATAAAAAAAACATAAAAATCAAAGAAGACAGAATATTCGTACATGCAAGTAGAAGAGACGCAGAAAGAAAATCAATAAATAAAACTTTCCAGCTACGTTTTCCACTTAACGCTCAAGGTTTTTCAATGTTGATTATAAATGATTGCGAAATAGACTCACATATATACTATACATATATAGAATGTAATGTAGCTATGGTGGGGATGAGGCAAAATGTAAATATCTACATATGTATGTGCAAGCTATAAAGAAAAAGAAGAGGTTTTTGTGAGATAGAATATTTGCATGCTAAGTGGCTTTTCACTACTAACCAGCATCAACGCTGATGATTATGCTGATGATGCTGGTAACAAGGATTTAGTCTCAGTCATTACACGTACGACCCAGTTGTGTATCGAACCGAAACTGAAACATGCTTCGGTTTTGTGGATCTAAGTAAATTTGTATGTTAAGCGAATATAATGATGTCGCCATTGCAACGAAATAAGAATTAATCTCAGCGGAGTTATTCGATAATAATAAGATGGATATTTCAAGCTTGCTGATTTTTCGTCTAATGGAAGCGACTGCACAAGGATACGAGTAGGAGTTTCTCAAAGCTCAAACAATATGTACCCATAAGCACAATTACTACTTTTTTTCAACTATACTTACTAAACAGCAAAAAGGAGGGTATATGTGTATTTTTTAACGATAATACTGGAACGTTGCCATTCTTTGATTAAGAATAAAAAAGTCTCTCCTCGGTTATTTCAGGTAAATTTATCGAGGAAATTTTTCCATTGAGGAGAGTATCTTATACTATATACATGCATGCAGCCAAATTAACACATCTTACCAAAATGACAATGATGTCGACGACCTTCCAAGCCCGGATCAATAACTAACTCACCGACGCCTTTGACACAAATATCGGACTAAAGCAGGGGGATGGGCTGCCCTCATTGCTACTCAATTTGGCTCTGGAGTACGTCATAAGGAAGCTACCTGTCCATACACGGTGTATATTACGATACAAGTCGAGCCAAGTAGTAGCCTATGTGGGCGACCTCATTATTTTGTCACGGTCATTAACAAATGCCAAAGAACTCTTCCTGAAACTCGACAGCAAAGCAAAACTAGTAGGACTACAAATCAATGAAAATAAAATAAAGCACTTGACACAGTAGAGAAAAAATAGCTACAGTACACAAAATATCATATTTGGCGAATACAGTATTGAAAATGTGAGCGAATTTGTCTATTTGGGCGTCAAAATACATACACAGGAAAACAAATCTCCAAATATACAAAACTATAATAAGACCTGTGTTATGTTATACGTAAGAAACATAGACCCTAACCCAAGCATCCGCCAATATATTGAATGCCTTTGAGCGACGGTTGCTGAGATCAATGGACTTCTCTACAAAATGATAAATCTTGGCTTTCCGGCCCATATTGTGAAAATTATAGGCAGCTTCATGAGGGGACGAACTGCCTTTGCCGTGGCTGGTGGAGCTAGGTCAGGCCCATTTAGTATTGACTCGGGGGTCCCACAGGGGTCTTTATTAGGCCCATTTCTTTTCAACATATTCACCTCTGACGTTCCGGGAGTAAGAGATGAATATAAGCCCGGAATCCAGGAGAACCCTTTCGCTGACGACTTGTTAGTGTGGTAACCTGAGCACAATTTGCGCTTTGCTAGGATGCGGCTCCAAAAATATTTGGAATCTCTTACTGCATATTACCGAAAATGGAAAATCAAGGTAAATGCAGAGAAAAGTCAATTAATTGTGTTCAAGGACCACAACAAAAACTTCGGTCTTGGTGCAAGAGGCATCTTTGACTCCAGGATTAAGTTGAATGGGCAGATGGTGCACCGCTGTCGGCAAAAGAAGTACTTGGGGGTAGTTTTCGACAGCAAAGCTACCCTTGGCGCTCACGTTAATAATATTTTGAAAAAAGTGACTTATACGTACCATCTTCTTATACCTCTTTTCAGGAAAAATTCGACAGCGAGCAAGGGAGTCAAGGTTTTGGCCTATAAAACCTTGATTCGTCTGACCATCACAGATACGGTAATGGTATGGAATTGGAGCTTTGAAAACAAAATGGAGCAAGATAGGATTAGTGGAGCGAAAAATCCTTTGGGCTTGCACAGGCATATACAGACGGGAGGACGAGCAGTCTGACCCCAAGAAAGTGCTGTATCAGGAGACAGGAATGGAGCCAATAAAATCGTATGCAGAAAAGCTGGTGGAAGTAGAATTCAGGAGAGCAAAGGAGCAAAAGTTGGAAGCTGTCAAGAGAGCGACGGAAAACGGTAATTTTTAAGGTAGTCTTAAGGTAATAATGTACTTAATTTCAAAGAAATCAATTTTTAAAACTAGTTGTTAGAACAAATGATTCTTAACAAACTTCTTTTATAATCTATTAATGTCTGATAATGTTGTGATGTCAACATTTTAAAGTTTTCTATTACCAAAAAAAAATTAATATTATAATGTAATTAAAGTAAATTATTATTTAACTCCGAGAAAAGCCCTTAAGCACAACCCGCATGTATATTGTTAAGTTTAGCTATTGATGAATTGTATATATGTAAAAAAATTAAAAATCACCAAATAAAGATCTTGTATATTGACGGGTGCTTAGGCGAATAGCACTGGTCAGAATGACTTTTTGCCATAAATCCAATTCCATATTTTCGATATCTCTCATGCGTAAGTATTAACAGAAAAGTAGTTAGAAATTCTATTACAACAAAGTACCTGAATAATTGGCAAACTATAAGTTTAAAAAGCTTTTACGTTATATCAAGAAAAACATCACAATCGGCCATAACAATAAAATAAGACACGCTTTATCCTCACATTTCAGTGTACGCAGAAAAATAGTTTGAAGTTATTTTTTCCGGGTAAATCTTATCGTGTACGATACTAGTAATTAACGGTGTTCTATTTGTAGTATTTTTTCAACCAGTTGTTGACGGTTGACCGCGACGAGTTTTTTTGTTATATTGTTCTATATTTTGGTTTCTAAAAAGTGTTATATACATACACATTACAATATGTGTCAAAAATGCTTAAACTCGCCGGAGCTCTTCTGTTTTATTTGTGGAGAGTTTTCTTCAAGTTCAAATCAACATCGGCCTAAGCCATTACTAAATAACACTTAAAATTTGTTTTTTGGTTTCAAAATTCTCGAGATGATCAACAAACCTTGGACATCAACTTATTCTTGTTTAAGATTTGAACGCTATTTAAGAGGATGGTCTAAAGGTACCCACCCAGGAATGCCATTTGCTTATCCTGTAATTTGAAGGGAGCAAAAAGACTATAATACGGACTGTTATTTCTGTCTAACGAAACTAAAGGGATATTCTTACAAGCAAGAGATGAAATTTTGTATCCTGATATGGAATCAGTAACTTAACCGCTCCCTCATACTGATGACTGCCCACCATAGCTATCTCATATGAAGGAAAAAGATGCAGAAGACGAAGTCAGCGACATAGAAACAGAATTTGCAACACAGGCCACCTCTCAGTCACAAGGTTTTGTTGTAAAAGAAAAAAAAACCACATTTAATACGTCAAGGTGATTTAAACGATTTAGTTGAAGACCTTAATTCGCTTAAAGCTTAAGCTGAACTCTTTGCTTCCAGACTTCAACAATAAATTTACTTCATCCAGTACACAAGTTTCAGTTTATCGCGAACGTGATACTGAATTTATAGAGTTTTATAAGAAGAAAGTGGTCTTACGTATTGCCATGATGTGCAGGGGCTTATGAATAAATTAGGCTATGACTACTCACCAGCTGAATGGAGAATTTTCATTGACTCTTCAGAATAAAGTTCAAAAGCGGTCTTACTACATAATGACAATGATCGTTTATCTGTACCTTTAGCATATGGCATAAATGAAACATATGCTCAGTACAACCGTCATTCTTGGAAAAAATATGCAAATCTTGGAGTTGTTGGAATATTAATTGGGTTGCAGGGAGGCTACACGAATTACTGTTGTTTTTTGTGCGAGTGGGGCAGTAGAGCTAATAGTGAACATTACATAATAAAAGATTGGCCGATCAGGACTAATTTCATTCCTGGACAAAAAATGTTTCTGAAAACCCCTTAGTAGAACCGAAAAATATTATTTTGTCACCTTTGCATATAAAATTATGTCTGACGAAAAATTTTGGTAAAGCCATTGATAGAAATGGAGAAGGTTTTATGTATTTTAAAACTTTATTTCCTAGACTGAGTGAAGCTCAAGTGAAGGAAGGAATTTTGGTCGGGCTGTTATAAGGAATGTCATGAAAGATTCCAATTTTATTTCAAAATAAATACACAGCAAACAATGCATGCCTTTTTTTTGTTGATGCAAAACCGATCCAAGAAAAATGATCGTCAAGAATGCTTGTAGATTTTTGTTGGACTTCAAAATGCAATCACGCATCGTATAGTTATAAAAGACAAGAAAAACGAACTAAAAAATCTTAAGAATAAATTTTTAAAATATGATTATCTTTCGAACTAAGTTACATTTTGATTTTTTTAAATAAACACATTTTCCAACGAAAATGTTTGATTTTTTTCAAACACGTAGTTTTACTAATTTCTTGCGTGAAAAACCTCTGTTTCGAACGACGGCAAAAAAAAGTTTTTTTAAAATTTTGAAGCTTATGTTGCTCATATGTATGTGCGGACTGATAAATGTCTCCCGGCACGAACTCATTTAAATTCAATTTCTGAACTGATTTTTCAGTGCCTTCATTATTTTGTTAGTTTTGATTTTTATAATTAATTGCAATTGAGTGTTTCGACTGCCAATCTCGCACAGCACCCTGTCGATCAACGTGACGTGCAGTATGACACTGCAGCCGCTGGAAGCGGTAAGAAGCAGATGAGCATACCAGACACATTTAGTCCTGTTTTGGTCTAGTTGAAAATACTGAGAGATATTATCTTACAAGATAACTGGCATTCGCTTCGGCCCACGGACGTACCCCTTTCACGTTTGGAGAGATATTAAGAAGCTTTCTTAGGGCGAGTATTCATTTTGTGTCATATTGTGCCGCTGCTCCCATCCCTGCCCTGCCTCTTATTATGCACCTGAACCATTTGCTTTCTTACTTTCACGTGGCTTATAATTCTGTGAAAAATACAACTGAAAAGTCCTATCGGTGGAGCCATACCAGTTCAGAACTCTTGTACTTCCAAATTCGACTGTATCATATTAATTTCTTTTAGAAATACAAGCCAATTGGTCCAGATGAAGAGCTACCAAATTGTGGTACTATAGCACGTGGAGTGCTCATTGTGTGTGTCGAATAATGTAGGAGGGCCCACACTATTAAGTAATCACCCTTGATATGTGGACAGACAGCACCCACCATTGAAGCTATATAGTTTTCACTTACCATCAGATTTTTCATAAATGGAAACTTCAGAATTTTTTTCTCTAGGTTCATGCCATGGAAGGCAGCTATACAGGTGAACAAAATTCATGAATGCTCGGATAAAAAGTTAAGAAAAAAAATCTTAAAAAAGAGCGTTTAAATATTTTATTTTCATATAGTTTCAGGAGCGTTTAAAGTCCAAAGAGATACACACGCTGAATGAAAAATTCAAACTTTTCCATAAAACTTTCTTCACTATTACTGATCGTGGTAGTTATGTCAGAAAAGCTGCACGTTTCACAGGCCTTGAAAACATGGCCTGTCTGAAACACGGGCTCCATAATCTCATAATGATAGATGACCAGTGATGATTATTCCTCTAAAAAAACCTGCTTGGAAAATTTCGTGAAATCGTTCAGTCATTGAGGTACAGATCTGCAGATATGGATGATGAACAATTTTCTGAGGAGTCTCAGGCAATGGACACCTTAAATGATTTGGTGGAGGCTTAAGGAGGAGACTTATTCATCAGAGACCTGGATGACACTGATACTCCTAGAGAGGAAGGCTCATTCGCTTCTTGATCTAACTAAGACAAAGATCACCTCCTACTCTTCAATCTCGTTCTAGAGTTGTCAAGCTATGAGCCTGTATTGACATCAACTGGAAAAAAATAGAAAAAGACAAACACTGTCACAGTTTTGTGAAACATGATGAGATGGTCCTGAGAACAATGTTAAGTGTCTTGGGTAGTAAAGTACAAGTAAACAGCGTGCTCTAGAAATTAGCAAGAGTGAAACCAGCTCCGTTTCCATGAGAAATGTTGTTACTTGGTAAGATGGCTTGCCTGCTCAGAAACTTGGAAGCTGCACGAAAATATTTTCAACTGAGAATGTAGTCATTATAAGAGCAGTAATATCATTGAGGGCAGACATATCTTCGGTTTTGAAAGTGAAAATTGCAGACATTATCGAAATGAAAGAGGTGAAAAGGGCTATGCAAAACAAATTTGATCAGCAATTTCCAATTCATTCTACAATGATCTCTGGTGCTTTACTGGATCCACGGTATCTCCAATGAACTGCTATAAGTAACTACCTGTCAGAACTTGGAAAATCCAAGGCATCTTACATAGTCAAAGCGATTCTGAAATTGATTCCCATAAGCATTAGTTTCTCAGGATTCTGTCGTAGGTTTGGTTATAATTCGCACATGTATACTGTTATTTTGTTGTACTATTGATTGTAAGTTACTCATATCTTGTACTGACTGGTTATAGCAATATCTTCAATTATAAAACAATTTCATATTGCTTTCTTTGTAGCGTATGCTTGAAATACTACCTTGAAATCTATCTAAAATACGCTATTTTTACGACGTGAAATCAATTTCGAGCGGAAATATTTAGTTAGCTGCAGTAATTCCTGTTATCAGTACGTATGAAAATTTTTGTGTGTATCTACATAATTGAGTCGCACTAATGAATTTTCTGAAAAATTATTAGAGAAGAAAAATGTTAGACCAAAGTGGTTTTCACGTGTATAATTCTAACATTTTTCTTCTCTAATAATTTTTCAGAAACATGATTAATAAAACTCAATTATACAGCTACACACAAAGAATTTTCAAAAGTAATTTCAAGCTATCGGAGCCATTCAAAAAATGAGATTGATACCCACTGCAGAAATCGAACAGTCGCCTAGGTAAACTGCTCGTAAATCTCCATAGTGCTGATCCAAATTTTAATTGTAAGTTTAAAGAAATAATTATTTAAATTTTCAGTTAGAATTTGGACACGGCAATACCTTTTTAACATAGCTCATCCACGAATCGCATGGTTGAATGCAATCTACAGGGACGGGTGAGCTGGCTCGTCAACTGCCTTTGTAATAGGTTCCGTAAGGTGAGGGTTGGTAACAAAGGGGAGTCCGCTTTTGATCGCCACGCATTGCGCACGGCAGGAGAACCACGATCCATTAAAATTATAATTAGAATCAAACTTCTCTGATGGAGCCACGTTCTTATTTAAATTTCCACATTAAGCAATAGGAAACTATCGTGCGTGTCATCTCCGCCACCTGGTCGACAGTTTGCCGGGAACTATAACGCGGAATTCACCATCCGTCATCGTGGAAAATTGGGCAGTTTGCGAGAAAATTTCATTTTGTGTCGAACGCAAAAGTCTGATACCACGCGCGAGAACCACGCCGGCAACCGGTGATTAAATAAAAAAGTGGGAATTTTGAAATCGTTAGGGAGGTTTTACGCCGCTAATTCAGTCAGGTCGCACAAAATAGCTAACAGTCCCACGATTCACTGTAGCATCTTGCCTGTAGCACGGTCGTCCATGTTCTAACTTTTGGTGGCGTAAGATTTGCACCGGCCATTGGAGGATCCAACAGATTGCATTCGAATTCGGATGGATAGAAAACTTGTCTACCACTTAAGTGCGAATTCGTTTCACGCTCGACTGCAAATTGGAGTTGCATGAGAGCAACTTACCCAGAAAAGAATATTATGATTAGTGTTGAACAGGGGTGTAAGGGGCGTGTGTGCTGCGTGTTAAAGAGGAACGCAAAGAAGTGACGTAGCACCGCGGCAACCGAAAACAAGAGTGAAAAGTGCAGTACCTTTGTGAAACCATTGATTCGCACAGTGAACTTGAAATCGCCGAGAAAGACTTTCTTTTTCCCGAGTCGCGCGTTGACCGGAAAGAAAATTCGCAGTCTTGAGATTGTGCATCCGCTAGAAACCACATCATCTGGTTGCTAACTACTTTCACGGCAAACCACCACTTTCGATATCACTGGTAGTGACGGCACTAGTGGTATCGATTTTCCTGACTTGTCTCTGTTTTCCATGCGACAAGATAAATCTTATAGATTGCTCGAACATAGTGGGTTATGCATGGCAGGTTGTTAATGATAATAAATTAACAGACATAATAGCTGTTATCAATGGAAAAGCCGAGAAAGTGGAAATGCCAGATGGGATTGAGAAGGTTGCTACTATAATATCTTAATGGATGGAATTCTGTTTATTTTACGAATCAATGCTGGATACAGCGTTATTTGCAAGAGGTAAGAGGCTAAATGAAAATGGGATGATGTTTCCAGATCGTGGAACTTTGTTCATAACTGCAATTGAAGATCGTCAGTATAATAATAAAAAAAAAATTATTTAGAGCGATGTTTATGGGTTTGATAAAACTGAACCACTTGTTGATATGGCTGACTCAAAGCAGCTTATTTCGACATCATATATGATTAAGGAAGTTGATGTATATACAGTGCAAAAGTGTAATTTGGAATTTTCCTTACTATTTCAATTAATTGTAAAACGTCATGATTTTGTTCAAGTACTCGTAACACACTTCAAATTGAATCTCAGCAAAATATTGCATCACCCACACAAGCTATGAGCTTGTCGTGGATGCTGGGTGAGTACCCTTTTTGGTTTCTTTCATATAAATTTTTATGTACATTTTTTCCTGGTTTCTTTGTATATGAATTTTTATGTATTTCCTTTTTCTTTGCTTTTTGCTCACCTTTATTCACCATTATTTCTATAGTTAAATTCAAACCAAAATTACTAAATTTTTCCATATTTAAAATTTTTTTGTGAAACGAAAAAGTTCAAAATTTATTACCAATTGAAAATTTCCGTTCCCACTTTCGTTTAGCCATTACTTGTTTAAGAATGAAAAATTTTGATTCGCTTTCAGTAATCCAAATTTCAAATAATTTACGTCTTATTGTATTTGGAAGCAGTACCATTTACGGAAGAAATTCCTTTTTAGGGTTTTGTAAAATAATTTTACAAAACCCTACTAGTTTCGCGACCAGTCTGTCCGTCTGTCCGTCTGTCCGTCTGTCCGTCCGTCCGTCCGTCCGTCCGTGTGTCACAGCAGTTTTTCTCGGAAACTACTTAAGCTAGAATCATCAAATTTTGTGTGTAGGTGTAAAGTGGTGATCTCTTCAAAGTTCAACTACAAAAAAATTTTATAAGGTATTTAAGGGGGGTCTCCCCGTATAGGGGAGTGACCCCCCGAAAAAAAAAATTTCATTGAAGGTAGCCGATATGGGTATCAAATGAAAGGTCTTGATGAGAACTTTTCAAAACAGGTCTTAGTTTGGCAAAATTTGCTTCGAGGGGCGCACAGGGAGGGGAAATACACGAAAAATTTGTGTCCCCCCCCTCGCGATTGGACACCTGTGATCCGGAAAATCTGAAAAAAATCAGGAATGTAGGCCTTGGTGAGTACAACAACAACAAATACGTGAGAAGTCACAATACACTCAACTTTGTTAGTAATAGTATGATTTATCGATTTTATGTTTTCTTGAATAAAATCTTAACGGTATCCTTAAATTCTATGAAATTCAGTACGTAGATGTCTATTTATAAGATTGACCAATCCTGAAAGTTTCATAAAGATTGAATCATATTTAGCGAAGTTATAGCGGTTTGAATTTTCCTGTATTACTATGGAACAATATGCGCTGTATTTGTTACTATGGCAACATATGGCTATGGAACAACATGCGCTTTTTACCGACTCAGACACTACAGTTTTGCTAGGATTTGCATGAAAATTTCAGGAATGATAGGTGTCATGTATATCTTTGAGAATCGGTTCAGCTAGTGGTATCAGTAATCATAAAACAAAATGGTGGCTGTTTTAAATGCGAAGGTTGAATAATTTTGAGTTAGTTTTTCCCAACTTCAACGTTTAAGGTGAATGCTTTGAACACTTGATTCAATTTAATGAATGACTGAAGATGAGTACCTACAATTAATGCTCATAAGTGAAACAAGTCAAGGAGGTGGGAGAGAGCTCCTAGCAAAAGGGTTTTGTAACCATTCTAGGATTCGAAAAAATTGGCCATTAATCGATGATAACAGTACAGAAAAGTGGCCCCTGAAAAAAAAATGTATCAAACGTAGCCGATATGAGTATGAAATGAAAGTTTTCATGGGAGCTTTTCAAACAGTTGTTAATCTGTCAGTTTTAGCTTGAGTGGGGGCACAGGGGGGAAATACATGAAAAATGTGTTTCCTCCGTCATCATCCATCTGAAATACTTATCAAGGGAGATATTTATGAGTATAACAATACCAAAAACCTCAGAAGTCGAAATTCGTTCAACTTTGTTAATAATAGTATGATCTTCGTATTTCATAGTTTCTCCAATAAAATCGTCTTTGACATGTTTCTTGATTTGATTCGATCTGGTGACTGCGTTTTCTAAATTGAATACAAAACCCTTCTGACATGAGCGTAGGTCTGTTTACCCAACTTGTTTTTTTGTTGAAATCCAGTCAACGTCCAGTTGAAATAGTAATTTTTTTAAAGCCAAATTAAAAAAAAGGAAAATAAAATGGAAAGATAAACTTAATAAAAATGCGGTCTTTTCATTTGAATCTGACCGGATATGGGACCCACTACGTTGGCCGGTCCCTCCACTATCATGAGCTAGATATCGGGTGAGCTCACCCCTTTTTAAGTCGTTTACAGGTGCTCTTGCAGCGTAGAGTGGCCTTCCGACCGCGTGCTTATTTATGGTAAGTAGTATGTGATTCCATCACATAAGACTATAATATAAATATGCCACGTTCATATTTTTCATTTGAGGGAAAAATTCATGCAAATTACGTTTACATAAGTTTTTTTACTTAAATGGAAAATATATTCCCATGTTTATATTCGATCTTCTTCTGGATGGGGATGCAAGGGTGAACCGTACCCACCTGAATGCTCCATTCTTGTTTGGGGGCCATAAGTATCGTCGGTAAAGACGAAGTCCTCCCGAGTCCAGTCTGTTTTCGCCTGGCCCAGTTTGCCATTTGCTATGCCAAAAGAGTAGAGCCAATCAATTATATTCCCTACCCACGAAAAAGGTGACTAGCTACAGTGCGAAAATACAGCATATTTTCAATAGTCTTGAAAAATAAAATCGAGTCATACGCCGACAGTATTGTTGGAGAGTATCAAGGTGGCTCTTCAGCAGGTAGATCGACGATAGACCAATTGTTCACTATCAAGCAGGTACTTGGAAAACGCTGAGAGTTCAACATAGACATACACCAAATTTTCTTTGATTTTAAGCAAGCATACGACAGTATTGACCGTAACGTACTGTACCAAATAATGCTTTGGTTCGGAACCCAGCCAAATTAGCCTGTCTTACCAAAATGACAATGACATCGACGACCTCCCGAGTCCGCATCAATAGCCAACTCACCGATGCGTTTGACACAAATATCGTACTAAAACTTGGAGTTCGGCTGGCCCCAATGCTATTCAATTTGGCTCTGCAGCACATCATAAGGAAGATACCTGTCGATACGCAAGGTGCATTACTCCACATGTCGAGCCATGTAGTAGCCTATGTGAATGATATCAGCATTTTGTCACGGTTATTAACAACTGCCAAAGGACTCTTCCTGAAACTTGGCAGCGAAGCAAAATTAGTAGAGCTACAAATCAATGAAAATAAAACAAAAACTCATGACGCAGTCGAGGAAAAAATACCTCAAGCACACAGAGTAGCGAATACAGTATCAAAAATGTGAACCAGTAATGAAAGAGACGAAAAATACAGCTCGCAAATAAAATATTATAGTCAGTATTGACGATCTTGAAGACTAGCTGCATACACAGGAAAACAAAGCTCCAAGTAACCAAATCTTTGATAAGACCTGTGTTATGCTATGGACCCTAACCCAAGCAACCTAAGGGCGAATAATCGGAGTCCTAAGGTGAATAATCGGAGCGAAGCTAGACACGGCCCAATGGCGAATTCAACACAACCATGAAGTGTATGCAGTTTTTGACGAGCCTGAGGTCTCAACAATTGTAAGACTCGGAAGCTGCAATGGGCTGTTCACATGAATTGTAAGGATGAACAACGGATACCCCAAAACGTATTCGTTGCGAGAACTGGACGCCGGAGACCAGTGAGATAACCGAAAAAACGCGGGTCTAGACCAGTCGGAAACCGAGAAGGCACTGGTTTGACTCGGTCGGCGAAGACAGTTCATCGCTGCTCAGGTTTCGAAATAGGAGGACGCGGTCAATGGACCGAGACAGTTGGAAGCGCTATTTGATGGAAGTGCTAAGAAGAAGAAGAAGTAGATACAATTCGAGGTTAGTTCTTCCGTCTCCTTGTATAGGTTTCGTCGCAGCCTTTCCCATTTTCAGACGCAAAAAATATTTTGCAGGCATCGTCCTCCACTCTTGGGCAAAATCGATGGTGGGGACCATATGTTACCAACGTTGTGAAGGCAAGGCTGAAAATACTTATTCTCGCTCAGATGGAAGTTAGTCTCACCACGTCTTTAATTTAGCCACGGTCTCAAATACGGGATGAGCGGCGCAGCCAACCTTCCCTTCATACAATTCACCCAAGACTGCTGCAATCGCTGACTGAGCGCTGTACCTCCTCACGAGCAACCATCTCGCTCGTCTTCTTGCTTCGACGCAGGTAAATAGCACGTCGCTCTCTAGCGAGGAGAGATCCAGGTATCAAGCCTGCAACAGCTCTCACCTTCAAATCAGAGACTCTCAAATATGAAGATACAATCCTGAGCGCTCCTTTTTCTGTACCTGTGCAGTTTCGGAAATAAGCGAAAGTCGTTATTTTACTGGCAAGTAAAGTGTTGAATATGTTTTCATGGAACTTTATTCGAACTTTTATACAATAGAGTTTCTTCCTTTAACAATGTTTAACGCTCAAGGCGGTGGTCAATACAATTATTAGTTAATTATTAAAGTTCATGGCATCTACGAGAAATTTCCCTTTCCGGCTACGAAAATTTACTCTAATTGGATACATCAGTTAAAAACGGCATAATTTAGGTTTTACTCTAACTACAACCGATTCCTTAAAGGTAGACACAACTTTAATAGATGGTTTCATAACCACAAAACATAGCATTCTGTCAAGATATCCATGTACTCCGGTTAAGTGTGATGGTTAATTACTGGAACTGAAAGGAAGAGAATTTCTTCGATAGTTGAACCAGCTCTAACAGTCCTCTCTTTATAGGAAATAGTTAGTGATACCGAAGCAAAACCAACCCACATTTGCATAATATCAAAATAATTCTCACTTGTCGTCTTTAATCTGATTACATTTAATACATGAACCCAAGCTCCATTAATTTCCCTTAACAGGTATATACCATCCCTCGGCCCTAATCATGATCTTTCAATTAGAAAGATGGTGGTCTTTTAATACTATTAAATTATTCCACAATTTTATAATGTTCTTGCGTTACGTCAGTAATCATATTTTCTTGGAAATCCATCATTTAAACATCATCCTTAAATATGAAGCAGATTTTATTCCAGGTTGTTGGGCTGTAATGAATGAATGAATGGTTAACATGGTCTCGGCGACGAAGGTCCATCATCATCAATTATTCCTTATTCTTTCGCTGTGAATACGATTATAACGGTGAAATGAAAGTTAATTAGGGAATTTAAATGTTACATACATAAATTTAAGATTTTCCTTTTGCTTGAATTTGCACTGGCAATGTGGGAGGAAATGAAAGGTGAGACGATCAACGTTAAATTTGTGAAAGATAAAAATCGTTAAGACAAGGAGATTAGATTCGTTGAGAGAGAAAAGCATATTCAAAAAGATATAAAGGTGTTTAATGGAACCTTTTTGAGCTTTGACATAATTTCTATGAAAATGACGGAGATACTAAAAGGATGTGGTATGAAAACGTTGATTTTTTAAATGTTTATCTTTTCTTTAAAGTTGATTAACCATTTAATGAAAACGGGGTTTCCTCTATAAAGATGAATTTCAAGAAAAACAAAAGGATCTGTAGTTAAGAAAATATTTGATTTTAATGAGTGTATTTTGCTTTGAAAGAATGGAGTTGTAATTACATCAAGTAAAAATGGCTCAATTATGTAAATCTAGGCAAAAAGTGATTATTTCTTTCACATTCATTTTCAATTAAGTAGGAAAATTGTTGAATCAAGGACACAACAATTTACGGTTATTTAAAAATTCAAATCAGCCAATAAATAGATTTTTCTTGATCTCTTTTGCCCTTTTTCGTATCATTTTAAATCAATTAAAAGCCCCAAATAAACATTTGAATATTTCAGAATTGAATGAACATTTGCAATGCCTTCAAGGTAATAATACCTAACGTAAGCAATTTAGGCCGGTACGCTAAATTCACGTCGATTTCATACAGGTATAGCCTGAAGGACTCTTGCAAATTATGTTAGAAGAGATTAAAGCAGACACTTTGGCAAGCTAATACTTGAATAAATACTTGGCAACGCTGAATAAATACTCGTAAGAAAGCAGAATAATTTTATTTATAGACACTGATTTAATGTAGTATTCTCAAAAGGATGTTTTTATTCTCAAACTTCACTCTACAAATTGGAACATTTTAAACCAGGAATATGAAAAAGGTCGATAGGTCGACAGGTACACGTTGAGATACGGCGTGGTAAACAAGGGATCAATGGAGCCTGCCTGTATAAGGGAAAACGAAAATTCAACTTGCAAATATCGAAAATGCTTCCTGTAGTCATCAAATTTATGCTTGAGCAAACTCTGACTGACAAACTTCGTTACTTGTGACGGTTGGGAATGGGGATGGCGTGAAGTTGGAAGCGTGCCAATCAATAATTTTCCAAAGGAACGGTAATAAATTTTGCGTTAATGGCTGACGCGTAAAATGAAGTAAAGTTCAGTTCAACTGCTATCAGAGGGAAATGGGAAATTGGGTGAAAAGTTATAAACTAAGTTCGATATTGAGGTATTTATTGGATTTGCAATTGGTTGCTTCAGTGTATGATGTTTGATAATCTAAGTCTATTGCTCCAGGATGTATAGCTTATTTCGAAAGTTGTACCGCATTTATTTATTATTGTTGTTTGGCTTTTAAATTAATTGCAGTTTGCTTGGATTTATGATTCAGATACTTTGTTAATTGATAATCTAAGTCTATTGCTCCAGGATGTATAGCTTATTTCAAAAGTTGTAACGCATTTATTTATTATTGTTGTTTGGCCCTAGGAGAAATTATTATCAGACTTGAAATATGAATCAGAAGTCATGATCTCTTGGAAACCCTAGTATCAAACAACTTGAGTAGACAGGAGAATGCTTTCTCTAGAAGTATTTTGCATCCATCCTAGGGCTCAAAGCAATTAAAATAGATTAATCAAATTAATTATACAGTGCACATATAAAAAATCATGCAAATATATCAAAAAGGTCGGTGGGTACTTTGATATACACAAAACAGCCATCATTTTGTTCTAGCTTAGATAATTTTGTTGAAGGTTCGATCAACCAAACACACTCAAATCAAACACTAGGTATTCCTGAAAATTTCATAAAGATTCTAAGAATACTTTAGTGTACAGATCGATTTGAAACATATACTCGTACTAGGCATATTTTATTGTAATTCCAAATGACTAAATGGCTAAATCTTTTTTTCACTTCAGCCCTACCACCCCTTTCGGGCCTGCACTTAGAGAAAGTTAGAGTATCTCATTATCTTGATCGCATGTATTGGCACTCGAGAAGGTGATATGCGCAGTAACATGCTTTTGCCATTGATCCGTCCATCCAGTTGCGATATTGCGCTTATAGTCCGTCCGAAGAATCACTCGAAACAAATCTCGTTGTCACCAACGGGGCTATACTTACGCAATTTAAACTATTAAGCAGTTCAAGAGTACCATTTTGATTTTTTTATGGGGTAAAATATAAAATTGACAATCCATACTAAAACAAACAAATTTCATCGAGTTTTGACTTCTAAGTTATTTGTTGCCCTTGTACTTTTAAAGATCTACCTCAGGTTTCAGATTTTTCTACTTATAGGTGTGCAATTGCGATGGAACGGACGCACGATTTCGCATATTTTTGTCTTTGTTGGATCTCCTAATGCATAAATTGACTTCTTTGTTTTTTTTTGGATTTTAAGAGTTCTAACCAATTTATACCCCACTTGACTACCTTTGGTACAAAACTTTTTCAAATTTCCACAAAGTTTGACTATAGTTTCTATAGTTTCTGAGAAAGCTTGCTGTAACGCACGGATGGACAGATAGAGTACAAAATTAATAGGCCTACGAGGACAGTCCGATAAGTACCTAGCCCAACCGCTCGATGGCGCCACTATCGCAAGAGAGATTCACTATAGTGTAGTAAATTGAAGGTGTGCGAGATAGCTGAGACATTAGGCATCTCAAAAGACCGCGTGGGATATATCCTGCATGAATCTTTGGCCATGTGAATGTGAAGTCGCGTTTGCTCACTTTGGGCAACGAACGCAACTGTGAGACTACTTCAGAGCAGTATTTGATGCTGTTTAAGCGCAATTCGAAGGAGTTTGTGTATCGTTTTGTAGCCGTCGACAAAATATGACTCCATTGGTACACAACAGAGACCAAGGTGCACTCAAAAGAATGGACTTAACTCAGCGGATGTACTGCAAAGAAGCGAAGTCTGTCATATTGGCCGGAAGGATGATAGCCTCCGTTTTCTGGAACTCACAAGGTGTGATCTGCGTCGACTACTTCGAGAAGGGCAAAACGGTTACAAAGTTCTACTATCGCAGATTATTGGGCCAATTCGACGCCGAATTGCAGAAAAAAAGGCCAAATTCAGCGAAAAAAAGTGCTCTTACACCATGACATCGCACTGGCGCACAACTTCACCGTCACGACGGCTACGAACTGCTACCATATCCACCATATTCTCTAGATTTGACCCCGTGTTACTTTTTTTTGTTTCCAAATTTGAAAAAGTTCCTTGCTGAGAAGAAATTTGAGTTGAAAGAGGAGGTCATCGCCGCCACGGAGGCCTACTTTGCAGAGCTCGAGAAAACGTAGTTTTCAGATGGGTTAAAGAAGTTGGAGCATCGCTGGGTCTTATTTTAAGCTTAGAAATAAAACGCCACTTTTCCAAAATTTTCGTTTTTCTTTTGTGGGCTAACTACTAATCGGATAGCCTACGTAGAGTCTCTTCGTCCTTTAGTCTGAGCGAAAAAATCACACGCAACAACTTTAAGTACGAGTTCACTAATAATTTATTAATGTTTAATTCGTACAACTTAAATGTTCAATTTCGTAGTCAATTTCTTGTTGATCGGACAACAAGAAGGAAGCAGAATATTGTCAAATCGAGCCCTAGTCTTTGTAGCGCTAAAGCAGTGAGCTTGATTTTTTTTTAGTTCTAAATGTTCGCCGCAGTATTTCTTTTTAGAGGCAGGGCCAATTTCAATACAAATCAGCTGAGAGTTGGCCAAATATCACAATCATGGATGTCTTTAAATCATGTCCATTGATGGCTGTTTAGTTTTTCTACCATATGTTCCAGTCGGATAATTACTGAAGTGTGGACACTTTTCTTTGATCCGTTGGGAAGGCTTGTTTTGTTTATCTCTTGATGCGGTTGAGTCCAGACCGGGGCTTGTGAGCTACGATATGGAGGTTTGGAATGTTGTATCACTGTCGCTTATTCGTTCCCGGAACTCCTGGTTTGCAATATAAGCTGGTTTCAATCACTTCATTGGGACATTTATAGGTTTATCTTTTACTTTGATTGTAAATCTACGGTCGGTTGATCTGCTGATCATCTCATATGGGCCAGTAAACGGTAATTCAAGCGGTCTTCAGTTATGATGATTTTGAAGATTGGCTGCACATACAGGAAAATAAAGCTCCAAGTATCCAAATCTGTGATAAGGCCTGTATTATGCTATGGATGTAAAACATAGGTCGTAACCCAAGCATCCGCAAACATATTGAACGCCTTTGAGCGATGGGTCCTGAGGCGAACAATCGGAGCGGAACTAGAGGGGGGGCCAATGGCGAATTCAATACAACCATGAGCTGTATGACATATTTGATCGCTGGAGGTCATAACGATTATAAGACTGCGGAAGCTGCTATGAGCTCGCCACATGAATCGTATGAACGGACAACAATATTCGTTGGGAGAACTAAAGGGTGAAGATCGGTGGGGAAGCGAAAGAAACGCTGGTCTGATTCGGTGGATGAAGACAGTTCATCGCTACTCGGATTTCAAAATTGGAAGACGTGGTCAATGGAACGAGACAGTTGGAGACGATTGTTGCAGGAACCGGCCAGAAAGAGGCTGTAGTGCTACGACGAAGAAGAAGACTCTTATTCTCGATCAAGCTTCGTCACGATTTCACTTACTCTCGACAGCGTTGCTAGAACCGGATCTTTTAACTATTTCTGTGGTGATCTGTGATATATAATCATGTTGGCGCAGTTGCCTTGGTGATGCCTGTTCAAGTTTTTCTGCGAAAACATACGTGAGTGGTTTGTGATCAGTTTTTACAACGGTGATACGTGATTCTATTAGTGCCGAAAAAGACTGAATAGTTGCATGAAAAGTAAGCAATTTGCAGTCATAGTTACTGTACTTTCTTTCTATTTTGCTGAGTTTTTGCGAGAAAAATTCGAAAAATTCTACGCTTGGCCCTATGGCTGTATCTGAAGTGTCAGTGGTCAGGGCTGGTGAAAAATTCACAAAGAGGTGTGCCAGCTGCCATGCTGTTCTTGCAACCAGCAAATATTGTTTCTAAAATTGATGTCCCAACAATTTTCTTTTTGTCGTTTTTTGAAAGTTCTTTAACGACGCAGTCAGAGGAGCCTGAATATAAGCTGTATTGAGTATAGTTCGACGGTAATAGTTAACAATACTCAGGAAACTAAATAATTTTGAAATGATTTTGGGCCTTTTATAGTTTGCAATCGCTTGTATTTTCTTCTGTAGAGACTTAAATTCGCGAGCGTTGATTATGGAACCGACATTTTTGGATGGTTAATTGGGCATTTGCTCTTGTTCATGACCAAATTCTTTTATTTTTGATATTCTTTGGTGGAGCTAGACATATTCAATTATAATTTCGTCGATGTAGTAGAATGCAAAGTATATACCTCTTAGTTTATTATCCATATGACGCTGTAACGTCTATGTTGCATTTTGTAGCCCGAAAGGCATTTGAGCGAATTCGTACAAACCAAATGGAGTGCAGATGGATACTTTGGATATGTTTAAAGGAGCCATGGAGATCTAGTAGTACGTTTTGTCTAAATCGGCACTCTGTTCATGCATACCTTCCATGGCCTCATGAATATTAGCAATTGGGTATCAATCTGGAACCGTTTGCGCACTCAAATTGGGGTAGTTATCACAAAGCCACCATTTCCCCGTTTCTTTTTATTTTAGAGATAAGCCAATGAAGCCCATGCGCTAGGCAAAGGCCGGCAAATGTTACTTTTTAGCATTTTATCTACTCCCGTCTTCACTGCTGTGAGTGATGATGTGATGCTGGACCCGGTTCTTTTCACTAGTAGTAGTGGATATACTTCGTGGATTCGCTAATTTTTTGGGTTCATCCTGTTTGTTTACGTGGAATGAAACTTTTATGCTGCATGTATCTTGTTGGATCAGATGCTTGTTTTTAAGATCGATCAGCGCATTGAAGTTGTCCGTATGGTTTAGTTGTCAGGGCGCTCATCGCTTGCGCAGCAATTCCCAAGTTCAAAGTTCGTTAGTGGCAACAAGTTTGTGCTTGAAGTACTTCTCTCGGACTATTAGCCTTACCAAGCAGTGATGGGTACTGATTGAAAAAATTAGACTATCATTACTTATTTTCGCGCAAAACGGACCGAATCATCTCGAATACTACTACGGTTATAAAATTGGATTCCCCTGCAAATATCAACGCAAAGATTTGAACTGGACTAGTGCGTGATGATTATATAAGCAAATTGAGAAGTGATAAGAAGTCCACGCCCGAAATTGTAAAGCAGCCATCAGCAACCGTTGATTTCCAAAAGTAGGCAGCACCATCTCTGAATCTCAAGTTTAATATCTTTTTGCCGGCATTGTTTGCTGCATAAAGGACGGCATGTTACTTATTTTTAAGGTGCAATTACTGAATATTAAGAACTGATCTGACCAATCCAGAGCCAACCAAAACTTGATTTATGTTGCAACGTCCACGACATGCAGGCGATATTCTTCAGATTGTATGTTGCACATAAAGCTGCCACCTAAATGCGCAGTTTTGGATGGCAATATGTTTTTAGGGTTTTGTAAAATAATTTTACAATACCCTACTAGTTTCGCGACCTGTCTGTCCGTCCGTCCAAGCGTCCGTATGTCACAGCACTTTTTCTCGCAAACTACTTAAGCTAGAAACATCAAACGTATGCAGGTGTAAAGTGATGCTCTCTTCAAAGTTCAACTAAAAAAATTTTATAAGGTATTTAAGGCGGGGTCTCACCATATAGGGGAGTGGCCCCCGCAAAAAAAAAATTTCATCAAAGTTAGCTGATATGGATATCAAATGAAAGGTCTTGATTAGAACTTTTCAAAACAGGTCTTAGTATGATACTTTTTGCTTCGAGGGACGCGCAGGGAGGGGAAATACACGAAAAATTTGTGTCCCCCCCTCGCGATTGGCCACCTGTGATCCGAAAAACCTGGAAAAAAATTATGGTGGTAGGTGTTTATGAGTATAACAACAACAAATACCTTAGAAGTCGAAATTCGCTCAACTTTGTGAATAATAGTATGATATTCGAGTTTCACATTTTCCCCTAATAAAATCGCATTGGTACCCTTAAACTGAAAGAAATTCGATATTTACATAGTCCTATTGAGGGTTCTTAAACTTTGTAAGTTTGATGAAAATCGAATGATATACACGGAAGTTACAGCCGTTTGAAATTTCTCCAATTACAACAACAATAACACATGATTTTGGTATTTTATGGACTTTCCATCCAATCAGTCACTGCAGTTTTAATTTGGTCTTCTTGAAATTTTCCAATAAGGTCGATAACATTAATATTTTTGAGTATTCATGATTTGAGGCGACCGTTGAAAGTAGAAAAACAATGGATTTTCCTTTGAACGTGCACATCTCTTTGACATACGTATTTCTTGACGTTCTTCATTGCCGGTGACTGCATTTCTGAGAAGTTGGATACAAAACCCTTCTGACATGGATTGTTTGAATTTATTCTTGTCTGAAATTCGCAAAATTAAATGCTTTGCTTAGCCTGAATTCCATATTTCCGATGGAAAAAGCAAGTATTCAAGTTATATGCTATTTCTGAGGCAGGTCTCTTTGTTTTATTTAAGGCTTTACGGTTTACCAACTGAATTGAAGAGGTAAGTTCCCCCACTTATATTTTTAATGTTTCAAGTCGATGATGTCGTGACGCTTACTTGTGTGTGAAGTCAGACATTTGGTGGAGGATTATCATTCTGAAGCTGTGTATACTACGGGTGGAAGTATGATCGATTGATGATTGTTGATCTTGCACACAAGGCTATATTATTGGAGAGAGAAAAGAATGAGGATGTTGCTGGAACCACTGCGCTGGATATTCTTGAGAAACATTAAGTGATTTCGCTGATGTAAGAGGCTGTAAATTTACATCACTTTGGGCTGAGTTTTGATTTTGAATTTGATGCTGATCGAGCTTATCTCTTTTCACAGCATTGCTGGACTTAGGAGATGTAGGGAGCAGTTCCGTTTGCGTGACCTTAACGAGAACCTTGAGCGATGTCTTTGTCTCATCGTGCGTTTCTTGCATTTTTAGTAAGGAACGCGATTGGGACTATCAAGCCGATCGACAAATGTTGAGATGTTATACCGCATAGTACATTCAACAAGTACCCACAAGTTCCATTTACCCTGTGTTGCATACTTTCAGAATTTTCCTTATTTTCATCCATACTAGAGTGAAGTACTTTTACTACATACATGCCTTCCTCTCGCATGCGAATTGAAATCCTCCTGCCTTTCATGCCACTAGAGAATCCACACATTCAAGTGCTTCTCTAGTTACTCTCACAAAAATCCCACTCTTCTTATACCTTAACCCCCGAATTGTCAACAAAATATCAAACATATGATTGAAAACATATGATTTATGAAAGTTTAACATTGATGGGAAACGTCTAATCAAGTTGAATTTGAAATTTTTTTAGGATAAACCGTGTTAAATCTAGTGCAAAAGCATTGCAAATGTGATAATTAATCAAATTGAAAAGTTTGTTACGGATCGCGAGTGTTTTTGTGTCGGAAAATGAAAAATGTAGTGATGTGTGTGGGATTGTAAAAACAGCTACAGGAAGCATGTCAGGGACGTATCCTTCGTAAGGTAAATCATGTTCAATTTTTTATATCGTTCAAGTTAGAATACCCGCACGGAAAATCGGTTTAGCTCAAGATGCGAAAATGAGTGGGAGACGTTTTGTCAAATTTATTTGAAATTCGAATCAACAGCTAATAACGCGCCAACTTCACGCGACATCATAAAGTGCTTCAATTCTCTCGATGCATTTCGTATCCATTCTCTCTGACATCTATGTTGTGTATATTAGCGCAAATCCTCACGTCAGCATTTACCTACCTACCTGCTGCCGAAGATTTATGGCTCGCTGTTCGGCTTGTGTTCGGATTTTTCCGGAGGGTTAATTGAGTGTATAGACTATATGAGTATACTATCGTATACCGGCGGCAAGAAACACAATACCAATGAACGCCTGAATCGCTCCTAGCAATACTGTCAGCCACAGGGCCAGATAAAGATGCACATTTCGAGTGGAAAGTTAAACCACAAAAGCCAAAATACATGATGAGATATCAGCGAGTTTCTTTCGGTGGATGTTGCTGCTTAGCCAGGAAATAATTAAGAGTGGTCAGCTGGAGTTTTCAACAGCTGGAAGGATTTCAATTTTCACCTCAACAAGCTGGGAAGGATGGATGCGGGTCATCAGGTGCCGAGACAGTTTAGGAATTCTGACGACATAGGGGTTCCCCACATTAGGAGCAGGAGTCAGTCAAAAACCAACCTAAATTGAGTTGTAATTTTCTATCTTGCTGCATTATTCTTTCAATGATAAGATGGTGCGTTATTTTTGCTTCCTTTATCAACAAATATATATAACCATTTTTTTCAGCCGGGTATTTGTGATCGCTCATAGAGTTATAGTGGGTGAAAATATTGAATATCCGTAAATTGAGCGAGGATGCTTTAGTGTGGTAGTCGGGGGAAGATTTAGAATCCTTTGGTAAAGTGTCTATGGGAAGGTACAGGATGCAGGGGTTATTAGAAAAAAGGTTAGGGAAGAAAATGAGAGTTTCGTGTGTGTTTCAGTTTATGCGTTAGAAGGGTTTAGTGCCGGCATCCGTCCTGAGTCAAACTTGTTCAGAGGCTTGGCGGAAGATTTTGCGGGTGATGGAGTGGAGAAATTCAGAGCCCAGATCCTCTGGCTGAAATCAGCCCTGCTCTAGGGTAATAGCATGTCAAATGAAATAAGATGGCCGAATACAGCAATTAGTATCTTCTTGTATTAACTTACATGCTTTTTCAAAAAGGAAGAAGTAAATTTCATGGTAACTGTACTAAGTAAATTTCCCCATGTTAACATGAGCGGAAAAATGTTAACTGCCAGAATCAAAATGAAAAAACCTGATTTTATTTCGTCCTTTTTAAGGGCATCCGAACATCAATTTTCTTTTTTGTTTTGATTTTTTTACTCTATTATGCCATTATAAATGGTCATTATATTATAGAGTCGCGATAAAAGTAAGATCAGTATCAACCATCATGTTAAAGAAACTATATACTTTTCTCATTAAAAGGATTCCGTAAGGTGAAAGCTTCGAGTTCAAACCTTATAAAGACGGAAATGTAATTAACATTTTAAGTGCTATTTTAAGCTTTATTGTGAAACAATGGCTAGAATAACTACCGTACATTCTTATTCAAAAGGTAATAAAGTTACCTCATTGACTTGCACGTAGCAGTCCAATCGTAATCACAATTCAATCTCTTTAACAATCATTCAAACTAAATCAAGGACATGCTTACATTAACTTTTATGAGAAGCATTAGCAGCGGCCTGGCCTCGGTTTTATTTTTAAGAATATTCATTGAATTACCTCTTAAAATGAAAGTGTTTCACAAGTCTAGTAGACTAAAGCCTAGTTTATGATGAATGCTAGCTTCTTGTATGGGGTTCTACACATACTCGTATATTCAAGTGACACAGAAGCAAAGCTGCTTAAAAGCCCAATAAACATACTCGTAGTATTTGATGTATAAGAAACCACACAAGTACCACATAGTCGCCAACGACTACCCACTTTTACACATCGAATCCTAATTGTTATTACACTACGAAAACACTGTTCACAAAAAGCATACATATAAATTTCAGCTTTACATAGAAATCTCGCCCAGTGCTAAGTGGTAATACACTTGCAAAGAACATGAACTCTCTGCAATACACCTCTATTGTTAGTTGCCACCAGCATATTCCGAACAGGAGCCATAAATAGTACGACAGCAAAACGCTTTGCGATAATTATAATCCTCTTCGGATGAAGTTGGTCTTTGGAGATGTGCAATTAAACTGGTTAAGTGTGTTTGGTTTGATGACTTAATTTAAGTTTAATTGAATGGTTGTAAGAATCTGCTCTCCTGCTTTTTTCTTGGTATTCTACTCAAGGACATGAACGAAGAGTACATGTTAGCGGTAAGGCATGAGTATGCAGGGAACAATATGATTACTTCTGTTTTAATTGTGATAAGACCTCTTAGTCCTTGTTGAGCTAAAACATGAAAAGGACACCTCAGGTGACTATGGAGAACAAATTAAATATTAAGTTCGCAATGAATTTTTTTTTTTCATTTTCCCGGGAAAACCTTTCACTTGGTTAAAAGATAAGTTGCTAAGGCACCAATTAATTCCAAATTCCTTCGTGTTCGCGGAAAGGACATTTCCAATCACGACACTAAGTCCATTCTGAGTAGAGCTTAATTTCTGTGAATAGTATTAAATCCATTCATTTCACCACTTAATATCACACCCACAAATTGCTTTCCGCTCGAATTGTAAACATAATGACAACCTTTCAAGTTAATTTTCCAGACCTTCACACAATGATTGCGTCCAAATACGGAGGACTGCATCAATTCGACCAAATAGAAAGGAACGAAAAAAAGTTGACGAAATTTCATGAAATGAACAACTAAAGCTTACACACACACCCCATAATTCCATAAGAGGAAATGAAATCCTAAGAGGATTTAAGTCCAAGTCGCCTTTCCGACAACATAAAGTTGGCGAATAAGATTTATGAATGCGTCTCTTGCTGCTGAGAAGGACCTTTCCATTGCCTTGACACTTGGGTTGATGTGGCACCGTCTAGGAATTTAGTGACGAAGAATAACTTGAAAATAAATAAAATAAAGTCGACATGTGTACTGACATTGTTGAAAGTTCATCATTAATTGAATTGCTCTTGAGAGAAGACTTTAGTTGAATTGAGACTTTTTGCTTGGGTTAGGATTCGTTCTCGGAGAAAAGTCAAATTGTTTTGTGATTTCAGAGATGTCATCAGGGGAATGCAACAATGAGCAATGTATGTTTACTCGAAAAGTTCAGGCAATCAGGGCTTGATTTGTTTGTTTTCAAGATGATTTCCTGGAAAAATAGTCGTTCGCTATAAAATTTTTAATTGGGGTCTAATTCTCAAAATTGTGGAAGAGACTGAAAATGAAAAGCCATTGCTTTAGAGTTTTACCACGAACATTTTGAAAATCTTGATCTAATGAAATGACCCATGTATTGGTTTAAAAGAGTTTAAGCAGAATTTGACAGACGAACTAGAGGACGAACAAACTGATAGTCTTAGTAACTTGCATTGAAAAATTTAGATATTTTAATTTTTAGCGCCCGAATAATGAAAAATCTTACATTGTTTCGCACGAACTACTCCAGTATATTATTTTAAAATCTTTTCTTTCATTTTGAAATATGAACCCTTTTCAAGAGTGGAGTTCACGATGCTAATTCAGTGGAACATACTACACGGGCTGATAAGTTCCGAGATTTTTAATAAATATAAGCGGTTTTCAGGCAAAGTTATATTTATTCCTCAACATAGCTGCTTTTAAGTACAATACACTAGGTAAAGTGCCTTTCCGGCATTTCGAGGCCGTTTCTGTTGTAAAAAACATACAAACCATCGAAATACCCCTAGCTATTCGCAATAACTTCCTTATTTGATCTGAATCTCATTTCCTGGAGCCACCGCTTGAGGTTTGAGAACAGATAATATTCGCTTGGCGCAAGTCTGGAAAATACACTGGGTGAGCAACCAATTTGAATCGTAATTGGTCCAACGTTTATCCAATAATGGGGCGTAGTACTCTCTTGTGACTATTTTGCCCTTTTGCAGATAATCAGTGAAGATTATCCCGTGCGCGTCCCAAAAAACTGATACCATTAACATTCCACCTGAGCGTTGGTCTTTTGGCCGCTTTGGTCGGCTTTCATTGCTTTCCTGTTACTCTGCAGACTGACTATTGACTCAGGTGTATGGTAACTGACCCACGTTCCATTCAGCGCCACAAAACGTTGAAAAAATCTGCTCAAATGCGCTGCAACAACGCCAAACCAGCCGTTGAACTATCAATGCACTGCTGCTTTTGGTCGACGGTCAGAATCGCGCTGATAGCTTTTCACCTCCAAAATATCGTGCGTAATGTATTCCGCCACGGCCTCAACTAGCTCGCGCAACTTGACTTTGCCACTACTCAAAACGATTCGATGCAATCGCTTTACGATTTTCGTATTCGTAGCCTATTTTGGTTTTCCAGAGCGAGGTGCGTCTATGGTGTTTGTACGGCCATTTTAAATTCAATGAACCACTGATAAACTGTTGTTTTCCAAGGAATAGATAAATAACAACATTTTTGCAACCACAATGATGATTAATCAGAAGTTTTCCCATTAAAAAACAATGTTTGATCAAAATGCGATATTCTAAAGGGTTTTCCAATAAGAGGTGTTATTTTGAATAACCCGCTATTTCGGTAGATGTCGTTTTTAAAGCTGTAATTTTTTTTATATTTGACGAGCAGAAACTATATTATTAATAAAAATGGAACGCTACACCCTTCAACAATGCAGTGAAATTATTAAAATTCACTATAAAAATGGTGAAATTTTGGCAAAGATGGTTCGTAAAACTCGAACATTTTTGGGTCGTCGTGAAGCACCTTGTTGGACCGCAATACAGAAATTGATGGCAAATGCCCAGCTGTTCAGACAATTCAGTGATGTGAAGAATAAAACCCGTGCACGTCACTCAAGCACAGCCGAGAATATTGTTGCTGTAGCCGAAAATGTTGAAGAAAACCCAGGTTTGTCTATTTCTCGTCGTTCTTTGAAGTTAGGCATTCCACAAACGTCATTACGCCGTATTTTGCATAAAGATTTGGGTCTTAAGGCTTATAAAATTCAGTTAACACAAGAACTGAAGCCAGTTGATCATTAACATCGTCGTGTCTTTGCTGATTGGGTCCTTGAAATGCATGAAAATGATCCGGAATTCCATCGAAAAATCATCTTGAATTATAAGGTTCATTTCCACCTCGGTGGCTTCGTCAAAAAGCAAAATGGACGCATCTAGGGCTCGGAAACCCAAGAGTTATTGTTGAAAAGCCTCTCTATCCTCAACATGTGACTGTTTGGTTTATGGTCCGGCGGAGTCATTGGACCTTACTTTTTCGAAAATGAAGCTGGAGCAACCGTTTCAGTGAATGGATTGCGCTACCGAGAGATGATTAATGATTTTTTATGGCCGGCATTGGATGGTATTGATCTGGACAACGTTTATTTCAACAAGACGAAACCATTGATCTTTTACGGGGAAAGTTTCCGGACCGTGTGATCTCTCGAAGAGGTGATCACAATAAGCCACCGAGATCTTGTGATATAACACCTTGCGACTTCTTCTTTTGGGGCCACGTGAAAGAGAAGATCTACGCCAACAGCTCAGCGTCAATTCAAAACATCAAAGATGGAATTCGTGAGGCTATTGAGGACATAGGGCAGCCTTTTTGCGATTTGGTTATAGAAAATTTCATGAAAAGGATATGGTCCTGTAAGCGTGGTTGTGTAGGTCATTTGCCTGATGTTATTTTTCATTAAAGGCATACCTTTTCCTTTATAATGAAATAAACATCCGATCATTTATATTAAAGATGGCATTTTTATTTTAATATCAAAATAACACCTCTTATTGGAAAACCATGTTTTTTCCATTTTTTTACGAAAACCTAAATAGTGTCGTTCTAACAGCCGTGGCTTATAAATGAATGAACGAAATGTCAAGAAATTCAATACACAAATAAGCGACAGAGAAGCCTTTGTTCATTTCCTAGTGTCGCCACCTATTGCAAAATCCTGGGAACTATCCAGTACAATAAATCATCCATAAAAAGTTTAATTGTTTAATTTAATTTGCCGTATGGAATCGAGAAAGAGAATCATTTGTTAAGAAACTTGTTCATTTTCCTACTGAGTTTTGGGCCATGTAGCTATGAAGCTGATACAATACCCTACGTAATTAGATCCCTATTTGGTTTCATACAGTATATACCAAGTGTAGAAATGCTTTCCGAAAGTTTCGAGCAAAATAGTAAGGTGTTTAAAATTGAGACGCTTGTAGTTGTCGAAGTAAAAACAATTGTATTTTTGAACTTAAAGTTCAGGCACAAAATAATTAATTTTTATAATGAAGAATTCAAGTGCTCTGTAATTAAAAATGTAGATTTCTTGAATGACAATAAAAAAGGCTGCAATTTATAACTGTACTAATTTCAGCCTCAAGTGCTTTATATTCCAGTAGAATATTAGGGAAGTACGGGTTGAATAGAAACCATCCATAAAGTACCTGGGGTTGATGTTTAACTCGAAGATGAAACTTCTTAAGCAAATCATCCCAACGGATGATAAAACTGCTTGATGCGTATCGGCTCTGACTTGACTTATATCCAAGATTAAAGGACTCAATCCATCAAGAAGGTGAATTTGATAACTGCTATAGAGTTTATGCTACTGCACAAAGCAGACATTTAAGGCGAAGCTCGCAGTAAAGAGCTGTACCGGAAACTCTTAGCACAGGTACCGAAAAGATGAACACTTAGTATTGCATTTCCATATCCGAAAGTCTTTGACTCAGTGGTACTAGTCATCGCGGTTATGACAACCATCATACTTCCAGGTAGAAAGTGCCGCACTGTATACTTGTGTCAAAACGAAGATATGTGAGAAACATTGTTTGCGAGGTAAACAAATGCTCACTCAATGATTGGCAGCAGTACTATGTTGACAACGTGAAGGTGTAATAACTTGCTGGGTTGAGCTAGCATTTGGCACTGTGGCCGCCCCAATCAGATATTGAAAAGTATCTGAATGACAGATCATTTTCTGGGATCTGGCCATGTAAGAGAAAGAAAGCTGTAGTACTGCGTTGCGTGTACGGTAGTAGTCCGATTACTTATTAACTAGTTCGAAAATAAATCTTATATTTGTTCACCTTTTAAGAGGGAAAACATTCAAACAACAGTTTCATAACTCTCGAAAACTTTAGTGCACACTTTTACTATTTTAACCTCCAACAAATTTTTTGGTGATATCAAGATTCACTGGTTGACATAGAAAGTGTTGGTGGCCGGGGCAATGCCGGTTATATATTGAAATCGCCGGAGAATATTTAATGACCCAATGGGAAATGATGGTAATTTGACTTGAGTGCAACTGTACGTCAGACCAAATATACCTAACTTTCATGCAGTCTTTGAACTATGTATTGTCAACGTTGCATGGCATACAATAACGTCGCTATGCCAGATTCTATTAGCCAGCCCTCATCCACAGGCACATCGCCATACAATTCAGCATCAGACGCTTACTTCTGTGGTTTAAGAGTACAAATTCAAACAATTGGCCTCATCAATTCATGCTTTTTGCTTAATTTCCTTTCATGTTCCCACTTTCATCATACGCTCAACATGGACTGAGGTTGCCGGATTCGAATGTAACTGAAAATTTGGGAGCCCACCACAAATCAAATTAGTCATATTAAAATAGAGATCGTTAAGAATATCCTCATCATTTGTTCCGAATCGTATGCAGGCTAGTCTCGAATTGTATCTAAAAGTAGGTCATGCGACAATATCCGTAGAGAAACCGAAACTTGAAAGCCCTTCTTCTTCGTAGCACTACAGTCGCTCTCGGGCCTTTGCTTCCTGCAAATAGCACCCCCAACTTTCTCAGCCCATTGACCGCATTCTCTTATTTTGAGATCCGAGCAGCGGTGAACTGTCCTCATCGACCGAGTAGGACCTGCGTTTCCCCAATTTTTCCACTGGTCTCCGGCCTTCAGTTCTCCCAACGAATAGCTTTTTGGTTATCCATCTGTCTTTACTGGATTACGCGAGTCACAATAATTGAATGAGAATTAATGTAGTGAAGACGTCGGGTATGAACCCAAACTCATTCTTTTTGAGGATTGCCTTACAATGTGACATATTTTCCCTAAAATTTGATATGTAAGCCACACAGCACATTGAAATGGTTCTAGAAACATTGACGAAAATCAAATATATGTATAACATCAACATGCATCAACAAGAGTCTTTTGTGATAGAAGATCTGACTACCAGTGGGTACGCGTGGCAGTTTCTAAGAATATGAAACCATCTCTTTTGAAGAGATAAATGTACTTCACATACAGCGAGATAAACAATTGAGTTATTTAGAAATGATTTTGGTGAGAACCTGATTGCACATATAGGACTAGTAAATTGGCCGCCTAGATCATGTGATATCAAATCTTTAGATTATTTTCTTTGGGGTTATAAAAAGTCTCTGGTCTTCATTTGTTGTCATTTCAACTGAGAAGACGTGTGTGCATTCGTGCGTGAAATCGAAATGATAGACTAGTGAATAAAATCGAACAGTGGCGGTTATTGAAACTCATCGCGCTGGACGGTCACCTATAAAAATTATAAAGCTTTTTGGGTATACAAAATCCACAGTTTACGAATTCTCAGAAGTATGCAGTCGCGAAAAATTGTGAAAAAAATTCTCCTAGTCCAGCAAGGAAAACTTATGCACAGGAAAAGACGGCAAGGACCCGGAAGTTGTCCGAAGCGCCACAGACCTCATTTCGGAGGACCCTGGGAGCACTCTCAGAAAAATGGCGGCAATCTTGGGTATAATTGAGGCTTTCACGCATCAAATCCCCGATGAGGACTTGGGGTACTCATCTTACGTAGTAAAGGTATGACAGATGCTGTCCGGGGCTGCTGAGGCAAAAAGAATTGCCCGCTGTCACTTATTTCTGTGTTCACTGAAGAACGAAGCTGGGGGCCGCAGCCAGTTCTGGCCTCCCAGCAGCCCATATTTAAAACCCGTAGACTATTACGAGTGGAATGTTATTGAGCGGGTTACTAACAAGTCTTTTTTGAACGACATTCTTGTATCTCACCCATTTTTCATCGCCCGTAATGATTTGCTTCAAAAATTGCTCGATTTTGTTGCGTTTTATTAGCATTTCGCAAATGTAAACTTGGTCGATCAGTTTTATTATGTTAATGCACGTGGCACCCAAGCGTCGAGCTTCTTTGTGTATTCAGCCTTACGCAAATGTTTCAAAACTGCTTGGTGGTGGATATTCGGTTCCTGAGCAATGTCATGCCTGTTTATGTGTCGGTCTTCTTCATTTTTTTGTAAGATTTCATCGACTTCTTCAGTGATTGGTCGATCTGAGTGAGGTGCACTTTTGACATCGAAATTTTCAGAACGAAAGCGAGCGAACCATCTCTTGGCTGTGACTTTTGATAAAATATCTTAACCGTAGACACTACAAATTTTTTTACGAGCCTGCGATTCATTCTCACCTTGATCGTAGTGAGATTGTAAAATATAACGATTTTATCAGAAACTTCACTCATTTTTAAATGAATACAACTTTTAACACAAATGTAAAAAATTGTAGACTGGAATGACACCTTTCGAACGCATGTCAGTTTGACTCAATCTGATTAGTATTGCCCGATATATGAGAACGAGCACCATCTAGTGACAAAAAAAGGCTCAATACTTTTTAGAATATCCAATATGTATATTTGCCAAATAAGCTATATTTGGAAAAATAAATAAATACCAAATATAAATAAATAGCTAAAATAAAACAGATTTTTATTAATTAATTAACTTTTTCACCCAATTAATTTTAAAGTGCATAATGAACACTATGTTCTAATTAACATGCCACTACGGTGAAAATATACTTTGCGCCGAAACTTCTGCATTTTTACCGTGTTCCTCCAACCTATGCCCATAAATTACTTCACTGCATGTGAACGTAAATAGCCCTCAAAAATGAATAATAAGGGTGGGGTTCCTTAAAATGCAAGCTTTTATACAAAGATTTTCTAATTTGCCAATATAAATTATACAATATTTGAATTACACTTTTGTTGTCTTGTATCATTATCAGCTGAAGCGGCAGGACTACAAGAGTGGCGACGAAATCTGAATTCACGTGTGAATTAAAGGCAAACACCATAACCTAGAAAGTGATTTGCGACTTTAACGTGCGCGTCTTGCTGAAATGAATCGATATGAATGCGGGTGCAGTTAAGGCGTTAATTACAGAAATGGCTGAGCAGCAAAACAAATTTGCTCAACAAATGGCTGAGCAGCAAAGCAAGACGGATACTACAATCGCGTTGTTGATTCAGCAATTGACTCAATATCAGCCATTGGCAGCCCCAGCGGTGACTCAGCATCAGTCATTGGCAGCCCCAGCGGTATCGTCGTTCCACTACAATCTGGCAGATCGTATGGAGAAATGTTCGACCAGTACGGAAGAAGACCTGACGTTTTAGTTGTGGTATGCCCGTTATGAGTCCATTTTCGTGACAGCAGCTGCCATAATGACAAACTCAGCAAGAGTTGACCTACTTTCAGAGAAATTATCAACATTAGCTTACAAGAGGTTCGCAAACAATGTTTTCCCACAGACGAAGGTAACAATCCCCTTCGATGACGCTCTCAAGGAGCTTAAGCGGATTCTTGGTCGTCAGGAGTCACAATTTTTGCTTAGATACAAATGTCTGAAGACTGAGAATGATCTAAACGAGGGTTTTTAAGAATATACTGCGCAAGTGAATGTAAGCTGTGAAAAATTCAACATCGCAAAGTGCATTCCTGACGACTTGGAGGTTCTTATGTTCGTGCATGGATTGAATAAAACAAAAGACTCATTGGCCTTGGAAAAATTATTGACAAAATTAGAGCAGCGGGGGTTTGCGGGAGAATGTGCCAGCATAGAATCTAATGATAGTGCTAAGCTTAAACTTTACGATTGTGTTGACTTTGCAAACCTACTGAGTGACTTAAAAGCTGAAAAGTCCATGGTTTTGTACCCGGAAAGTTTATCTAAGAGTGAGATATTGGGTGTTCAGTAAGACTGACCTTTCGGATGCGGTTTTGCAAAGTGGAACTCGATGGTGAAGCGAAGAAAATGATGAAGATCAACACACACTTTGGCCTTTTCCGAGTAAATTGCCTTCAACCTGGTATTAACACTGCTCCAGGAATTTCCCAGCAATTGATCGACACAATGATGAGCGGAGCAAAGGTTGCATTCCCCTTAATTGACGACTTTATCATGAGAGGAGCTAATGAGGCTGACCATCATGAAAATCTAGTTGAAGTATTGAGACGTACCCGAATCTACGGGTTTCACCTTAAGATCGAGAAGTACTCATTTGGTCAAAATAAATTGGAATTCCTGGGGCACGTAATTGACGAAAACGGTTAAAGACTGAGTCCAGAGAACATCGAAGTTGTGTACAAATTGTCGGCATCACAAGACGTTCAACAATTGCAAGCTCTTCTTGGAGCCATTACATGATACGGTAAATTCATTCATCAGCTGAAGGAGCTTCATGGGCCGCTGGACGAGTTACTGTATAAGGATGTCAAGTTCGAGTGGAAATAATAACACCAAGAGATGTTCGAGAAGCTCAAGAATATACTTACTTTGGATCTTGTATTAACCCACTATGATCCAAAGAAGAGAATTATCGTGGCTGCTGACGCATTGCGTTACTTTATGGATGCGTTTCTTATGGATAAGATGCCGGCTAGGACTAAGCGACCGATACTGCATGCGGCACGCACATTCAAAAGCGCCGAAAAGAACTAATCACAAGTTCATCGAGAAGCTTTGTCATTGACATTTGCATTATTTAAGTTTCATCGTTATATCTACGGTCACAAGTTCATGCTTCGGACCCATCATCAGTCGTTGTTGGCGATTCTCTGTGCAAAGAAAGGAATACCTATCAAAAAAGCTCGCCGTCTACAATGATATGCACGAATGATGCTTGCCTACAATTTCCAAATCAAGTACATTGGTACGGAAAGTTTTGATTATGCAGACTTCATCTCGCGGCTCATATCAAAACAAGAGAAGTCTAACGAAGATGTTGTTATCGATAGGATGGAGAATCACTCTATAGCTTGCTTTGCAATCGACACAGCGTGAATACTGCCCGTAACATTTGAAGCTCCAAAACAAGAAACCAGTAAATGCCAAACAATAAGATTTACAAAGCACATCGATGAGGCGAACATAGGGAAATTCTTTGCCCGACAAGAATTACTCACTAGCATTCAAGGGTGCAGCTTTTTATTGGGAAACAATATTGAAGGAGCTGCATCAAGGCTATCTAGGTGTCGCTCAGATGAAACTGTTGGCACGAAGCAAAGTTTACTGGCCATCTATTGCCTACTCGTATGATATCGACAGGGTGGCCAAAAGGTGTGGAAGCTGCACAATAAATTCCAAATCGCCGACCAAGTGTTCGCTTCAATCATGGCCCATACTGGACGGACCATGATTCGTATCCATATCGTTTTTACAGAATCCATAAATGTATTTTGGTATTTGATTATTATTAATGCGTTCAGCAACTGACCAGAGGTATACAAAATGCAACCCACAACGACATCAAAGATAATTGACCGCTTGATGGAAGCCTTTTCACGGCAAGGACTTTGCGATATACTTGTTTCTGATAACGATCCACAACTGGTTGCAGAAGAGTTTGAGAGTTTCTGCAGAGAAAATGCTATCAATCACATTGCAACGGCATCTTTTCATCCCAAACTAAACGGTCAAGCTGAGAAATTTGTCGGCTCGCTGAAAACTGGATTAAAGAAGCTAGAGAGAGAAGAGAATGCCAATCAGATTTTGCGCAAGTTCTTACTATACTATCTTTACACACCATCGGCAGCCCTTGGAATGAAGTCACCCTTCCAGGTCATGACCGGTCATACTATGAAGACCAAGTTGGATTTATTGAAACCACAGCGTGACCGTTCTTGCAAGCGTAAGAGAAATATGAAACAGCAATTTAATCAGCACCACGGAGCCAAATGCAGAGAATATGATGCCGGTGAAGACGTTTTTATCGGAATGTACACCGACAACAAATGAAAATGGTCACCAGCAACTACTGTGAAAAGGTGTGGTGTAGTCAGTTACTTGGCGCCTACGGAGGGTCTGTCAGATGATCGCAAAGTGAACGTCTATGCAAACCAAATCAAAAACCGGTTTACTTTTCTCGATAACGTAAGAAACATTTTACTTGATGGTCTTGATATCCCTGTACCGTGAATCCTTAGAGAAATGCTGACTGATTTCCAACTGAGTTCAGAACCTGAAGAGCCTATCAACAAAAAACCAGTGGACTAAGCAGCGGTATAAGGAGACAAATGTGCTTAAGATCCGCAGCCGCCTCGAGTTCAACAAACCAATTCGGGAGTACTACCACAACGCTATAAGGATTATGACATGATGCAGCTTTTATATCGGACCGTATAATCCATCTTAATGAGGCAATATTTTGTCACTTGTCATCGAGGAGTGGTAGAGTCAAGTCTAAGCTCACAGAGCTTGTGTTGTAATAGCAAAGGATAATAAACTATTTTATATATATTTTAACTAGTCTTGTATCATTATTTGCTGAAGAAAAAGGACTACAATAATTTTAATGTCGATTATTAGAGTTTTTTAATATGTAACAAAACCATATTGAAATCGCCACCTGCTCATCCGTCTGTTCGACTGTTTATCATAGCGATTTTCTCCGCGACTGTAATAGCTGTAGAGGCCAAACTTGGTAAGTCGACGTAAAGTGATAGCCTTTTACAATTTTTGGTAGCAAAAAAATTTACAAAGGCTCATAATGGCGTCTCCCTGCATAGGAGGTGACTCTGAAAACAACTTTGTTACCAAAGATAGTTATCCCGGATATCAAATGAAAGGTACATACATTAGCTTTTCGAAACAATGCTACCCACTCCGGGAGTGCAGGGAAAATATATGCACGATTCTTACTGCTGGCCTCACTTAGTTTTACTCAAAATCGATCCTGCTTACTTCCAATATATTCGATCCAGTTCATTTTTTAAACGACGCACAAACTTATATCTCGGTTGTAACAAATTAAATTTGTTTAAAATTGCACTTTTGGACTGGAATGGTAAAACTGATGACAATGGCTTTTTGATTTCGTAGTTTTGAAAGACTGGGAAAGATCCAACAATATAATGTGTTTGGTCTGTAAAATGGACGATTCAATTCAATTTGAAAATATGACTTTTAAACTCATTAAAAGTCAGAAGTCAATGGAGACTTAAAAAATAGTCACACCAATTTTAAAATGTTATTGGGTTTTTTATTCACAAGATGAAGGGATAGAAAAATCAAAGCGTATTAAAAAGCTGATTCAATTTTGGGCATTTTTGAAAAATATTTTAGGAAAGTCTAGTTTAGTCTAGTTATGCTTAACATATTATCTTAATGGACTTTTGTTAACTAGGCTGCTTCAACATGATGTGGGTAAAACTCGTGTAGGCAGGCACATTTTTTGATAGGTCTGAAATATATTTCTAGAATTTTTTTTCTAGAAAATTTTTTCTAACTTTAAATGCTTTTTTCAATGGGTTTATTTATAATCTTATTTAGGTTACAAATACATATTGGTGCGTAAGCAAACAAAACCCTGAAGGTCAATCTCCAAAAAGACTTTTATCTTCAATTTTTAATTACCTAGATTGCGCCACTCATAAATCAGTTTAAAATTTAAAAGGGCTTTTATTTATTATATTTCCGACTTTTATCAGCATGTACTCGTACGTTAAATTTACTTTAAAAATAAGATTCTGGTGGTTTGGATGGCTTCAAGAACGCAATTGCATTATTGCACGGAACAACCCTATGCGTCTTTGAAATAGCAATTCCATGGTAGGAGTTGTAATTCCTATGCCATGTTTTGAAATAAAACACTGAAAAGGCTTGTAAAAGATAACTTCAAGACAAAAAAAAGAAAAAAATAAATATGTTGTGATAAATTGTAATGTGTCTAAACAATTCATCATGAACATGTAAATTTTTCACTGAACCAGAGGTTTCAAGTTAAATCCTAATTAAGTATTCACGCAAAAAGTTAAACAGGATCCTATAAGTCAAATATTTTAATTAATGGCTCTATAGGGCATTTATTTTGTGATAATGGCAACGTAGAATGAACAGCACCCGCTTGAAAGTAGTAATAATTATTTTTACACATCCTTAAAATCCAAGTGAAACATGCAATCATAAATCATACTTTACGTCCCAAAAATACGAATGAGAGTTTATGTGCGTGTTATGATTGTGATAACTTTTGCTACAGTACTAGTTGAAACTTTTAAGTTCGCATTTTGAAATGGATTCCGTGGATACAAATACACATAATGAATTATGTGCAGAAGTACCCAGTTTTAAGAAGAGTCCCATCTTAATTCACGATGAGGTTTTGGTTAAAAGGTTCGAATTATGTTAGTGCTGAGTTTTTTAAAATGTGGTTAGCTTTTAGTAAAAGATAAACTATGGAATTTTGTTAGTTGAATGCTTCTAAAGCATTTCAATGGTATTGCAGCCTTATAATTTGAATGTCAATATCATTCTGAAAGATTTTATTGACTTGAATAATTTTTGACTTAAAAAAATTTGCTTCTGGAACAGATTTTCTTTTACAAAGTAGAGAAAATTCTTTAAATTTAGAATGAACACAATAACTCTCACAAATCACATATGTATATACTCAAAAAAGTTAACCAGCTCAATCAAAACATGCATATATCGTTAAAAAAAACCCAACAATTACTTCCTACTACATCAAAAGCAGAATGTTATGGTTTATACGAGTACCACAACTTCCACGCTCGTATGATCCTCCCATCAGTCCAATTCAACCTACCAGACAACATTAAATCATCTACAGGATTGTAAATTTGTAGATAAAATAAAATTGCACAATTGTACCCTTCCACATTTAAGATGCGACATTTCATCCATTTACTGCAGTACATTAAGATTCTTTTTGAATGTGTGAAGCAATTCAAAGAATTACAAGTTTTCCTCAAAATTTTTTTTATTTGTGCAATTTACGAGATCTTAAATTTTTGCTATGAGTTGTAGATAAATTTATCTTTTGGTCCAATTTGATTTTGTAGCTTTTTTATAGGTTGTTGTTTTTCGTTTTCACGACATTGTTGTTGCCTGTTTGTAATGTCACGAGTTTTCAACAGTAAGAAGGATAAACATTCCGCTTGTATAGAGACTTTTGTTTTAAAATTGACTTTTATAGGGGAAAGTTTTTTATAGCGGAAATTTATATTGTGCGTTAATAATAAGGCCGCTTGGGTAATATGTTCTAATTTGGATGAGAATAATGTTGGCGTTTATGCAGTCATGAAGGAGATACAGGCAAAAAGTGTACAAGGGAGAAAAACATTTTTAGTCAAATTTTATTACAGGAATCTATCTCAACTAGTAACTGAAGTTGCTACAATATTTATTTACATCGAATATTTATTGCCTGAATAATATTTCTGCTATATTAATAATTAATGTAATAAACTAGTTTTGAATCTATTTTGATACTAGGCATAAGTATTCCATTTATTATATAAATTAATTTAGAGGGATATTTATTTGCTTGCGATCCTAGTTTAGTTTGTCCAGTTGAATTGATATTTTGAGGCATCTTATTGCGTTATGAATCTCCCACATGAGTTCAGTTAGCATATAACGTAGAATAATATTGTCAAATTTGGCCCTTGATTATTGAGCAGGAGATCAAAACCACATTTCTGTAAACAAATTTTTCAATTACGAAATCACAACATGATTTTCTAAGTAGATTAAATGAATGGCATCGAACTTTACTGCAAAAAACCATTTAAATGTGCAGGAAGGCCAGGAAGGATGCCTAAAAATTTACGAGAAAACTGCGTTCTCCTCTAATTATTCAGAAATAGACACTTATTTTTTGCATTTAATTTCATGATCGTTTTATAGCATTAAATTTACGATTGGTTGATGACCTCCACTATTTCAGATTAGTTTGAAATAATTTAAATATCTTTATCTTTTATTTCTATGAGCTAAATTTGTCATTTTTTAGATATGCATAGTATGTACAGTTTTCCTCTTTTACACCTACACCCATATGTGTAAACTTTATGATTTGGAGATATGACTCAAAGCTGACAAAAATAAATATAGTTCCTTGTATTATAGTACAGATTGAATACTGGCGGTAATATGGGATAGTCTAAAAAGTATTGAGCCTTTTTCTCACTAGATGGTGTTTGTTGTCATATACCGGGCAATATCAATCATATTGAGTCAAACTGACATGCGTTGGAAAGGTGACATTCCAGTCTACAATTTTCATACGAACAGTGTTGTATTTCGTCACTCGTGTCAAAAGTTGTATTTATTTAAAAGTGAGTGAAATTTCTGAAAAAATTCGTTATATTTTACAATATCACTACGATCAAGGTAAGAATGCATCACAGGCTCGTGAAAAAATTTGTGGTGTCTACAGTCAAGATACTTTATCAAAAGCCATAACCAAGAGATTGTTCTCTCTCTTTCGTTCTGGAAATTTTGATGTCAAAAATGCACCTCACTCAGGTTGACCAATTACTGAAAAAGTCGATGAAATCTTACAAAAAAATTGAAGTAGACCGACACATGAACAGCCTTCACATTGCTAAGGAGCTGTATATCCATTAACAAACAGTTTTGAAGCATTCGCGTAAGGCTGGATACACAAAGAAGCTCGACGTTTGGGCGCCCCATGAATTAACATAAAAAAATTTGATTGACCGAATTTCCATTTGCAAAATGCTTATAAAACGCAACGAAATCGAGCCATTTCTGAAGCAAATCATTGCGGGCGATGAAAAATGGGTAAGATACGAGAATGTTGTTCAAAAAAGATCATGATCAAAAAGAGGTGAATCATCACAAACGATTTCAAAGCCAGGACTGACACCAAACAAGGTTATGCTGTGTGTATGGTGGGATTGGAATGGAATTGTTTATCATGAGGTGCTAAAACTCGGCCAAACACTCAATTTGGCTCTGTGCTGGCAGCAATTAACCAGATTGCAACAAGAAATTCAAAAAAATTGATCAATAGGAAGGGCGTTGTCTTCCATCATGACAATGCCAGACCACACACATTTTTGATGACTCGGCATAAATTTACAGAGCTTGGCTGGGAAGTTTTGATGCATTCACCGTATAGTCCACACCTTGCACCATCAGACTACCATTTGTTTCGATCTCTGCAAAACTTCCTTAATGAAAAGAAATTCACTTCAGAAAGGGACTGTGAAAATCACTTGGCCAAGTTTTTCGCCGATGAACCACAGAAATTCTACACAGATGGAATAATGGATCCACCAAAAAATGGCAAAGGGTCATAGATAATAATTGACAATATGTACTAAACTAAAATCTATCTTAAATAAAAAAATATTCAATCAAAAAATGACAAAAAAAGGCTCAGTACTTTTTAGACTTCCCAATATATACCTGAATATATCTTTACGTAACGATATCTGCACTCTAAAGGGTTTGCCAATAAGGGGTGTATTTTGAATAGTCCACTATTTCGGTAGATTCACTTTTAAAGGTGTCATTTTTTGACATTTGGCAAGTTAGAAACTACGCCATTAATAACAATGGAACGATACACGTTTCAAAAATGCATTGAAATAATTAAAATCTATTATAAAAATTGTGAAAATTTGGCAGGGACGGTTCGTAAAACTCGAACATTTTTGGGTCGTCGTGAAGCACCTTGTCGGACCGCAATACAGAAATTGGTGGAAAAATTCGAGCTATTGGGACAAACTAGTGATGTGAAGCATAAAACCCGTGCACGTCACGTCTTGAAGAAAACCCAGGTTTGTCCATTCTTCGTCGTTCTTTGGAATTAGGCGGTTTATAGTCCGGCGGAGTAATTGGACCTTACTTTTTCGAAAATGATGCGGGAGCAAGAGTACTGGTGAACGGAGAGATGATTAATGATTTTTTATTGCCGGAATTAGATGCTATTGATCTGGATAACGTTTACTTTCAACAAGGTGGCACTACGTGCCACACAAGCAACGAAACCATTGATCTTTTACGGGAAAAGTTTCCGGACCGTGTTATCTCACGAAGAGATGATCACAATTGGTCACCGAGATCTTGTGACTTAACACCTTGCGACTTCTTTCTTTGGAGCCACGTGAAAGAGAAGGTCTACGCCAATAGCCTAGCGTCGATTCAAGACCTCGAAGATGGAATTCGCGAGGCTATCGAGGACAAAGGGCAGTCACTTCGCGATTTGGTGATGGAAAATCTCATGAAAAGAATATTGTCCTGTAAGTATGGTGGTGGTAGTCATTTGCCTGATATTATTTTTCACTATTAATAATATAAACGTCAGATCATTGTATTAAAAAGTGGTATATTTCTTTTAATATCAAAATAACACCTCATATTGGAAAACCCTGTATTATTTAAGCTGCAAAGAAATGGCGGCTATTATGTGTTTATGAAAGAAACTCTGCAGCTTTTGGATAAATTTGAATGATTCCTCATACAAGTATTGGTGAAAAATTCAAGCAATCGATTCATGTCATCAGAAAACTTGTTTTGAACCCTAGGATGGTTACAAAGCGTTTCAGGTAGGAGCTGCCTCGTGCTTACTCGACTTGTCATACAACTGTAGTCGATATAGAAGGAAATGAGTTACGTACCCAATCTGATTCTGAGTACAGTAATACCTCGACATACGCGAATTCGGAGTTACACGATTTATTAATTTTCTCGTCTGTTCGTCTTGTGTGTGAACACCACGCAGTCAACGTCAAGCAGCGTTTGTTTTTGTCTCCCTCTGCCCGCACTAGCGTTCGTTCAGCTTAGGACAGGTTCAAGCGTGTAGCGCGGAATTGATGCGTAGGTACAAGAAAGTTACGTTTTTGTGTGTCGTGCGATGACCTGAGATATGTTCTAAGTACTATAGCATCCAAACAAAGTAGAACCGACTTTGTTTCTTCAAACAAGAAAAGGAAAACATTATCTTTGGAGTGTAAGCTTAACATTATTAAAAACTACGATGCAAAAATAAAAATCAGTGAATTAGCAAAGAAGTTTGATCTACCGGAATCAACAGTCAGAAGAATTATAAAAAGTAAAGAAAAAATTCTCGAAGTTGCAAAAAACGCTCAGTCTTTGAATTCAAGCATCATTCATAAACGGCATGGTATTATTACTGAGATACATTCATTGTTAAAATTATGGTGTGATAATCAAGTAAGTGTGAAAAATTATCCTGTTGATGAGAGTACGGTGTGCTTTCAAGCTAAACTAATTTTTGAGAAATTAAAAGAAGCAGCTTGGGTGATAGCTAATGATGAAACGTTCAAAGCTAGTAACGGTTGGCTCAGCCGGTTCAAAAGACGCTGTAATTGGCATAGCATTGCAGAAAGTGGAGAAACAGCAAGTGCAGAAAAAAAGGCTGCATATCTCTATCCAGAGAAACTCAAAGCTATGATAGATGAAGGTGGCTATACCGGCCAAACCACATTCAACGTGGATGAGACTGGCCTGGTCTGGAAGATGATGCCTAAAAAAACTTTTATCGCGCATGAAGAGAAACCCTTTCCATGTTTTAAGGCCACCAAAGATCGATTGACAGTGATGCTTGGTGCGAATGCAGCTGGTGACTTTGAGTTAAAGGCTATCTTAGTTTATCGCTCAGAAAATCCAAGAGCATTGAAAAACAAATCGAAAGCTGGCTTGCCCATGATTTGAAAGTCGAATCATAAAGCTTGGATGACTCCTCCCTTTTTGAGGACTGGTTTGGTCATCACTTCATAACTGAAGTCGAACGTTATTTCCAGTCTAAATAAATCCCGTTTAAAGAGATACTATGAATCAACAACGCACCAGGTCATCCTCCTGTTACTTTAATTAGTTTCGACCCACGAGTAAAAGTTCAATTTTTGCAATCAAATATCTACAACCAGCTTACTTCAATTGATGGACCAGGAAGTTAAAAAAACATTCAAAGCTTATTACACGAGGCGACCGTTTGCACATCTGCATAAAGTTATGAGACAAAACAAGAAGCTCTCTGTTCAAGGCTTTTGGAAGCAATTCAATGTTTTACATGCCGTGAGGATCATTGGAGAATCTTGGGATGAAATTTCACAAAAAACTTTAAATTGTTTTTGCAAAAACTCTGTTCATTTTTTTCTCGACTGAGGCTCAGGCGGAATCAGTGCCAGGGCCTGATGAAATTGGTAATGTGATCAAAGACGTTGTTGAACTTGGTAGACAATTAAATTTAGAAGTGGATAGTGATGACGTGTAAGAACTGCTGGATTCACACAATCAGGAGCTTACAATTGATGAGCTCAAAAAAATTCGTTAACAAGAGGAAGACATTGAAAATCTTGATTTTTTGGACCCAGTTCAATTAGAAGATCAAATGATAGTTGGAAACTTGACAGAAGCCCTCACAATTGAAAAAGAGTTAACAATTTTGGAAAGCATCAACTAAAATGAAGAGCGCATTTCTGTTACAAAACAAGAAATAAAAAAATTACTATTACTATAAACTACTATTACTATTACTATAAATTACATGCTAAGAGGAGATATCACGGGAGAGGAAAAAATCATTGACCCGTCAGACGACTTTTTTGGATTTTATGAAACCTTCTACATCAAAATAACTTCGGATTGCGTTTATACAGCTTATAATAATATAATTCGTCATATTATTGACAGTAAGTTTTTATTTCCTAGATTATTGTTTTATTTAGTCGCCGGTCCCAATTAAACACTTTGAATGGCTTTGTATGCGAAATTGTACCACGACTTACGCAAATTTGATTTATATGGATAGCGCTCGGTCCCACCTATCGCGTAAGTTCGGGGTATTACTGTATAACAAATACTGAAGGATTTTCCAATAAGAGGTGTTATTTTGAATAGCCCGCTTTTTCGGTAGATGTCACTTTCGAAGCTGTCACTTTTGACATTTGACAAGTAAAAATACGCTATTAATAAAAATGGAACAATAATGCTTCAACAATGCATTGAAATCATTAAAATTCACTATAAAAATGGTGAAAATTTGGCAGAGACGGTTCGTAAAACTCGAACATTTTTGGTCACCGTGAAGCACCTTGTCGGACCGCAATACAGAAATTGGTGGAAAAATTCGAGCTGTTGGGACAATTTAGTGATGTGAAGAATAAAACCCGTGCACGTCACTCAAGAACAGCCAAGAATATTGCTGCTGTAGCCAAAATTGTTGAAGAAAGCCCAGGTTTGTCCCTTCCTTGTCGTTCTTTGGAATTAGGCATTCCACAAACGTCATTACATCGCATTTTGTATAACAATTTGAAAAGCCTCTCTATCCACAACGTGCTGCTGTTTGGCGCGGTTTACGGTCCGGCGGAGTCATTGGACCTTACTTTTTCGAAAATGAGGCTGGAGCAACAGTTATGTTGAATGGATTGCGCTATCGAGAGATGGTTAATGATTTTTTATGGGCGGAATTGGATGGTATTGATCTGGACAACGTTTACTTTCAACAGGATAGCGCTATGTGCTACACAAGCAACGAAACCATTGATCCTTTATGGAAAATGTTTGTGGACCGTGCTATCTCTCGAAGAGGTGATCACAATTGGCCACCGAGATCTTTTTCTTTATAATGGAATAAACATCGATCATTTATATTAAAAAATGGCATTTTTATTTAATATTAAAATAACTCCTCTTATTGGAAAATCCAGTGTATAAGTATTGTTTGTTGGATGATTCTATTCCATATATGTATATAATACTCACTGTATTAGTTTACAACATGAGTATGAAAAATTTAAAGGTTTTAATAAAAGTGAGGTTGGGATGGAGCATTGGAACAAAATGATCTAAATTTGCCCGAAGAATGTTATGACTTTATCATTTTGAAGAGTGTTCTAAAACGGCTCTAAATGGGGTCGTGCCCCATATTTGTAAGAGTTTTCTATTAGGGACATAACAATTTCGTATATTTATATGAACGCACCCTCAAACTGTTTTAATAAACTATCAATGTCAAAACGTTATATAAAGTCAACATTTTTATCATGAGAAAGTTTACAAACCAGCAACGTTTGTAAATTATTAAAAATTACTATTATCGGAAAATCACATCCAGCGATGAAGCTCATTGCCACCGAGATTCTGAGTCGGTCGTCGGAACTTTAAGAGCCCTTACTTCAATGAAGCGATAATGCTAATTTCTGGCTCAATGGCTTTGTGAATAAGCAAAATATGCGTTATTCGTCAGCAATGAACTCACATGTGCTTCTTGAGACAATGTTGCATCCACAAAAAAATTACTGTCTGATGTGGTTTTCACGCCGGAGGAGTGATTGAGCCTTATTTTTTCGTGGATGAAAAGGACCATCAATGAAGAGCACTGTCATATTATGTTGGAAGATTATTTGTGAACAGAATTGGATGAACTTGACACAAACGATATGTGGTTTCAACAAGACGGTGCCATTAGCCACACAGCACGCCTCACAATCGATTAGTTATGTCCTTAATGGAAAACCCTATTTACAGTGTGAGAAAATCCTGTGAAATAAAATCAAAGGAATTGTTTGATGAACTTCAAGTTCTTTTTCAGTCAGCTCAAATTTATGAAGCTTGCTGCATTTTGTATATTATTGTACTTTTGCATGCGTGACGAATGAAGCAAGCTATATACAAAAAGTTGCTTTAAATGTAGAAGATTTTCAATTTTTTATTTTTAAATTAAATAATATAATTAATAGTCAGTATTGAATTCACTGTAATGAAATTGTCCACATCCAACTCTACATGGGGGCAATATCAAAGCCCATTACATTTCGAAACGACTGAGAAATGAGCTTTTGTAAAAAATACTAGAACAATTTTTTTTAAGTGCCTTGGCCGTATTTTTAAATAATTGTCAATTAAATGAACAATTAAATCAAATACTCCACCTGAAAATGTTATACTCACTCCTATGTGAAAGTTGAGTTTTTGTTATTTCTGGCTCAACTGCTGTGTTAGCTTTACCGACAATTGAAAAATATGTTTCATAATGTCAAGTGCTGGTAGGTCAGTAGAACATTGTACGATTCTTTTTCAGTTTATTTTAGGAGAGACTTAAGTGAAAACACAAGAAAAAATGCTCTCAGCAACTCGGAAGTACTCACATGTTAATGAGCATTTGTGTGTGACTTCCGAGTGTCCTTAAAATATATGAATTCTTGTGTATCATGTTTCATAAATTTATCGATTTCTGGGAAGCCTTAGACTCGTTCTCTTCGCATGTGTTTATGAAAATATGAAGATGATTTTCTAAGGCCTGTCAAACTAGGGGATTAAAGAAAAAGCAGTTGAAAACGAAATCGGCAAGCTAGAGTAGAATGGCTGTCTTAAAACAGAATTTTCAAAGAATCATGTAGATTTCAGCATGTGATGACTTGGGTATATTTAGAACATCTCCTGCGTTGCAGCTTAGAGAAAATCACTGAATCTCACCTTCTAATGATTTTAAAGTGAGTTGTTAAAAATATTTTATAGAAAAGCTTGATTTTTTTTGCAGTAAAACTGTTTCATATATACATAAGAACTCATAGGCTAGACTTATCAACAGCAAACGAAGTAAGTGAAGATTTTCCTGCACCCAAACTATTGATCCAAGACTTTTTCAAATTTTTAGTTACTACTTTGAATGACTTTTACAAAAACCAGTCATTCATTTCAAGTATTCGAATATCCTTTAAAACTCATCCACACTTAATGCATCCATTATTTAGTTCTTTGTGAAAAGGTTAAAACAACAAGCCACTGGGCATATTTTATACAAGAAATGCATTTCTTTTAATTCCTATGTCAAATCTGCAGGTCATCCATCAATAAAACAAATTGGCTTAACATTACGCAAAAATAACATCAGACGGCTGTTTGATGAAAATGCCGAGGTAGCACAATGTGACCTCTTCAGATTGCAAATAGACCGGAATAGTAATGAGTCCAATCTTCTCAGCATTTCCTTCTGTCAATCTTATTCTATTTGTTCTTGCATCCCACTTTTGGGAACGATGGAGTCAATGTAGTGAGAAAAAGGATTTTTTTAGAGCCCATTAACTTTCCGGCTACTTTGAACAAACTTCCATTATATGTCCTGAATCGATTTTCTGATGTTCTTAGATTTTGATTTCCTTTTTTTTTATTCTTTGAAGGCGGATATTGTGTAGGTGGTGGCAGACACAGAAGTGAAAAAATGTCAGATCAAATCTTTTTCATTAAAATGAAATGAATTGCATGAATGGCCATCAATCAGGAACAGATATTGGGGACAAGTGGATGGTTATTTATCTTTCACGATGAATACCATTCTCAATTCGCGTTGGTCTGGTGGTTTCTTTGTTTGTTTGATAAAGTTCATAATTCTTGAGTTTAGATAAACGAAATTGAGATTTTAACACTTGATTTAAGTAGCGTGGATAAAAAAGAATAGCTGAGTAAAGGACCAAGAGTTCTTAAATAATTTTGAAGAAATACGCACTTAAATTAAGCAAACCAGATGCTTGTAGTTAAGGTTATATTAACCCTCAAGATACTTCTTTGTACAACTTAATTCTCTTTTGATTTTCACTACCAGATGGTTAATGCACAAACACTTTCAGCATTAGATGATTAGACTGCTTAAGCCCGGAATAACGTTCTAAACACATTCACAACACTTATGAAACGAATATCAGCATATGATTCTTTTCAGATCCTATTGCGTACGTTCAGCAATAAGACCTTATCCATATTTGATGATAAAAATCGAAATCAAATAAAATTTGCAAACATCAAACAATCTACGACACTTAGAGACAGATAAAAAAACATCGAAAACTGATTTGAAAATTGTATTAAAAACTTGAATTTTGCATACCGTACCAATGAAATTCATTTCTTTGGCGCCTTAAATAAATACTAGCTCGCCAAGGAGTCCGTCTTGGTTTTAAGAATTTGGTTGAGATACCACTGGCACTGCCGCACTTTGTGCACTGAACTCGAATTCATCACGGGTTGTTCGTTCAACACTAACTTGCGACTTTTTACTCGCATCCGTTACGTCGGGGTACATTTATGTGCCAAACGATGCCAGAAAGTTTTACTACTATTTCAGGAGTAGCGCGGACTCCTAGCGCGCCGGGTCAGGATTCAGTTTGCCAACATTGAACGATGAAAATATGCCTTCCCATGTACATAGAATCCTTTGGCTATGTACTTATCGCGATGGCACATTCTAGTTTTGAATCGTTGCAGAAATCGCAGGAGTGAGATAGACAAGCTTGAAAATGTAAGGGAGCTAAAAGAATGGAGCTTTTTATCCTTACAGGAATCAAGTACATAAGGACGTTAGCTTTCGCTAGGAGAAAGAATGACGTCAGGTTATGACGAAGCAGATAGAGAACAGTTGAGGTTCATGTACTACCAGAAATGACTCTGCACTGCAATAAGGGTATGCGCATGTTCATTCTCAATACCCCTTCATAAGTATTCTGCAATATGAGGGCAGAAAGAATTCTTTTGCATTTCATTAGCGTGACCATTACTTTAGCCTCCCTGCTGCATGAGAAAACGTGTGCCTAATGCGATTCAATAGCGGCAATTCTCGTCTTCGTCTCTATCCCGCAAAGCTTGTTGTGTGTACCCAATGTCTGTGTATAATTTCCTGGATTTGGTCTTACGTTTCTTTATGTACGTTTTTTTTCTTTTTTTGCAAGCATTCCTTTTGATAGCGGGTAATACCATGTGTCACACAGCCAACATTTAAAAGCACTGAGGGGCTATGTTTACTCTGTTATTGTGCATATTCATTTTCACGTTTATAGCTTTGGCATTTGTGTTATTTATTGATGAATCTGAAAGTCCTGTGAATTCCAAACGTTTTCTGTTTTTGCATATAAGTAGATTTTAATGACAGCCTACTTTCAGCCATTGCAAACAATAGGAATAGGATCGATAATTTTTCACGATGCATAAATTTGTTCCCCCGCTATAATACAAAACAGTATCCTTAAATACCCTCATTACTATCTAAATTGAAGTACAACAATAAAGTATGGACCATTTTAATCTAGGTCACATACGCATCATATGCCTGCTTTGTCCAATAAGACGACACATGGCATGCATGTTGTACGGGGACAATTGAAATAAGTTGGTTTGACCAACATGCCAACATTCATGCCCACTGTAGCGTTTTCCTTTTTTTAAGCATTTTAAACATGAACAAGAGAAAGCCATCCTTGAACAAGGGAAGGGCCTAGGACAAACGATAAAATGAAGATGTAAGATGGAGATGATATGACTATGGTTGACATCCATGTCATTCCGTTATAAAACGTGTGTATAATGTAGTGACCCTATAAACCATCATTGTACATTTCTCCACCCCTTTTTCTCGAGTCGGTCGTTTATGCTCGTATGCTCACGCAGAATGAATAAAGTATGATAAGTAAATGATTTAAAAATTTGCTCAAGTGGTGACAATAAAAGGAGGCGCCAGAGTTGTCCTAGAATGGGTTTAGATTATGTGGTAGTATTCTATTCACTTAACTATGAGTGCTTTATATTCATTGGATGGGAGCAATGGAATTGTGTGCGGTGGAGTGAAAGGATTCGAATAAAAATTCTTTGAATTTATAGCAAATACTCGAATGTAATATGAAAGGGAGTAGAAACTCGGGAATTAAGTGGATGAGACGTTTTTATTAGATTCGGGTAATTTAAGGCAGTCGTCATGACTTTTAAGAACGATGGTGAAATTGTTATGATATGCGGAAGTACTTTAGTTAATACTAGTGCATAAAAATTACTTGAGACAGTTGAAACCATAGAATAGATCTACATAAAAGTCAAGCATCCACCCAAACTCATCATCCTGTTTCGGATGGTATTAATTGCTTGTAATGTTTTCGTTACAACAAATTTTTCTATGAGACCATACTTCGTTCCATGTTTCAAAGATTCCGGGCCAGCTTAATGGGGTCTTTTCGAATTTCTCCTTCTATTTGTATCTTTTCTACGAGTCAAATTGCCTTAACATATTTTAGGTAAATTTCAGTTGAGAAATCTACCTAAAATATTGCGGAAAGTATCGTATATTAAGGATGTCACAGAAATCAACGTCAAGCCAGTAACGAATGACATACCAAATCATGGCAGTTATCAGAAAATATAACAAGTTGGGTAAACAGACCTACGCTCATGTCAGAAGGGTTTTGTATTCAATTTACAAAATGCAGTCACCAGATCAAATCAAATTAAGAAACATGTCAAAGACGATTTTATTGGAGAAAATATGAAAAACGAAGATCATACTATTATTAACAAAGTTGAACGAATTTCGACTTCTGAGGTTTTTGGTATTCTTATACTCATAAATATCTCCCTTGATAATCATTGCAGATGTCCAGCCGCGACGGATGAAACACATTTTTCATGTATTTCCCCCCTGTGCCCCCACTGAAGCAAAAACTGACAGTTTAAGAACTGTTTTGAAAAGCTCCCATGAAAAATTTTATTTCATACTCATATCGGCTACGTTTGATGAATTTTTTTTCAGGAGCCACTCTCCTGTACTGTTATCATCGATTAATGGCCTGTACTGTTATCATCGATTAATGGCCAATCTTTTCGAATCCTAGAATGGTTACAAACCCCTTTTGCTAGGAGCTCTCTCCTGCCTCCTTGACTTGTTTCACTTATGAGCATTAATTGTAGGTACTGATCTTCCGTCATTCATTAAATTGAATCGTGTTCAAAGCATGCACCTTAAACGTTGAAGTTGGGAAAAAATAACTCAAAATTATTCAATCTTCGCATTTAAAACAGCCACTATTTTGTTTTACGATTACTGATACCACTAGCTGAACTGATTCTCAAAGATATACATGACACCTATCATTCCTGAAATTTTCATGCAAATCCTAGCGAAACTGTAGTGTCTGAGTCGGTAAAAAGCGCATACGGTTCCATAGCCATATGTTCCCATAGTAATCAATGCAGCGCATATTGTTCCATAGTAATACAGGAAAATTCAAACCGCTATAACTTCGGTAAATAACATTCAATCTTTATGAAACTTTCAGGATAGATCAATCTTATAAATAGACATTCCATTCCATTGAATTTAAGGGTACCGTTAAGATTTTATTCAAGAAAATATAAAATCGATAAATCATACTATTACTAACAAAGTTGAGTGAATTGCGACTTCTAACGTATTTGTTGTTGTTGTACTCACCAAGGCCTACATCCCTGATTTTTTTCAGATTTTTCGGATCACAGGTGTCCAATCGCGAGGGGGGAGGGGGAGGACACAAATTTATCGTGTATTTCCCCTCCCTGTGCGCCCCTCGAAGCAAACTTTGCCAAACTAAGACCTGTTTTGAAAAGCTCTCATCAAGACCTTTCATTTGATACCCATATCGGCTACCTTCAATGAATTTTTTTTTCGGGGGGTCACTCTCCTATACGGGGAGGCCCCCCTTAAATACCTTTTAAAATTTTTTTGTATGTGAACTTTGAAGAGATCACCACTTTACATCTACGCAAAAAATTTAATGTTTCTGGCTTAAGTAGTTTCCGAGAAAAACTGCTGTGACACACGGACGGACGGACGGACGGACAGACTGGTCGCGAAACTAGTAGGGTTTTGTAAAATTATTTTACAAAACCCTAAAAATAAATCTTGGTCATGTACTTTTCAAATTATAAGTATCAAAAAATAAATCGGGAAAAACGACACCCGGTGATGATCTTTCAAATCCTATGGCTACTAACATTAATATCATTTTTTCTGTGGCTTAATCATGAACTACTCTTTTGCAAATTATAGTTTAGCATTGAAAGATAACTACGTCAATTTTAGATAAAATGTTAGATTTTCGTCTAATATTGAATTCAAAATAATTAAATCATCAAACTTTAACCGATTGTACTGTAAAAGAATGTACTACGTTATTTTGGCAAGTCACTGGCGAATTTAGTCTAAATTTCAAAATGGCAAGACATTTGCTAGATTACTTCATAATTGAGGAACAAAAAATCTTTTTAAATCGCTACTACTCCGAAGGTACAAGGACATGACATTTCAGCAATGATAGGGAAAGCGAGAGAAAGGAATAGAGAGAGAGAGAGAGAGAGAGAGAGAGAGAAAATAAGAGATGCGACCTTGGCTAAAGGATACCAATCCGTACCAAAGGATTTTGGAGTTTCAAATGAACATGGGCACTTATGTCCAAATAAACCTGGGGCGTTTAAATTCTGCGGCAGCTCTACCATTTAAAATTCTCGTCAACATGTTAACTTTAAACTGGTACTGTAATTTGTCTTTCCGCATCAAATGTAGATTTCCACATGCTACTTATGCAAATTATGGAGGTTTATGTAACAATTCTTTTTAAATGTGGATTCATCAGACCATAGAATTTTTTCAAAAAATTGCGGATCCTCACTGTACCTCTGCAACATTTTTCGACAAATTTGCACTCTCTCTGGATTGTCTCGTGGTAGCAGACTTTGGACTCGTTGTATATGGTATGGATGAACGTTTTTTTAATGCAAAATACGATATGCTGTACTGTTGGGTACCCCGGTACTTTCTTCAATTCCGTGTAATGAAATACTTAGGTCGTGTTCAATTGTTTGGAAGACTTCGTCCTCGTAGTGCATGACTGGTCTTTCCTCACTGTCCATATGACTAGGGAATCGACCGTCTAAGAATGACTGATGCACATGATGATCAGAATGATACTCAGCGTTTGGGTATCTCTCACGATACATTCTTGCTGCAGCATTAGCATTGCATAAGAATTCTCTATAAATATGACGCATGTTGGCGTATTCTTGTGGGGTGTATCGATATGGCAGGATAACACTCACATTACATAAGTATGGAATCACGACTAAAACAAGTCCATGGTCATCAGAAACAAGGCAGATAGATCCAATATAAAAATCCACAGTTGAAAGTACAAGATTACTACGGATGCGTACAGAAAGATGCACAGCAAACAAAAGAGCGGAACATACTGCAGTATTCGTAATGGCGTCTCTGGCTGTTTCATTTTCACTAGTCATTTTCACTAGTCAATCCGTCTCACATTTGGTTAAAAGTAGCACCACTATCTATCTTGCTCACACCTAAGTAAAATCGACATGCAACCCGGTTTCATTACACAATATTTTTGTGGCTAAATTTTGAAAAAATCCAGCAAACGTCGCATTATTTTGGAATTCAATCTAAATGCGACATATTTTCTAGTCACGTTCCAAAATAGCGCAGTCAATTTTTGAAAGTTTTATTGAAAATTTTTTTTATAAAGTCTTACTAGTTTGAGCACATATGTCCAGTCATCATAGAAAGCTTTCTCCAAAATTATAGAGCCTAGGAAGCTGAAACTTTGTGGAAAGGTCAGAATTGGTGGTCTCTCAAAAGTCACGGCCTTATCCAACATTTTAAATTTTTTTAAGGGGGCTAATTAAATCAATTTTTTTGGTGTTTTTGAAGTGATTTTACAAAACCCTACTAAAATTGCGACCTGTCTGTCTGACATCAAATGAAAGGACTTGATGACATCAAATGAAAGGACTTGATGAGATCTTTTCAAAAGAGTTCTTCAACTGACACCTTTTGCTTCAGGGGGCGCACAGAGAGGAAAAATATATGAAAAGTGACAATCAAGCAGGTACTTGAGAAATGCTAGGAGTCCAACATACCAAACACTCGTTGACTTTAAGCAAGTATACAAGAGTATTGATTGCAATATACTGTACCAAATAATGTTTTGCTTTGGAGTCCCAGCCAAATTAGTCCATCTTACCAAAATGATGGTCCGCATCAATATACAATTCACCGATGCCTTTGACTCAAAAGTTGGACTAAAACAGGCAGATAGCCTGGCCCCATTGCTTCTCAATTTGGCTCTAGAATACGCCATTAGAAAGTTTCCCGTCTATAAAAGACGTGCGTTATTACACAAGTCAAGCCGAATGGTAGTCTATATTACGGTCACTAAAAAACGAAAAATTACTTTTCCTGACACTAAACAGCGAAACAAAACTAGTAAGGTTACAAATCAATGAAATTAAAACAAAGCTCAAAGCGCAGTCGGGGAAAACTACATAAAACACCCAAAATGTCATACATGGTGAATACAATATCGAAAATGTGGGTGAATTCGTATATTTATGCGCCAAAATAACTTTAGCCGACAATGAAAGAAACGAAATACGCCGAAGAATACAGCTTGCAAATAAAATATTTTATTCAATTCTGACGATCTTGAAGACCAGCTGCATACATAGGCAAGCAAAGCTTCAAGTATACGACATTGAACGCCTTGGAAACATGGGTCCTGAGGTAAATAATTGGAGGGAAACTAGATGGGGACGAGTGGCAAATTCGATACAACCATGAGCTGTATAAAATTGTTGACGAGCCAAAGGTGTCAATGATAGTAAAAATGCGGAAGCTGCAATGGGCTGGCCACATGAATCATACAGATGGAAAACGGATACCCAAAAAGTTTGGAAACCTGAAGGCTGGAGACCAGTGAGTAAGCCGAGGAAACGCTGGTCTGACTTGGTCGACGAAGACAGTTCATCTCTGCTCAGATTTTGAAATTGGAGGATGCGGTCAATGGACCGATACAGTTTGAGGCATTATTTGCAGGAATCGAAGGCCCGAGAGGGGCTGTAGCACTACGAAGAAGAAGAAGAAGTATTGAATGCTTTTGAATTTGTTTGAAAAGCTCCTTTCATTTGAGTGCGATGATCCAGTAATCGTCATTAGTAAATGAGCAAATCGTGTATATTCAGACATAAGCCCCGGGTTTCATTGATTTTTGTGAAGAAACCTGACGACAAGTTTTAAATTATCGGCTTTTATTCCACTTCGAATCATAATTTACAATATCTTTTCATGATCAATAACTGATCTATTTGGTCGATATCTCTATGATAGTATACAATAATCTATAGAATACCCACGGGTTTGACGATACCAACATTTTCAACAATGTGAAAAAACGAAGGAAGTTGCTTTTAAACCGATTTTTCAAAGAAGCATTGAATTAATCTGTAGTAGTCTGTATAAGGATGTGGATCAGGGCACATTCCCCTTGCGCAGCAGCTCCCGAGTTCAAACATTGGTTGCCGCATCGGGTTTGAGCTTCTAATGCTGCTGTCGGACTATCAGCTCACCCAGCTGTGATGGATACTAATTGAAAAATTAGGTTTACTCCCGATTGAGTGTAATATTGACCATATCACCTCGAATTCCATAACGGTCATGGAATGAGGTATTCTAACAATAAATCTTAACGCCTAGGTGCGGATTTGGACTGATGTGCGATAGATAATTATTATTATTTTTGAGTCGGTCAAATATCTCAAAATAAGTTTTACGGTATATGGGTTCGAGAATTTCAAATCGTTCTGTCCCGCTCTATCCCATAGTATATCCCGCTCTATCCCATAGTATATACATACACATTATTCGTAATGTAACACATGGTGTTAAGAAAGAAGTCAGTCAATAAACGGAATTCATTAAGTTCGGTTGTCTTTTAATTAACGTGCGAACACTACAAGGTGGCAGCGGTGTTGGAAAGTAGAGAAAAGAAAAATTAGGTCGTTCGCTGAATATTTAAATCAATAAAATGGTAAACGATTCGGAACAACAGACTGCGGCGGCGGGTCTATCGGGTAATAACTTTACTGTTCAAGCGCCGGAACATTTTACATTTAACCCTTCGGATTGGCCACGTTGGAAACGGCGGTTTAATCGTTTTAGAATTGCTTCCGGGCTAAACAAAAATAACGAAGAGGAGCAGGTTAACACCTTAGTCTACCTAATGGGTGATCAGGCAGATGATATATTTCTGTCATTCAATTTTTCTCCTCCCGACCAAAAGAAATACAATTCCGTCATAAGTAAATTCGAGAATTTTTTCGTGTTGAAACACAACGTGATTTTCGAGCGGGCAAAGTTCAATTCTCGATGCCAATTAGAAGGAGAAAGCATTGAGGACTTTATAACATCATTATATTTGCTTTCTGAGAACTGTTCATACTCAAGCTTGTGTGAAGAGATGGTGCGGGATCGGTTGGTGGTAGGTGTACGAGACAGAAGGTTGTCAGAAAGGTTGCAGCTAGAAACAGACCTAACGCTTGAAAAAGCGGTACAAACGGTAAGGCAACACGAGGCAGTGAGACGGCAGCAAGTGGATTTGGCAACAACATCTTTTAGTGCAAATGCAACAACCGTTAATAGTTTGCGTTCTCATAAACCAAAGACGTCATCATCATCACCTTCACACAACTTCAGACGAAGCGTACGAGAGACTGCAAATACTAGAGAATGTCAATGCCCATGGTGCGGTGCGAAAGAGCAGCACAATAAACATAACTGTCCCGCTACAGGCAAACAATGCCGTTTCTGTAAGAAATGGAACCACTTTAGTAAGGCTTGTCAAAAGAAAATAAAAATCAACAACAACAAGATATTTCGTGTCGAAGAAGAAGACGAGACACTCTTCATAGGCACAATGACAGACGAAGACAATAACGATGAACGGTGGACCGCTAAAGTAACGGTCAACGAAAAGCAAATTAATTTTATGCTAGATACGGGAGCTCCGGTAGATGTCTTACCACTTAAAGAATTTAAAATAAATTTCCCTGACGCGAAAATTTATAAATCGAATAAAAAATTATGTGGCCCTTCTGGTGAACGTCTCGACGTTACGGGAATAATGAACTGCGTGCTTAAATATAGAAACATACTCTGTAAATCTGAACTCTACATTGTGAACAATTTAAAATCACCACTTTTGAGTTTAAAATCTTGCCAAAATTTGAAAATTATACAACGAATTAACACCTTTGATAATCCGAGTGTCGAAACAATTCAAAAATCGTTGGTAAATATCGAGACGGAGTATCCAAAATTATTTAACAAACTCGGTTGTCTTAAGGAGGATTACGAAATCAAATTGCAACCAAACGCGAAACTTTATGAAATTACAACAGCTCGACGAGTCCCGACTCCATTAAAGGAAAAGCTCAAGGCAAAACTTGATGAAATGCTTCAGTTGGGTGTAATCAGACGTGTAGATGAGCCAACAGATTGGTGCGCTCCGATGGTAATCGTTAACAAACCCGACGGTGATATTCGTCCTTGCGTTGACCTCGCGAAACTCAACTTAGCCATTCAACGAGGTATACACCCGATGCCAGTTGCTGACCATTCACTGGCGCAATTGGAAGGTGCAAAGTACATCACCAAGTTAGACGCAAAGTATGGGTTTTGGCAGATAAAGATATCTCCAAAATCACAGCTTTTTACAACTTTTCTAACTCCATTTGGAAGATTCTGCTTCCAAAGGCTGCCTTTTGGTACAGGGTGCGGCAGCATAACTTCCTTTTTTGAAATGCCCGCCCTTAAAGTGCTAACTGTTATAGCGCGGCGCTAGTAGTCTCATTCGAGAGAGGTGATTTTAAAGTTTTGCTCATCCCTTGGTTAGTCGCTATCATGCGTTGGAAGAGTGCGGAGCGTGCATTTACCGTTGTACCGCTGAAAATTTGTTTTGTTGAATTTTGAAAAAAGGAAGTTATGCTGCCGCACCCTGTATTTGCACGGCCCCAGAGTTGTTCCAAAAACGAATGCAGTTGATTCTCGAAGGCCTTAATGGAGTCATCTGCCAAATGGATGACATATTGGTGAAAGGGAAGGACATACAAGAGCATGATCTAAATTTGCGTGCTGTACTTAAAAAGCTAGAAGAGAATGGAGTAACGTTAAATAAATCTAAGTGTCAGATAGGTATCAAATCCGTTACATTTTTGGGACACAAAATTGACGAAGAGGGTATGTGCCCTTGCTCATCAAAAATCAAGGCAATTGATGAATTTCCCCATCCGCAAAATGTATGAAACTGCGCCAGTTTCTGGGATTAGTAAATTACCTGGGTAAGTTTGTTCCATATCTCTCTTCAGTAAGCTATCCCTTAATGAGCTTTAAAAATCCCAGGCTGAAATTCTATGGACGCCAGTTTAGGAGGAGGCTTTCTTAAAACTGAAATGAGCACTAACAACGGCTCCGGTATTGAAGACATACGATCCTTCACATAGAACACTTTATCGTCGGATGCATCTTCTTTCGGATTGGGAGCGGTGCTCCTTCAGACAGATGTGGACGGTATCCGGAAGCCCGTAGCATGCGCTTCGCGAACGATGTCTGACAGCGAAAAGAAGTATGCGCAGATAGAAAAGGAAGCTTTCGGCATCAAATGGGCATGTGAAAAATTCCGGGACTACATCGCTGGCATCCATTTTACAATTGAGACGGATCACAAGCCGTTGATTCCAATTTTTACTACAAAAAACCTCGATGACTTGACGTTAAGGATCCAAAGATTCCGTATGAAAATGATGGGTCTTACTTTAAGCATAATCCATATTCCTGGAAAAGATCTTATAGCAGCTGATACGCTATCTCGCCATCTTATCCAAGGAACAGGACTGGACGATGACGATGGAATCGAAACATTCATCAACAGCATTATCGAAGAGCTACCAGCATAAACCGACAAACTAAACACTATTCGGAAAGCCCAGCAAGATGATCCCATCATCAGAGAAGTAAACGAGTATTGCCAAGACGGATGGCCACATCGTTCAAAACTATCACAAGAAGCAAGATTATTCTATAACGATCGCCAATATCTTTCAATTAATGGCCAATTTTGGATGCACGGTAAGAGACTTGTCATTCCAACGGCCTTACAACACGGGATGTTAGAAACGATGCATACCGGGCATTTGGGAATTGTAAAGTGCAAAAGCAGGATGCGCCAGTCTGTGTGGTGGCCTTGCTCGTCAAAACAGATGATAGAATATATTCGGCGGTGTACTACCTGTATACAGTTTTTAGTTCTGAGACATGATACGCTCATCAGTTCTGAAATACCAGAGCGCCCTTGGCACACCAAAGCAATGGACCTCTGCGTAGGTCATGGTAAGACGTTTCTTGGTATAAGTGACTACTTTTCTAGGTTCCCGGAGATAGTACATTTGGAATCACAGACTGCCAGATGCGTCATCACGCACTTAAAATCGATTTTTGGCATTCCGGAAATTGTTAGAACTGATAACGGGCCCCAATTTGCAACGGTCCACACATCAGAGCTTCGACAATTTGCACACTCCTGGGGATTTAAGCACATTACATCCAGCCCTCGTTTCCCTCAAAGCAATGGATTCATTGAGTCGGCGGTTAAAATTGTTAAAATGCTTTTAAAGAAAAATAAAGAAAATCCTGAATTAGCGCTATTGGAGTACCGAGCCACACCACTTAATAAATGTTACAGTCCAGCAGAACTTTTAATGGGTTGGAAAATTCGATCAACCATCCCGATGACAAGTGAACGATATGAGCCAAATTCTCTCAATATGGACAAAATAACAATGGCTGAGGAACAACGAAGACAACAACAAACAAATAATTACGATAGACGCCATGGTGTATGCAGCGGAAGAAACTTTAAAATCGGTGACGTTGTTTGGATTAGAGACATACATCAGGGGGGTCACATTGCAGCCAAAGCCGATACCCCCCGTTCTTTCTATATAAAAACCAATTCTGGGGTTTACCGAAGAAATGTGTTTCATCTTAACAACGCCCACAGGAAGAACGTGTCATATATTCCCGAAGAAGTAACTGAAGGAGAGCTCGGAGCTTCAAGTTCAAAACCTTCGAAGGGGGAGATGAAGGTGAATATTCGAAGTGAATCAAAAATGATCCCAACAACATCTACAGGCCACTACACGACAAGGTCAGGAAGAATATCAAGACAACCCGACCGTTTGACTTACTAATCGAAAATTACTTATGAATCAATCACCTTTTTATAACTCTATATTGATCTTTATATTATGAGGAAAGAAAATATATGAATTAAAGTTAGGGGAGATGTGGAGTATCATTCCGTCCCATAGTATCCTATACTATATACATACACATTATTCGTAATGTAACACATAGTGTTAAGAAAGAAGTCAGTCAATAAACGGAACTCATTAAGATCAGTCGTCTTTTAATTAACGTGCGAACACTACACATGGGTTCGAGAATTTCAAATCCATTATTTTCTGTATAACTTTCATCAAATCTCGAAGGAGATATGTGTTTCGCGGTAATTTTGGCTCCTTAATTCCAAGTTTGACCGCTATTGTGTTGCTGTTTCCCATAATAATTGAAATTTCGAATCATGATCGCTAGCTTAACTATCCGCTACGGCTTCTACTTGTCGATGAGAATCAAGAATACAATTTTTTGTCTTCTGGAGATCAGTACGATATATCTACTCTCAAAAGTTTCAATTGTCATAATTAACAAAGATGTGAATTCAAATGACTACACGTTTGCCAGAGCCCGAAAGTTCTGGCTACTATTGAAGAGTCAACATGTTGGCTTGAATTTTGTGTATAGAAGAACTCGATTAAAGATAAATAATTAGCTAATACTATTTTTAATGATTTATTCGAACTTCTGGAAAAATATCATACTTTAAAAAAGATGGATTAAATGCTTGATAACAGCGTAGCCCGGTAAGTGCACTGAGCCTCTTGAATTACTCCCCAGATTACGTAAAAGTCATTAATATATAAATTCGAATCCTAGCCTTGTCGGACAGTACGCTGCTGGAATAGGAAGTTCCATATCGCCGGTGGATTCTTCGTTTGTCTGTATATCATGAACTTGAGTGAGACTCATGGGAGAATCTTTTTCAATATATATCAAATCTTTGATTAGGCCGATATATTTTCTAAACAAGGCTACTCCATTCATTACATCCTGAATTTTGAGATTAAGGTTAGCATCTTCTTCTTCTTCGTAGCACTACAGCCCCTTTCGGGCCTTCACTTCCTGTGAATTGCGCCCTCCAACTGTCCCTTTGAACGCGCCCTCCAATCTCGAAATCTGAGCAGTGATTACCTTTCTTCGTCGACCAAATCAGACCAGCATTTCGTCAGTTTCCCTACTAATCTCTGGCCTTCAGTTCTCTCAACGCATACCTTTTTGGGTATCCGTCGTTCATTCATACAATTCATGTGTCCAGCCCATTGCAGTTTCCGCAGTTTGACAAGGTTATGTGCATTATAATGCACAAAAATGGCACGAGGTTTTATGGCTTTTATTCTCACTTGAAGTCCTGAATCAGATATACAAACCTTCAATATCACCCACCTAACGATGTGGCTTCGCTGGGTAACATTACCAAATTTAACTTTACCGCCATGCGTATTACAGACGCAGTTATGAAGCGTAAGTATTTTTTTTCACTTACTGTGGAGAGGACATGTATAACCTCACTTTAAACCTGCTACACCCTTCAAAGCCTGACGAAGTTGGCTTTGATGCTATAATAGCAAAGCTAACTACTCATTTTAATCATCAGGTGAACGAAATGGCAGCTTATGTTACTCGGTACGTTAAGTAGTTTCCGAGATCTACTACATTTTTTTACGAAAACATGCTATTTTGTTTGAATTTAATAACTTTTGCAACAAACTTTTTGCAAAATGTAAAGAATTTATTCGATAGCCAAAGGTTCATTCCGACTTTTTGCCAAAAAATGTTTGCAAATATTCGTAACGTTTCTGAGGTGGACGGCTGTAAAGTTTACCCAAATTTTCAGTTTCACTGGGGGCTGCGCCTTAAGACCACAACCTTAATTCATAGAGCAAAAGCGCTATCGATCAATGTTTCAGGTGCGTAGGTGGTCACAAAGTACCACAATGCCCGGTGAGTTCAGACTTTTTATGTTGTACTGAATGCAAAAAAATATGGTCACGCTGCTAAAGTGTGTCAATCTGGGCAATGTTCATGAGCCAGTGAATTCAAAAAAAGTTAAATGAAACAAAGGCGATGCTGGAAGATCAGTAACGAAAAAATCAGTTGCGTGTCAATCCAAAGCGACGACCTTTGAAATTACTGCATATCACAACAAAAATGCGGACTCAACGCATAACTTCGACAGTTTGGCATCGCCCTTTGTCTCCCATTTTGGCTTATGCCACGTGCAAACAGAAACCAACAGGCAGATGGTAACAGTTTCTCCTGCGATAATAATTTCGGTGACCATGGATGAAAAGCTGTTGTGGATGGCGGTGGATTCAGGCACTACCATCACCGTCGTGCTTAGGGATACCTTTTTTTAACTATAGGGTCCTCAGTATAAGCTACATCCGGTTGCTGGATTGAGGCTCGGTAGTAACGATGAACGAGAACTTCGTATTCTCAGCACAAGCACTATCAAAGTGAATTTATACAGCAGTGTAGCCCTCCTACCATTAGTCATAGAAGACAACTGCAAAGATCACTTGCATTGGGTCTGTCAGTAGAAGGCATAAACGCAATTTCTGCAAAGCCGGTTATTCCAGAGTTAAGCAAGTTTTCACACCCTGTGCTTGCAAATGACAATCGAGGCATAGGAGAATTTAAAGGATCTGCCATCAAACTAGACTTTGATCACACTACTTCTTCGATATATCTAAAGAACTGTCCTTTACCTTACGCTTTGCAAAATACGGTGATCGAACAGGTTTGACGCCTGGTGAATGTTGGTGTTTTGCAAGTGATACCATATTCCAAATGGGCTACGCCTATCGTGGTGGTTCCAAAACGCGATGGAAGTCTTCGGCTATGTGGAGGCTACATAGCTGTCATAAACCGAGTTCTCAGGCTTGATCAGTACCCACTTCTTACTCTTGACAATTTATTTGTGAAACTTTCAGGTGGGATAATCTACTCTAAATTGGATTTGGATTAAGTCTTCACGCACCGATAAATACGATTAAAGACATCTTCGCTGCGGAACGGTTACCCTTTGGCATCCCCGCTATACCTGGAATCTTTCAAAGGTTAATAGAAAATTTGTTGGCAGGCATCGGTAGATGGCAGTGCTGTAGTCATAATTTAAACAAAATAACCCATATTAGTAGATAGCTAGGCTTCCGTGATAGTATATGCGACATCAGATAAAGCAGTAATCGAGCGATAACATAGTTCGGAAGAAATGTCTTGGCCAGCACCATTCATTACCTGAACAAGGAGTATATCGCCAAATATCCAAATGCTACTGAGATTTCGTCTAACAAACGTACACCAGGGTTGAACATCGTTTAGAGGCAGAAAGCGCACTAACGAAGCAATTTGCGGTAATGTACCGATCGACTACAATATTCTGTATCATAACTGATACAAGTATTGCATGCAGCTAAGGGTGAAGAATGTGAGTTAGTATCCGAAGCCGACCGGGATTCCGGCAGTGATAACGACGACGACGAAGATAACGAAGGTGAAAAGGATGAGAAAGCAGTAGGTGAAGACAATGACGATCGCAATTTAAGTCAACAAGTACATCGAAAGAAAACGAGAAAAGCGGATTAAAATATACCGAAATCACATAATCATCGTCGTCATGACCACAAACAGTGGACGAAGCTACTGCGCGGAAGTTGAGTTTAGTGCGATAAATCGCGCAATGTTTCTTACAACACTAGTTAACTAGTTACACAATTTATAAAGAAGATATTACCTGACTCACTGAGATAAGTTTACAAAATATTAAAGTTTACCAGATTTTCGCCTCCAAGCGTACTTGATCTGTCATCGTATTCTCAATAACACTAGTAAAATTACTAAAAAATGATAAAACACCACTAATTGCTTGTAAACAACTTTATCTGACATTGCAAACTATCACCACCAGAGTGCTTGAAGGTGGAGTGGAAATCACGCCGAGTTTGAGTAGAACCGCTTTGCTGAAATGGTAAGAACCACTTTGAAGAGGTGGATGAACCCAAGACAAAAAACTCGATCGGAGAGTGGTAAAGTCGCCGTTAGAGCCGAAATTATTTAAGAGGGTGGTGAATGACGCACCTCTTCTTTTTGGACTTTCAACTTGAGCGAAAAAAGAGTAGCGATTGTGGACCAAGCGGTTGATGGGTTCTTCTTTGATTTTTCAGACTTTGTTGAAAATGGTGCGGTAATTGCAAACAAGATGCAAGGCGGTTGTCGAGTTAGTGGAGGAGAAGTAGGAATAAAAATGAGATTCAGAAGCACAAGCTAGCACAAAAGTAGTGAGAAAGAAGTCGTAGAACAAGTGGCAAATCAGAATCGTCGACGGAAGCAGCGAAGAAGGACCCAAATAAGTTTTTTGAAAAATTACTTCTTTTTCTTTTGCTCTATTGCAATTGTTTAGTTTTGCTTGCTATTTGCGTGGTATTTGAGAATAAGAATTTGTAGAGATCGAGCAGTCGCCTAAGCAAACTGCTCGGAAACTAGCATAACATTGATCCAGATTTTGATTGCAGATCTGAAAAATTTAATTATTCAAATTTATAGTTTTAAAATTATAAAATTCATTAAAAAAAATATTTTTTTTATAAATACAAATTTTATATCATCCTGTTTCATATATTTAATTTAAATTTTTTCTTTATTTATATTCTATATGATACTTGTCTTATTATTATTATTTATATTACTCTATATTATCTTATGTTACTTTTATTATTCCAATCTGGAATTAAAATTTGGACATAGCAACACCTTTATTATGCAGCTCATCAACGAATTGCATTAGCGAATGCAATCTACAGTGGATGAGCGAGAGGCTCAATACAAACCTCCATTGCGGCGTTTACAGTACAGTGGCGGTTCGAAGGAAGTAAGAGCTCTGCTTGGGCGGATCTAGGAGGCTGCTCTTGATCACCACCGTGATCACGTCATGAAGTTGCCTTGTCCCCCAAAAAATAACAATAAACATTGAAAGAGCGAGTGCAAATTTTTATTGCGAGAGTGCAGACCATTGGAAAATAAATATCACCTCGAGAATGACGGAATTTTTGTCGGTTAGTTCGTTGTTTTAGGTGGAAAAGAGTGTGCACACATTAAGCAAAATAGGTGCCATCAGTAGATTTTATTTGCGGTGTTAAAAAAGGCGAGGAAGTTAGTAAATGCGTGTAGCGTGTGAAAAGTGAATCCATTCTGCATTCTGCCCAAAGTCGTATTGTGCGGATATATTTGTTGACTATGTCCCCTGAAAACATGAAAAATACACACAACAAGAACGACTGAAGACGACTATCACGAGTTTATAGGAGGAAGACAGAACAGGAGTTGTTTTCGATGCGTGCTGCGGTGGTAAAATCGATTAACGGCAGTCAAGCACTGTTGCCAAGTTTCTTGTCAGACGAGTTCAATCTTAAGTCAGTGAGTGCATACTTGGTGTACGAATGGTCGCCCGAAGCCGGAAGTGGGGACGGCAATAAAAATAAAGCAGGCAGAAGTGGACGCATTGTCGGGGCCTTTGCAGCACGGAATTTGTCTGCGAAGTTGTGTTACGACCCTGAACTTGATCTTGCAATGAACTTCTAACCGTTATCCCGTTCATCTTAATTCACACTCAGTGCTACCCAAACTTAAAAAAATGTTGGACTCGGCTACACCGCACGGCACCGACACCGAACAAAATGTTCTGAAATTTCAATTGTTGCGGTATTGGCTAGATTGAAGTGGAACTTGTCACTATACCGTGTCGGACCTCTCCAATAGATACAACGGAACGTGAAGCTGGGAGCTCAATATCAAAACCCTAAATGGGAGCCAGGAGCGAGGAGATCGTTCTGAGGAATTGGTACTCTACCTACAAAGACGCAATTCGACTGTGTGATCACGGAATACACGATCACATGAGCTTGAAATTATCCTATCATTAACTGAATGCGTGGTTATCCTTTTATTTTTATGTGAAAATAGTCTCATAATGAATAAGTTTAAGTGAAATGTGTAAATGCCAAATACTATTTAGTACCAATAATGAAATGTAATTATATACAGTGCAAAACTGCGGTATAGGAATTTCATCACCGTCTCAATTGATTGTGAAACGTAATAACTTTGTTCAAGCACTCGTAACGTACTTGGAATTTGAGCTTTCAGGCATCACCACATCACCAGCGGGTGCCCAGCGAGGATGTTGGTGAGTACACCTGTTTTTATTTTTTTAACCAACCACCAATTCACTACAAATTACTATTAACCTAATAGGGTTAATTGCATCAGTACGCATATATTGGACTCAAAAAATAACAATATGTGTAGATTGATTCAAGTATGTTATCAAAAATAGAAATTTTTCAATTTACACTAAAAACACAAAAAAAAATGTTGAGCAATAAGCTGCTGGGGAACAAGAATAGAGTTTCCGACCTATTCCGATCGCAGTTTTTGCATTTGAAAAAAATCCATTTTATGGACAGTACATTTCAAAAATATTTGAAACAAAATATTTTCCCAAATTTTAAATAAATTTAAAAAAAATTGGAGAAACATTTTTGCGTCCCATTCAGACGCAAATAAAAATTTGAATATTTGTATATGAAAAAAAAATAATAACAAAAAAATGTTTAATAATTGAAAATCCATTCGGTCTTTCTTCCGTCAAACCTGACCGGGTTATGGGACCCGCCCCGTTGGCTGACCTCTCGACTATAATGAGCTAGCCATCGGATGAGTTGAACCGTTCTTAATTCGTTTACAGGTGCTCTTACAGGGTTGTGCGCCTTCCGCTCTCGTGCCTATTTATGGTGTAGAGTTATGTGATTTCCCCACATAACACTATAATATAAACTTGCCACGTTCATATTTTTCACTTGAGGGAACAATACATGCAAATGATGTTCGTATGTGTTTTTCATTTAAATGGAAAATATGTGGCCATGCTTACATTGGATCTGGGTTCTGCTGGGGCCATAAGTGTCGTCGGTAACGACGAATTCTTCTTAAGTCAGTCAGTTTTCTCCTGGCCTGGTTTGTCATCTGCGTAAGCAATTTTTGACCCTTAGTAGGTTGCCTCATGGTCGATACTTCTTTGTATCTTGAAATTCGTGGATGCGAAATTTCTTGTGCAGTGGGTCCTTGTACTGAGGAAAAGAACCCACCCCACGACACCGCAATGCTAGCCTGCCAGCGCATTCACGCATCTTCAGACAACGCCAATCTTGGCGAATCCCGCCATCCTCTCTCGCCGAGGCAGCAGACCATCACTGCAGTCCTCCACGGATAACTTTGTCCGCCCTAATTCACTACAAATTTGTAATACTGAAGTATCTAAAGAGGGAAGTAAAAGTGAAAATGAAGCTAACATTAAATTTTCTTTCCTTAGTAGACTTGAATTAGACAAATATTAAATTTCACGTTGTACCGGGTGCGGCTTGGGAGTGAATTTGCAAACAGAATTTAAAGTGGAGTATTAGTGTTCGAGGGAGGTGTGCGAAAGGGTACCTGTAGATTGTGATACATTCTCGCGGTCAAAGGAGTCGTATGATTCTCTTGTTACAGGTAGAATCTGTTGTTTCGCATCGTGGAGAGTGGTTCAAATTTTCGCTTTCGTGCTGCCAGACAGTGAAACCGGCAATCCGTATTCTCGCATGGTGGCTTATTGGGGTATTGGTGGACAAGTGAGTGGCGCCCAATGCTTGTCCCGGGACGAGCTTAACCGGGTCCGTAAGCCCCGCCGGAGCACCCTATCCCTTTTGGGTATAACAACGTGGCGTAAGGCATCCATTGGGCCTGGATCGTTTATTTTAAATTAATCTTGGACACCACACACTTTAAACGGATTAACAAACACCCGTGAAAATTCGAAGAAATCACTTTTTCACAAAAAGAAAATATTAATTATTATTATAACCTGCATAGCTATTAAGAAAGATAAAAATGGGATGAAGTGAAAAACTGAGAAATTATATAAACGGAACAATTTTTTTAATGAGATATTAAGATTACTATTGGAATGCATTTAAGGCAAAATAAATTCAACCTGAGAACGGAATTCATTGATTTTTTATTTCTTTTTTCGACATTCTAGGCGTTTGACGACAGGTCTGATATGTGTTAAAAAAACGACCAAATACCCACTAAATAAATAGATGATGAACATAAATCAAACGATTTTCGTCGTTGTCCTGAAATTTTGTCAAACCGGACGTCTTAATATTTTTGAAAGCTAATTGAAACAGCGATGGATGAAATTGGTCATAGTTGCAGTAAGTATGTATTTACAGGTATATGTTATTTTCTTTAAGATAATTCAAAAATTATCAAGAAGAACAACTTGCCGATCAATTGCATCTATCCTTACTCGAAATTCGGTTGATACATGTTCAGAATTGTATATCATTTTCGAATTTAAACGTGTTGTACATGCAGCAAACAAACTAAATCTTTCATATGCAAACATATTTTGCGTAGTTTTCGACATTATACTCGAACGAAGGAAAAATATTTATGAGCGTAAAAAAATTCCTCTTCCCAGAAATCCAAACTTTAACCTACCAAAATACCACAATCTAACACGATAACAACTCCCACCACATACCAGTATTAGGTCGTTAGTTCCTCATGTTCACATTAAGGACACTGAACGTGATATGCAAGATTGATTTCAGCCAACTGCGAGACTAAAATAATTTCCAGGAAAATTCACTCATCATTTTATCCCACATCTCATCTCATCTCATTTTATCTAACACATAGTTGGGATCACACCGCAAAATACCACAATTTTCGATAAAGAATGTTCTTCACATGTTCCTAGCACACAATATTCCTGGTAGCTTCCAGTCTTCTTTCAGTCCTCGGACTAGGATAAAGCGGGGGGTATATCTGGCTTAGCATTAAAGTCACCTCAAGAATCAACCAAGTTCATGTATTTTGAGGAAGGAATTCATTTGTTGTAAATATCTTTTGAAATATTTACCGATTATGAGGCTTTGTAGCCTATTTTCCTAGTACGTACGTTGCGTCGTTTCAGTGCTCCTTGTCGTTGCTTTTAATATTCGTTGTTGGCGCCAAGCGTGCCAACGAATAACGTAGGTCAAAAGTTATCGCGATAACGTGATGATGTGAATAAGTAGAATACGTACCTGAAAATAGAAAAAAGTTCAATGTTAATTACCCAAGTTTGTGAAGGAAAATCTGTTGTTCTGAAAATTCCAAATAACAAGGAGCTTGAAAATAAAGACGAACATTTTCTAAGAGAAGAACAACATTTCAAATGCGAATAAATAGGGTAAGTAGGAGTATCTGCTACTCCAGCTTAACATAATCGTACATCAATTTGTAAACTGTTAGAATCAGCTTTGTATTGAGTTATCCTAGTTGTTATCCTGCTATTATTTGATTAGTTTAATTTTTCAGTACCTGTGTATACATGGTTTGAAATATAAAACCAAATGGAGAAAGTATCGATAAATTATAGTGTAAGCTTTCAGCACATTGTTCTTTTACTCCTCAAAATGTAAAGTATAACCATTCTTTCCAACAACCAACCAACCTCAACTCCAACCACCAATCACCATTATCGATTCAGCTGATCGCTTTTAATATCATTGTGCTTTGACTTCTTAATAATGAATATCATCAAACTTTTCAATTTTCCTGGAAAATCACTATAACGATGTCACGTTGGTGGTCCGCTCGGCAAACATGTCATCAATCCACTTGTATTCATGTCCCAAGTTCAGAACAATTTCTACAACCTTTCATTTGACGTGGTCTTTTTCCAGAATATACACCCATCACTATCGATAGCGGGAGTGGTGGAAAGACATTCAAAAAGTTATCAACTTGGTCCGTTGAGGACACAACACAAATAAACTCAATTACTAGTTCAGGCTAGACAGATAATCAATAAGTGAATTATTTGGAGATGGAACTTTGTTTCTGTTGAGGAAGTTTCAAAAGCATTTGAACCTGAGAATGGACTACACACTGGTGCCGCCAATTTCCTATCAGATAAATAGAAAAAGTGACGAAATGAAAATGAGGAAATGGCTGAAAAGGCATCCATTAAGGAGAGTTCTTTCTAATTAATGATTTATTTGAGTGATATTCTGTATAATTTTTTTTTTGCTTTAAAATCATTAATTTACAACTCTTGCAAAGATTATAATTTTGAAATGAAACAAACTTTTTTGCTATCAGTTTTCGAATGGGAATAGCTCAAAATCAGATGCAATTTACCATGAACAAAATTCGTAGATACAACAACTAATTGAAGCTGGTATGAAACAAATAAACCGAACGCATTGTACAAGCTCATTGGTAGTATGATCAATCGAGGCGCCTAGAAGTCGGTGTCTGATGAGAATAAGGGCGCATATTGAAACCACTATCTGCACTTTTCAGTGGCAATGCCAAATAGCTGAATTATATCCTTGCCAAACTTTGGATTGATCTTTCGACCATTTTTACATCAATTTAATGCTCTACAGTAAGCTTTATTGCTTTGTGCGGGTAAAGATCTCGTTTTTCGGATTGCTCCGATAGCTTCGAATAACATTCTTTGTATGTAGCTACATAATTAAGTTGCATTAATAATTTTTCTAAAAATTTATTAGAGAAGAAAAATGTTAGAAGAAGGTAGTTTCGACGTGTGTACTGATTCTCCTCAGGCCATCACCATTATTAGATACACACCGGTGATGGCGACCACCATGGTAAGAGGTGTAAAAACATAAGTAGAAAATTGAAAAATAATTCTCTCACCTCTAAGCATGGCGGTCGCCATCACCTATGTGTATCTAATAAGACTCATGGCCTGAGGAGAATGAGAACAAATGTCTCAAACTCAATTATGTCGCTACACACAAAGAATTTTCATAGGTTAGCTGAATTATAGTTTCTAATAATATCACGACAAGCTAACATACATATAGTTCTATTCAGAAAGTTTTTCTTGGAACGATTTCTTGCTGGACAAATTTTTGGGAAAGTTCGAATACCCTGAGGAACGCTTTATATACATAGAGCTCATCCTACACGAAGGATAAGAATTTATTCCTTCACAATTTCTCTTCTGAAAAATACAATACCTGAGAAATACATTTCCTCGAACACACATATCATTACTCTCGAAGGAAAAAATGATTATCTCCTACGGTACCTCCTTTACTTCACACATCAAGGATACTCGAAAAAGATATTGTTCTAAATCACTTGCAATTTTTAATACATTTAAGTGCAAAGAATGAACCAAATACGAATGGGATGAATTGAAGAGCTTAATAATGCAATTTATTGCGGTAGAAGCAAGAAGAGCTATCCGTTCACGTCGTATGGTTAATTTAGAATTCCACATATGGTTGAGGGTTGGGAGTATATCGCGGTAAAATCCGCACAGTTCTTGGAAAATGATGGAAGACTGCACTCTACTTTATCTATTGTTTCCTCGCATCTAAAATCTCTCGAATTTATTTCATTTCATCTGATGGAGCGCTTTGTTACAAGGAAAAAGATACAAATGTATGTGTGTCATTTTTCGTTGAAATGTTATCTTGGGTTTGGCAAAAATGTCTGTATTTGCATATGTTTATAAGGAGATGTGCTTTGCAGCTGTAGTTACTGATTGAATTATTCAACGTTTTTCAGAAACTATTATGAGTTGACAGTTTTAGTGAGATGCTTAAAACAGGAAAAGACAGACATGTTAACATTTTATCGCCCCTTGATTGGAAAACTGAAGATCGAAAAATCTGAAAAATATCGCAGAGATAGATTTTTGTATGCATTTGGGCAATAAATATTATTATGGTCCTGGTATTCACTGCATTCGGAGAGAATTGAAAATCTAAAGGGTGCTAAATCCGGTGGTTGATCAGGACCCAGCTGCCACGCGTGGCTGCTACCAAAAAAGAGAGGGTGCCTGCTATTGTGTGCTATAAGTAAGAACTCAAGGCTTTCAGGGATACCGTAAAAAGGGCATGCACCCCAAATACAGCTAAGGAGTTAGAGTTGTAGTAATCGAGCAGTCACACAATCAAACTGCTCAAAAACCTTCCTAACCCTTATACGAAATTTTATTTGCAGATTTAAAAAAAAATTATTATTTCCATCCATAGTTGTAGTTTATAAAATATTTTATTTTATATTATTATTAAATCTAATTTCATATCAATTTTCCTTTATATTAAATTTAAACGTTTCCCTTTGATAACATTCTTCATGAGTTTTAATCTTTATTACTATTTAAAATCCATTACATTTTTGTTTACTTCAGTTATTTTTTTTTTTGAAAAATTTTAAAGCTGCACATTAAAATTTCGGCCATGGGAACACTGACTTAGAACATCCCAACTGTGTATCGCATTACGGAGTACAATCGAACTCGGCTGAGTGAGCAGCTGAATTGAGTTACCGTTTGGACACGTAAAAAGAGAAAGAGGAGTTTTTGGACGGAAGGCTGTCCACCGAAGATCGCGAAGAACCACGGAGGAATTGGCGAAATTTTGTTCGAGAATACTCTTTTGGTTAATTCGAGAAGTTTTGTCGCCATTTGGATTGGTGCCGTGTGAATGGTGGGAAGTTTACCCTTTTGTTATGCGATAAGTTTTGTCGCGTTTGGATCAGATTCCGTGCAAATCGTAATATCGACTTACTGCTAAAAATCACGTTTGCTCTTGTTCCGAAAACTTCGCGTGTTCCATTACATAGGCTTTCAGTAGAGTTCATGAGAGATCTTCTAATCAGCATTAATCGTGCGAGTGTTTTATTGCATCACATGCTTTGCTTGAGCGGGAACACCGCAGATTCACTTAACCTAAACGTGAAATTAGTAGAATTAATCTCATCAATATCGCGTGACGGGTAAATTTCAAGCTTATTGCTCGAATGCGGCAGTATAGGCTAGCGAATCGAGACGTCGGTTGACAGTCTTTGGATAGACGGTCAGTCGGGCGAAACAGATCATGTTGTTTTGCAGTTGCGAGTCATCGCTTACGTCGCTGTCCATTTTGCTACAACTATGAGGTATTCTCCTATCGAGCTCTCGTTTCCGTCTCGACCAAATCCTCGCCAAAGAACAAAACTGTGCCAACTTGGACATATTTAATACCTTAATTTTTGGAAAACCTGGCTTGCAGTAGTACTATTATGATTAGACCGGAGTTTCAGTTACGAAAAATAAATTATACAATTAATTTTGCTAATAGCTCTCCTCAAAGTCCTTCAATTTTCTTTTGGCTCTGCTAAACATTCGCTTCCAAATTGATGAGGATGTTTTCGGACTTAGTATAAGAATCGGACGATATCGAAAATAAATTCAAAGCAAACGATTGACCTTCTGCCAGTAGAAGCCTACTGGAACAAAATGCGGATACCATCTCATAAATGCAGTCAATTTGGAGTATTATCTACCAGGTCAGACAGTTTCAATAAATATTACTAACACAATATCCTCCTTTATAGAGATGCCAACATTTTCATCAGCTCGAAATAATTCATGTCTGACTCTCTCCATTACCAGATGATACACCTAGGTTTCATTAATTTATTCCGCATTGTATGGAAGCCAGTTTTCACAAAAAAGTTTCTCCATAATTTACCCATGGTTCGAAAAGCAAAACGTTATTTTAGGATTAGAAATAAGAGCAAAAAATAGGGAATGTGATAAAAAATTTTACTGTTTAAAGCAAATCGATTTATAGTATGCATGGTCTATAATGTGCCTTCATTTGGAAAGCAATGTTTGTACTCAGCATTTCCGTTTTCGGAAAATTAAGATTTGAAAGTTCAAATTGTATTCACATCATTTTTCTAGTTGTATGAACGAGTGTATTTGTAGCTTATTTAAGATTAATTTTTATATAGAGGAGATCGATAAGAAACGATACAAACAATCATCTGTGTTAAAAATAATTGTAAGAAATCTTTCGTTGAAACCGAACTCTCACTGTTGCAAGAGAAAATGTGTGAGCAATTTATTTGGGAAGAAGATATTTCATATCGCAGTTAAATCATTTCCTTCATGTCAAAATGTTGATGATTTACCCATATCAAAATTTTTTATCAAATTTCGGCAAGTAAGTTCGCATGACTCATAATCGTTAAATTTTGAATAACGAACATGAATTACATAATACGCGGTTTATATTAAAAACTGATGTAAGACTTCCTTGAAATGCTCAATCGTTAGAGAGCTAACCTGTTGAAATTTCTTTAATCAAGTATCTCCAATTTAAAAGGTGGAAAAAGTTTGTAATTGTCTTAGTCAGTAAATCGAGTTACACATTAATTTTGAGAATCAGTCATGAATCGTGATTGCAGGCCTGCAAATTCACACTCCCAATTTGCTGGACCATTTGTTACGATGATATAAATTCAAAATGTTTGGTTTCAATGAAAAAATTATACAATAGACGCTTAGTTTCGTTACTTTACCGGATGTTGAATCTAAGATATTTCTTTCAGCATACATGCAACTTTTTTCGTTCGAGTTTAGGATACAGTTCATTTAATGTGTAATTTCCGTCTCTATGAAAATTGAATCACTGAAAAAAAAGACATGAATACAATTAATCATTAAATTTACACGTTCGGTCTTTCCATTTCATTCCACGTGACCGGGTATAGGACCCGCATCGATGGCAGGCTCCTCCGCTAAAATGGACTAGCTATCGGGCGCGCTTTTTTTCGCTTAACAGGGGCTCTTGCCGGGTAGAGTGGCCTTTCACTCGCGTACCCTTTTATGACATAGGCTTATGTGATTTCATTGCACAACGCTATGGCATAAATCGGTTACGTTTGCATTCCTCATTTGAGGGAAAAAGTCATGCAAATTATGTTTTTATGCGTTTTTCACTCAAATGGGAAATACATGGCCACGTTTACGTTTTAATCTTGATCCGGTTTGGAGGGTGCGAGTTCGAAAAATTATGGTTTTTATTATTTTAATTTCACCGCCATTCTGTTGCGAGTATTTTGACGCCGTCGCTTGATTATTCATGATAACACATCAATATTATATAACATTTCTAAAATTTTTAATGAAAATTCCTACAAAGTTGTAGTGTCTAGGTCCGTTGCAAACATGTTCCTCCTTAATATCACGTGTTAAAGTTGTTGTAATTGTTAAATATTCAATCGGCTCTAACTTAGCTGTTTATTGTTTAATTATTGTGAAATTTTCAGAATGCATACAATTGCTACCATAAAACTTAAATTGTAGCTTTTGGGAAATTTAAGGCTCCCATTTTGATTTTATAGGCCAAAATGTAAAATTTATAGTATGTACTATTGTTAACAAAGTTGACTAAATTTCGACTTCTGCGGCATTTTTTGCCCTCGTTCTCCTTAAATCTCACCTCTGTAACTTTTTGTTAGATTTTTCGGGACACCTAATTTTCGAACATTTCCCCTTCCTCTGTACTCCTCAAAGAAAAATTTGTCATTTGTTTTGTAAAGTTCTAATCAAGACCTTTCATTTGATACCCATATTGACTACATGCGATGACACTTTTTTTTCAGGGGCTACTCCCCTATATGAGGAGACCCCCCTTAAACAACTTATTACTTTTTTTTGTGGTGAAAATTTGAAGAGGGCAGAGCAGGGACTCTACACCTTCCTACAAAATCTTATTTTTCTAACTTATGTAGTTCGCGAGAAAAAGTGGTGTGACACACGGACAGACGGACAGACAGGATGCGATTTTAGGAAGGTTTTGTAAAATGATTTTACAAAACCTTGAAAAGAAGAGACTCTCTGCGTCAACTACAATGCTAAGGGATACCCTGCCAGTTTCAGAGGCTGTCTTAAAGCAGAAAAAGGAGGAGATGAAGAATCTCCAGAATAATAAAGAGGAAATCACCACCTCTATAAAAAGTAATGTACAAGAAGGGGTCTTGTACTTGAATTTTTTGCAAGGTACAAAGAAGCAGCCTGCATCACAGCCTATACAGCAACCCAAACATCAGCAAATTCAACAACCACAGCAGTTAAACAATGACCAAAATACGGGTTTGAGCAACGACTGCCAAAATTTTTCGGTTGTGAATTTTCACACCAATTCGCCCTCCACCAAAAAAACTCAATAATCCTAGTAAAAAATGCTGTGTATTTAGAATTTTCCTCCAATGTGTGTTGTCGTGATGAGTTCCATAAAACTCTCTATCTTTAAAATATGTCCATTAGCTCCACACTACGAACGGAATTCTGCTCAAGAATACTTCAACGCCCATACACCAAACTTTTTGCTTATATCGGAAACAGGACTCAAAGAAAGATACAGAGTGCATCTGGGAAAATACTCGTACAAGATCATCATCATCATTCTTGGAGTTGCTATGGCTCAAAAAGATCACCTGAAAGTTCAAAGGCACTGCCTTCCAAGTCTGAAATGTATTGAAGCAGCATTTGTGGGGATTAATGTTAAACATAGATATCCAGTGAGGGAATTCGTTGCATCTAATGACTATGGCACAGCTAACTCTAACTGGGCTTTTGCTAACGAGCGACTCAAACAGGTCCTTGAAAGTATCGAACAAGGTTCATGCATCTTTCTTCATATCAATCGTGTAACTGAAAGAAAAAGGCTACCCGGGGTCCTCACTTATAATAAGCCCATGCTCATGGATGACAAATCTATTGCTGACTATATCGCAAAACATTTTGCGAATGTTCTTCAAGGAGAGAAAGCATATGAGCGTATTTTCTTTACTTTGTTAGTGGGCAGAACCACAACGAATTGCGACAAAAATCATGAGCAACTGAGCTTGACCAGATTCCTTGATTTGAGTCCTTTTGACGCACTTACTGTCCAAGGTCTGTTTATTAGTCCCAAGAGGCTCATTTTTTTGGCACTGGAGCAAAGTTCCAAAAACTCCTGTTGGCACCACCAGCCGGAAAGGCAATTTCTCGTGGGTAACCTTATTTTTAAAAGCAAATAATCATTTTATTGGCCCCTACTTTGGTAATCAAATACTGTTTAAAGATAATCTAAAGTAGTAGAAGAGTCCTCCCACCAGAAGGGTATTGTAAAATAATTAGTGAATTAAATAACGTTTACTGAATGTCAAAACTTGATTCACACATATATTCCATGAATTAAGCTCGGAAAATTAGCATATGACTATTTGTATTTTAATTTGCCGCCACTTTATTTGCAGTTTGTTGACCTCAATGTTTGAGTAGTCATGGTAGCATATCCATTTTTCAAAATATTTCTAAATTTTTTTATCAAAACCCTCACAAATCTGTAGTGTTGAAATCCTTTGCGAACGTGTTGTTTTACACAGTATCACGTGTACTTGTTTTTGTAATTGATAAAATTCAATCGCCTATAACTTAGCTGTTAGCTCGATTTTTAAGGAAGCTTTCAACAACCATGAGTTTTACATCAGAAAACCTTGATACAAATTTTTGCCAAATATAAGGATCATCACACCAATTTTTCGTACATTTCCCCTCACCCTACGGCCCTCTTTACAAATGCTTTTTCGGACCTGTTTTGAAAAGTTCTCACAAAAACATTTTTATGGAAATAAAAAGTTTTCAACAGCTACCCCCTGTATTGGAGGACCCCTCTTAAACATCTTGAAATACTCTTCAACTTTTGAGAGGGCACTACTTTTGACCTGCATAGAAAATTTCATCATTTAGCTCATGTCGTTAGCGAGGAAACTTGCTGTGACATAAGGACGAACAAACAGACGGACAGGCATACGAACGGACAGACGGATAGAAAAATCACGATTTCAGTAGAGTATTGTACAATAGTACAGTAAATCTATAGGTTGAGGTCGGAAATGATTGCCTAGGGGTTGAATCTTTTTTTATTCGATGTAAAATGATGTCAATAAAGCTACCTTGAGGGTGGGCACGTGCAACTCTTCCGGCTTTTTTGAAAAACTCAAAAAAACATCCAAAAAATTTTTGAAATGCGTTTATCTCGTTTGCTATGCATTTCACAGAAAAATCGATTGGTGATAAAATGTAGAGGACGTTAAAATCTACAATTTATGTCATTGGAGCAATGCTGTACGACAAAAAATGCACACGGTAGGTGGCGCCAAAGTCTCCAAAAAAGTGTTTTTCCATTTTTTCACCCTGAAAATGTTATTTTATCGCAAAGACGTAAATGCAAAAGTTGTTCCTTACTTTATTATCAACAACTTTTATTTAAACAATTTTTTCATATTACTTGCCGTTTTGAAGTTACAGTGCAATATAGCGCTGCGTATACAGCACCGTGCTGTTAATGGTAATTTCGTCGATCCTACTGTAACTTTCTCCAGCGGCGATGGCATGCTTTTAACAAAAGGGATTATTCGGCCACCTGCCCTATTGATGACTAAGGACCGTACATTTTTCAGTTGCTATGTGAATTTCGGAGAGCAGAGACAGCAAAACTTATCTCTCCGAAAATGAGTGATAATGTGCCTGTTTGTTTCGTTTGTGGCGAAAGTGTTTTAAATAAAGTTCGTCACGTGGGTGTGGAGGCTCGGAAAACATTAATCAAAGCTGCAATAGTTAGAGGTAATACTCAAAACCTACAATGGCTCGAAGACGACAACATCCCAGTTCCAGACCTTCACAGCAATTGCTACCGCAAATACAGCAATTACGAACGCGCTGCTAAACAGATTCAAAAACAACAAGAGTTGTCAAGGTATTTTGTCAATAATTTTTAGTGTAGTTTTTTTTTGTTTGGAAAATTTCATTTCACTTTTGTTTGTATTACCGGAATAGGACCTCCCCCCCCATTGTGCGTAATAACATTTCACCTTCTTGATATAAAAACATAGCTTGATATAAAAACATTAGCTTCATAATGAAAAATTTGATATCCAAAATTTGGTATTTTACGCTATAATTATGGATGTTTTTACTGACAATTAATAGAATATCATTTTTTATGACTATAAAATCTGTTAATTATATTTTATATACGAAAGTATGTCAGGAATTACCCTTTTTTCAACACATGTTGCTTTAAGAAAAAAGCACATAAAATTAGTTTCATTCAAAAAAATATTGTGCAAATAACTTTTTATATCATAAATGATCAAGCCAAAAACTATTACGGAAGAAAATTTTGTTTTTCGTCAGTAAAAATAATTTGGGATTGAAAGGCATAATAAAAAGCAGATGTTAATGGAAACTTATTTCGAAATAGCCCAACAAATTATTAAAAACTGAATTTTACGAGCAATTTCACCGGAATCGCCCCTTAACTCTTTGGTTTTTGTTAATTTTTCAGCAATCAGCTAGATGACACGGACAATGACGCCGCATCTTGTTTGAATGAAAAATCACGATTGCCCAAATATATTTATATAGAATAATTCATACTAACATTTGTACACTAGTACTAACCATTGATAACTTCATGTCAATACCTGAATATAATTATTAAAATGTTATACATTAAAAAAAAAAAAAAATCTTCATTAAAACGTTTACCTCCGATGTGCACTCATTGCATGCAACTGTATTATTGGGATTTTCATAATTCTGCAAGCTGCAACTTCAAAACGGTAAGTAATATGAAAAAATTGTTTAAATAAAAGTTGTTGATAATAAAGTAAGGAACAACTTTTGCATTTACGTCTTTGCGATAAAATAACATTTTCAGGGTGAAAAAGTGGAAAAACACTTTTTTGGAGACTTTGGCGCCACCTACCGTGTGCATTTTTTGTCGTACAGCATTGCTCCAATGACATAAATTGTAGATTTTAACGTCCTCTACATTTTATCACCAATCGATTTTTCTGTGAAATGCATAGCAAACGAGATAAACGCATTTCAAAAATTTTTTGGATGTTTTTTTGAGTTTTTCAAAAAAGCCGGAAGAGTTGCACGTGCCCACCCTCAAGGTAGCTTTATTGACATCATTTTACATCGAATAAAAAAAGATTCAACCCCTAGGCAATCATTTCTGTAAAACAATTTATTTTTCGATAGATTTACTGTACTACAAATATATTTTAAAATATTCTAAAAATGGTCTGTTGTGTAAATGCTTCCAAGTAAAGCCATTGAAAACGTTTCAATGAAAAATATTCATTATTTCGGTTCCTACTAAAATAGCGAGTTGCGCTTACCTTTTGACCTTTGGGGACCGCTATTTGGAATGCATGCGTTTATTTTAGATTTCTAAAATGTTTATATCTAAAGTCGCATTAATTTATGCCCCAAGTCTAATTCAAATCAGAGTTTCGCTCGAGATAGGGCAAACGTATTCAATTTTTAGCGGAAATGGCAACGAAATATATTAGGTTTTAAATTTTCGACTGTTTTATTTTTCATTTGCCAGAGAACTGAAAAATCTGATTTTATCGCATATTTAAACCGCCACTATTTTGAAAGTTGCACATGGATGAAATTGATAAAATTTTAGGCCTGATTATTTTCTATCTTAAAACTAGTCTAATACTATACACATCGGATCAAAATTGCAATTTTTAAAAGCCTTTGAAGTTTCCAATTTCAACAAGTCACCATTTGGTTTTCTGATCTCTATTTTTTCACACAGTTCTTTAGATACTTATAGTTTTTACCAAACGAGCGAATTTCATTTACAGCAATTGAAAGGTTTGGTCACAACTAGAACAGTAAATGTTTGTACGTTTTCTGACTTTTGAGTGGTTGTCATTTTGTTTCAGGCGGTTTGACTTTCGATTTTTTAGTGCAGGATTAATTGCAGATCTCAATGAATCTCCGTACCAAATTTCATCCAAATCGGAGCTATACGAGTACATTGGTCCGAACGGAAATCACAATTTTTCGTCTAAAATGGCCGAATTGAAGCGGTGATTGAAGCAAGCGGGGATATATTGAGTTATAAATTTTAGATGAATACCTAGAATTAAGATATAATAACTTTTGTGTTAAGTTTTAGTTTAGAAGTAATAACAAATATTTTTTAATAAACTACGTGTTTTTTCTGGATTTCGTTGACGCACCTTGTATATATTTAAATAAAGTACTTTCCACACTAGGTGAATTTCCCTTGAGAAATCAACCTTAAAAAACAGCAAGGTCTGATGGAGTCTCCAAATATATGCTTAAAAAGCTTCCCCATGTTTTCTTTATTCTCCTCAAACAATTCCATCAACACTGGCTACTTCCACCAGCATGGAAAATGCGCAAAAGTATTTGCAATACCCAAGAAGTCGGGCAGTACTGACATAGTTGATACTCGTCCAATTTCACTGCTTTCGAATATTTGGAAGCTGCTTGAAAGGGTAATACTTGAAGTCATCATACAATGAATTTTGCGCGAAAGACCGTTTGACTTCAAAAAAGCCCTATTCACTATAGATGCAATGGCCGTGTTCCAAGCCGATATACTGAAAAGTTGGTCCAGCAATACGCTTGTTGTAGCTTGCCAGATCAATATGGAGAAAGCCTTTGACTTTATGTGGATCAATGAGCTTCTCTACAAAATGAAAAATTTTGGCTTTCCTGCTCATGTTGTGAAAATAATAGCCAGCTGCATCAGGGAATGAGCTGCCCTTATGGTCGCTAGAGGAGCTGGGTCAGATCCATTTTGTATTGATTCGGGGGTTCCAGAGGGGTCTATGTTAGACCCATTTTTGTTCAATATATTCACCTCTAACGTCCCGAGCGTAAGAGATGAATATATATAAGCCCGGAAACCAGAATTGCTGACGACTTGTTAATGTAGTCATCTCAGCACAATTTGTGCTTTGCTTAAACGAGGCTCCAAAAATACTTGGAATCTTTTACTGCATACTACTGGACATGGCGAATCAAGGGAAATGCAAAAGAGTGAATTAATTGTGTTCAAACACCCCCAAAAGAACTTTGGTTGTCGTACAAGAGGCATCTGTGACTACAGGAATAAGTTGAATGGGCAGATGATGTGCTGCTCCAGGTAAGCGTAGTACTTGGGGTAATTTTTGATAGAAAGACTGCCTTCAGTACAAGATGTGTTCTGAAGCAAGGAGATTTTGTATTTTTAAGGGAAAAATGATTATTTATTCGTCATTATTTATGTTGTCCCCTTTAAAGTAATCAATACACTTGTGCCAACGATTTTTCTAATCCTCGAAGCACTTTTTGGTATAGCCTTGACATCTTCCAGCAATGCAGTCTTTATCTCCTCAATCGTTGTATATCTCCATCCCTTCATATGTCTTTTCAGTTTTGGGAACAAGAAAAAGTCACGTGGGGAAAAATCTGGTGGCTGAGGTATGATTGTGGTGTTGTTTTTGGCCAAAAACTCTGATCTTTGATCCATTTTTTTCGATAATAAAAAATCGCCGAGCATGCAAAACACTTCTTACCGTCATGCCTCTCATATTCAAACTAAACATATTTTATAGCTGAAACTGTAAATATGTGATGTAAGGCTGTAGAAGCTGCAATGGGCTTGCCATTTAAATCGTAAGGATGAACAACGGATACGTATTCGTTGGGAGAACTTACGGTCGGAGACCAGTGGGGAGGCCAAGGAAACACTGGTGTGATAGTTCATTACTGCTTGAATTTCAAACTTCGAGGACGCGGTCAATAGACCGGGACAGGTTGAGGCGCTATTTGCAGGAAGCGAAGGCTCAAGAGAGGCCGTAGTGCTACGAAGAAGAAGAAGATAAGAAAATACAATTGAAACAAACAACAAAATTCTTAGAAAATTTTGAATTGACCCGATTTCACTGGTTGAAAAATTTAAAAACAGATGAATCGAAGAATAATGAAAACGAATTTAGTCAGCAGAAGAGTGCTCCTATCAGAAGGGCCATGTGACATTTTACGGTTTGAAAAAAAAATTTCTGACAGCACTTGAATTATTTGTCCAATACTTGTACAAGAAATCTTTCAAATCTATCCAAAAAGTGATGAGATATTTCACATGAACATATAACAGCCACCTACCTGGCAAGATTATCAAAACATTCATTGTACGCGAGTTACATTATTTAACTTACGTTACGATAAAAAAAAATACTTTTTTGCAATAAATTTTCTTTAGGTGTACAACTTAATAATCGGAATTCGACGCTAGATGTCCGCTCGAACTTTATATATCTGTCATTTTGAAGGTAAATTTGACAGCTATCAAAATCAGTCAACAAAACAATTTTATCTTATGTGCATCATTATTATTTTTCACGATGAATAACTTCGAAAATTAGAGAAAAAGACAGCATTTGCGCGAGGTTCTGTTGGGTCATTTTTTTTGCAAAGAAAACTGCTGCGGAAAGTCATCGTTTGCTTGCAAAAGTTTATGGCGAAGATGCTTTAGTGAAAACACAGTGTTTTGAATGGTTTAAACGCTTCAAAACTGCCGATTTTGACATCAAAGACAAAGAACGCCCAGGACAGCCAAAAAAATTTTAAGACGAAGAATTGGAGACGCTACTCGATGAGGATTCATGTTAAACGCAAGACTCACTTACCAAATCGCTGGAATTGACTCAACAAGCCATTTCAAAACGTTTGAAAGCCACTGGATGTATTCAGAAGCAAGGTAATTGGATCCCATATGAATTGAAGCCGAGAGACGTTGAACGGCACTTTTGTATGTCTGAAATGCTGCTTGAGCGCCATAAAAAGAAATCATTTTTGCATTGGATCGTGACTGAGGATCAAAAATGAATCGATTATGACAAGCCCAGAAAGTCATACGTGAAGCTCGGCCAACCAGCCAAATCAACGGCGAAGCCAAATATCCATGGCGCCAAGGTTATGCTGTGTTTTTGGTGGGATCAGAAGGGCCGTTATATTAAGAGTTATTGAAACTAGGCCGGACAATTACAAGTGACCTGTATCAAATACAATTAATACGTTTGAAGCGTGCCATCATCGAAAAACGCTCGGAATATGCGACCAGACACGAGACTATAATTTTACATCATTACAACGCTCGGCCGCTTGTTGCAAGACCCGTGAAAAACTATTTGGGAAATAGTGGATGGGAAGTTTTGGCCCATCCGCCTTATAGTCCGGACCTTGCTCCGTCTGACTTTCATTTATTTCGCTCGATGCGAAACGCCCTCACCGGAATACGCTTCACTTCAGAACAAGGCATCCGAAATTGGATAGATTCATTTTTGGCCGCCAAGCCGGCGCAATTTTTTTGAGATGGAATTTATGAATTGCCTGAAAGATGGGGAAATGTTGTAGCTTCCGATGGACAATGCCTTGAATAAAATATATTGTAAGATTTTTCCACAATAAAGCATCACATTTCGCTAAAAAGTTCCGGTTATTAAGTTGTAAACCCATAATAAATTTCACTTGATTAAGACTTGACACTGAACAAGATTGACTTAGACTTCTGACTGACTTATACCAAGCAGGAACTGGGTCTTTTATAATATAAAAAGCGCAATGTTGTATCTTTGTATTTTTGAATGCAAACTAATTAGTTTTTCACGAAAGATGCTCATTCATATGAAATTCGATATTTCAATAATAAGATGATCGAGTGATTGAATGAGGATTTGCTTAAATGAATGAATGAGAATTTAATTAATTGAAAATACAGAGTTGGCACAAAATGATTATGAAGTAAGTTTGGTTGTCGTGAATGCGTCTTTATTTAGACCCTATTGCATTTCCACGATGTAATAAATGTGACCGATTTATCTCTTAATTTTTTCTGAATAGCTTTAAACTACCAGTTTATAGCACTCCCCTACTTTATTATTAACAAATTAATATGAAATCAATTTTATACCACTGGCAGCATGAGTATGATTTATCACATACAAAGAAAACGTTTCCTTTCAAAACCAAATAACATATATGAATGGCTATGATAAATTTCGGTTTCTTTTCTAGACAATCCCTTAGAAAGTTACGGATTTGCTTCATCTTCAAACACCATCTGTCTAATTCTAGTTGAGTGAAGATTTTGATTTATCCTAGAGAGCATATGTGGTAGCGCGAAATGGCAAATAGAGGATCCTTACCGTACCAGGGTGTGAACTATGTAAAAGCACTTTCTGAAACTAAATTAAAAGCTCCCATCCGCAGCGATATAGGAAGAGGAATACAGCAAATTCAAGGACCAACATATGACACACATTGCACGTTTGCTACTCTGTTGGCTAGATTCATTTTGATTTAAGTATTCTCTATGCCTTTCGTGTATATTAGGAGTATGTATCAATACTCCAAAGCACATATGTATGTTACATGCAAGAGCTCTCCTATATTTTATACAAGAAATCTTCTCCAACATATTTCGAGCGACTTAATAGTAGCTTAACGCAATTCAGTAGCAAGATATTCAGAGAAATATTGTACGTTTTGAATATTGAGGATTGAACAGCAAAATTTTAAGTAATTTTTTTATTTTGAGCCATATCAGCAGTATATAGTATATAATCCAAAAATGTTAAGACAATTACGATAAAATAGAGTGACTAAATGAAAGCAAATTGTCTCGTGATCATATCGGACTTATTAGTTACTTCATAAAGAACTAGGCATTAAGAAACAATAACTTTAATTTTATTGGAAGCTCTGTAAAAAAATTGTCGTAGTACTTCCCCGTAACAGTTGCTAGATATTTGGCTTAAGACTTCACGTAAGAGAAAGCATGTCAGTCTTCCGGGTAATATAAACAAGTTGGGTAAGCAGACCTACGCTCATGTCAGAAGGGTTTTGTATTCAATTTACAAAATGCAGTCACCAGATCGAATCAAATCAAGAAAAATATCAAAGACGATTTTATTGGAAAAAATATGAAATTCGAAGATCATACTATTATTAACAAAGTTGAACGAATTTCGACTTCTGAGGTTTTTGGTATTGGTATACTCATAAATATCTCCCTTGATAATTATTTCAGATGTCCATTCGCGAGGGAGGAAACACATTTTTCATGTATTTCCCCCTGTGCCCCCACTGAAGCAAAAACTGACAGTTTAACAACTGTTTTGAAAAGCTCCCATGAAAAATTTCATTTCATACTCATATCGGCTACGTTTGATGAATTTTTTTTTCAGGGACCATTCTCCTGTACTATTATCATCGATTAATGGCCAATTTTTTCGAATCCTAGAATGGTTACAAAGCCCTTTTGCTAGGAGCTCTCTCTCGCCTTCTTGACTTGTTTCACTTATGAGCATTAATTGTAGGTACTCACATTCAGTCATTCATTCAATTGAATCAAGTGTTCAAAGCATGCACCTTAAACGCTGAAGTTGGGAAAAAATAACTCAAAATTATACAATCTTCGCATTTAAAACAGCCACTCTTTTGTTTTACGATCACTGATACCACTAGCTGAACCGATTCTCAAAGATATTCATGACACCTATCACTCCTGAAATTTTCATGCAATTCCTAGCAAAACTGTAGTGTGTTGTTCCATAGCCATATGTTGCCATAGTAATAAATGCAGCGCATATTGTTCCAGAGTAATACAGGGAAATTCAAACCACTATAACTTCGCTAAATATCATTGAATTTAAGGGTATCATTAAGATTTTATTCAAGAAAACATAAAATCAATAAATCATACTATAACTAACAAAGTTGAGTGAATTGCGACTTCTCACTTATTTGTTGTTGTACTCACCAAGGTCTACATCCCTGATTTTTTCAGATTTTTCGGATGGAAGGTGTCCAATGGCGAGGGGGGGACACAAATTTTTCGTGTATTTCCCCTCCCTGTGCGCCCCTCGAAGCAAACTTTGCCAAACTAAGACCTGTTTTGAAAAGCTCTCATCAAGACCTTTCATTTGATACCCATATTGGCTACCTTCAATGAAATTTTTTTTCGGGGGTCACTCCCCTATATGGGGAGACCCCCCTTAAATACCTTATAAAATTTTTTTGTAGTTGAACTTTGAGGAGAGCACCACTTTACACCTACATACAAAATTTGATGTTTCTAGCTTAAGTAGTTTCAGAGAAAAACTGCTGTGACACACGGACGGATGGACGGACGGGCAGACAGACGGACAGACAGGACGCGATCTTGGAAGGGTTTTGTAAAATTATTTTACAAAACCCTAAAAAAAACAATTCCACAAAAATGAAACTCAAGTGGTACGTTCAGCAGGACGTTTCATTGGATTCTCTGCTCGACTATCCTTGGTGAAAAAAAATTGAAGGCCAATTATTTGGTTTGTTTGACATCCGCAAGCTAATTCTCTTTTTTCTTGAAAAGTCGTCGGACCTTGCATTGTTGTGTGGGCAGACTCATTTTTATTCCTTTGAGTTATCTTCAGTGACTTAAGGATGTGTAGAAAGAGACGACCTTACAGAGGTTAGGATGGGTTTAGCAGCTAGGTCCTAGGTTAAGCCAGATAGAGGGATATTAGGCTTTTGTGTTTTTGTTGTTAAAAGTCATTTCCACTGAAGATAGCTCAAAAGAGTCGAAACGCGTCTGCTCACACAACAAAGCAAGGCCCGACGGCTTCCTAGGAAAAAAATTACAGGAGTACCATTAGTAGTATTTATTAAACATGTTTGAAGGGCATGAAGGACTGCAGCGGTGGAATGCTGTCTCAGAAAGCCAGAAAGGATTACGTCCCTGAAAATGCCATTGCCTAGGAGTACATATGCCTGCTTGCAGCCAGCTATCTGTCGTGTCACGGGGCGGGTTATTTTCCTCCAGCACAAGACCCACTGTAAAATAATTTATCAAACGTGCAAATTGTTGTAATGGCAAACAATGAAAAAGGTTAAGGCCTAGGCCTGTACTACAGAGAAGTCACGAAAGAAGGAAAACTCCGAAATTCCCTATTATTGATTGAGACAACCAAAGTGGCCCGAAGCGACTTGTCCTTGACAACGTTGTGGTCGGCTAAAGAAAATATGTTGCTGCTCCCTCGCACTCAATACAATTGGATCTGACACCGCAATGGCACGAGTACACATGGAAGCGCACTCCATCTCTGGCAAGAGCCCCTGTAACGCAACAATCAACTACTCTGTTTGGCAACAGAGGATTGAAAAGACCGGAACGTTCAATTTAGTATGCCATCATTTTATTCATTTTTCGTGTCTCTTAATTGACAGTTTACATTAAATAATTTACTTTGAACTCAGTTTATGCTTTCTGATTCCTTTCTTATTTTGCTTATTTCTGTTGCATGGGTGTGTTGAGCAGTTTATATCTCATTTCTGCGGTTTGACTTGAATTTATTTAATTGTTCATTTATTCCATTTTGCTGTTTCAATGTTGTACTATATATATTTTTCTGCTATTTATAGGAACTAATTGAGCATAGTGTTGCTTTACAATAATTAGTTTTTAACTTAATTTTGGTGTCTTTCAATTTGCATGTTACAATTCATCTTGCCATTATTAATAGTAAAAGCAAATACAATTATATATGGTTATCCATTTCGTGGTAGGAAAGTATAACCCTACCATTTGACATCTGTCAGAATTAAATATCACCCAAAGCGTGTTTTTTTTAGTTGAAGGTTTGCCATTTAGAAATATGGATCGTTTAACAGTCGAAGAACATGCTAAAGTTATTAAATTTTATTATAAAAATGGTGGTTCTGCTGTATCAACATTTCGGGCTTTACGAGCTGATTACGGTCGACATTATCGACCTACACAGCAAACAATTTCGACCACAGTGAGAAAATTTGAAGAGACTGGATCGGTTATTGATATTGCAAGGCCTATGCATCATTGCAACATTCGTTCTCAAACTGTGGAGGAAGACCCGAATTTGTCGATTCTTCGACGTGCTCAACATTTGGGCTTGTCTTACGGCTCATTGTGGCGGATTTTGCATTTGGATTTGCATCTCCATCCATACAAAATCCAGCTCACTCAAGGACCTAAGCCTCAAGACCATACATAACACAGAATGTATGCGAATGGGGTGATTGAACAACAAGTTTTTGAAAACGATCAAGGAAGAGCCATTACAGTCAATTCTGACCGTTATGGACGGATGTTAACCGATTATTTTTGGAGAGAAATTGAAGATTATAATCTGGAGAACATGTGGTTCCAACAGGACGGAGCCACAAGCCATACACCACAGGCTAATCGAACACTTTCCAGGACGCGTAATTTCGAGATTGAGTGATGTCAATTGGCCCGCAAGATCCTGTGACCTAACACCTTTGGAGTTCTTTTTATAGGGCTATGTGAAAGATCGTGTTTATTCGTGAAGTTATGGCCGAGATATTGCCGGGAATGTGCCGAAAAGTCATTGAAAATTATCTGAAAAGGATGGGGCCTGTAAAAGGTCCCGTAGAGGCCATTTGAATGACGTTGTGTTTCACGTATAATGGCAAGTTTCAATCTTTATATTGAATAAAAAAGTTTGTTTCTATCTGAATATTTTAAGTGTTTTTTTTCAGCTTTACTTTCCCAAGCGTAAAATGGATAACCGTATATTTATACACAGAGTATTTGTTTGCGTCTGTCACATCTACTCACGGCAGAGCCGAAAAACCTTTGCTACGAAGCCACTCAGGGCAATTTTGAAATGATACCTCTCAATTGTTCCCAAGGTCAACTTTCGGGTTCTCATAAGAGTGAGAATGCCGCTCAAAAGACACCGGTTGGACGACATCAAGACGATTCAAATCAATAAAACGAGAGCATTAAAGACCATTTAAGTATTTGTCCAAAATCTTGATAATACCCACTTTATATTTTACGTAAATGTTTTCAACGCCTATAAATATTTATATTTTTAACCAAAAAGTATACTACGTATAAAGTAACCTACAGCACACAATTGATGTACGAGTAAATCCTTGCAATCAATCATTGAATTTTAATTTGAAACCTCAAAATTACACTCAATTTAATCGATTCAATTTAGTTACATGACATCCTATATCATAAGATCTAGGAATTTAATAACAGTCAGGCTGTGTCCTCTCATAAATAATAGCCGTATCTCCCAAATCGATATAATATTTCATATCTTAAAGTCAACGGTGGGCGTATATTGAGTGTTTTTCCAAACAATTAGGTTGTAGGGTTTCCAATCGATGAACGTATCATCTTTCCACATATTTAAACAACAATGATTTATATGGACATCAAGCTGAAGACTGTTTAGGGTAGCTAGTGAAAAAAAAGTCGATGAGGTATTACCTACAAGTATTTATAATTAATTGAATGGAAGTAATTAAAGAATGGAAATTCAAGATTAAACTTTTCACGGGCTTCTTAATTGGGTGGGGGGATAAAGATCAATTATTAATCAAATATTCCATATTTGAAAAAATTAATAATGTATATATTGCAACTGGATTGAAATCCTGCTTTATATGTGGGTGAGCCGAAATTTTTTTAGATACCTAATTTGAAAAATGATTTTCTTTTTAAAATTTTCAAATTTAAAGTTTTTATCAAAGTTCATCTATATGTTGATATACGTACATTTGCAGCGTTGTTTTTAATGATAGTACTGTATTTATGATACTTTACACGCAGTGTCGAAAAATAAAACAATTGTGTTATTCAAATTTAAGTGCCATTTATGAAATTAGCTAAGCTCATTAATCGGGCAATTTCCATCAATAATCCTAATAAAGGATGGTCCAACCAAACACCCACGATGTTGATTGTAAATAAAACAAAAAGTTTTCACAGGATTATGTTAATATTTTTTATTATAATAGAAGGGTAAATGAGAATTATGTATAAAACAAAATATCATCCAAATGCTCGCCACAGCTACAGTGGCATACTTCTATCAGATGGTTCATCTTTTCAATGACCTGAGACATAATTGAGGTTCAATGTCGTTAATGTTTTGCATTACGAGTATCTCATCCTTTAGCTCTTGAATTGTTTTAGGCTTATTGACGTACACTTTTTCTTTTAAATATCCCCAGAGAAAGAAGTCCAACGGTGTCAAATCATATGATCGTGGTGGCCAATTAACATCGCCACAACGTGAGAAAACACGTCCATTGAATTTCTCGCCCAAAAGAGCCATTGTTTCGTTGGTAGTGTGACACGTGGCACCATCCTATTGGAACCACATATCGTCTAGGTCCATAACTTCAATTCCTGGCCACAAGAAGTTCGTTACCATCTCGCAATAGCGAATACCATTCACGGTAACTGCTTGGCGGTCCTCATTTTCGAAGAAGTACGGCCCGATGACGCCACCAGCCCATAAACCGCACCAAACAGTCACTCTTTGTGGATGCATTGGCTTTTCAACAATCACTCGTAGATTCTCAAATGCAGAAGTTTTGCTTGTTAACAAATCCACTGAGTGAAAGTGTGCCTCGTCACTGAAGATGATTTTCTTTCTAAAGTCACCATTCCCTTCTGTCTGTTCAACCAACCATTCGGCGTATTGCCAACGCTTGAAATGTCCAGTAGGCTTCAGGCTTTGATTCATTTGAACCTTGTTAGAGTGTAAATTTAAATCTTTATTTAAAATTCGCATCGGTGATGTTCGTGAGATGTTCAATTGTTGGGCACGACGAGTCGAGGTTGACGGCTCTTCTGCTACATTATTGCGAACGACAGCAATGTTTTCCGCAGAACAAACTGGGCGACCATGCACAGGTAATTTCATATTTCCTACAGACCCGGTTTGCTGAAATTCGCGCACAATTCTCCCGATTGTGGACACATTTGGCCGATTATACTGACCAAAAAAATCACGAAGTGCACGAAATGCATTTTGATTTGAACGCCCATTTTTGAAATAGGCTTCAACAACCTTAATGCGCTGCTAAATTGTGTACCTCTCCATAGTTAAATTTATCAAACACTGAAACAAAGAAATGTCAAATTAAGTTAGATGTAAAACTTGACGTTAAGGCGTGACTCACAATTAACATCATGCATTATGCTTGGACCAGCCTTTATTTATCTCCTATAAAGTTGCTAACAGAAATAACTCAAATTTTCAAGTTTGTTATGCAGTTCAACATACTTATTTATGTTTAAAAATGGATCTCTTCGGATCGGTTTCATTTTACAAAGATAACAGTACAAAACTTTGAAAAAATACCGTTATTCATACATGTAAAACTGTTTTACTATTCATGAAAAATAATATCCTACCAATATTTAATACTCTTTATTCGCAAATTATGGTGACAGTACTATTTTTCTTAGCAGCGCAATTCTTTCTATTAAGTTTCTATGAATTTGTTGTAGAGAAATAAATCATCAAAAGTATATCAACAACTTAACAACTATTAGGCACATTGGAAAATCAGCCTTATTTCCATGATTCATCAAAACGAAAAGGACACGTGCCTATATTTTTTTATCATTTTGGGGTTAGGAACAATTTCCAAGATCTTATCATAAAGTACGTAGGAAATATCAATTTTTACTGCTCTGAAGCTTTTACCAGTATCGTTGACAGTGTTATAAAACATGATCCTGATTTTTCCTTCTTCATCAACTTCACTTTTAGTGATGCCCAGGTAAGTATAGGGTGATTCATTATGAGGTTTGATTTTTAATAAGCTTTTTTTTGAATATCGCGCGTGACTCCTGTCAAACTGCAGTGCCATTTTTATATAATATTATTAACCAAATCATCATGGAAAGACTTGCACCACAACAATGTATCCATATCGTTCAGCAATATTACAAAAATCAGCGTTCTGTGAGAAATTCGTGCTCTTAGAGCAAATTATGGTGTGCATTGTCGACGTAACGAAACCACTGTAGCCAATATCATCCGCAAATTTGAAGCTTAGCATACATTATTGGACGACATTCGACCGATTAGGCCACATCCATCAGCTGAGTAGCTGAAAGTGTGGCTGAAGACCGTGACAAATCGAACGCGTCGTTCAAAATTGGACCCTCAGGATAAATCATTTATGATATAGTCGCAGTTAACATTCAAGCAAGATAATCTTTAAAAACTAAATCTCATAGGCTGTTCTTTTGACTTACATTAAAATTTTTACAATAAAATTGAACTTATGCCTTTTATTTGAGATTAAAAACCAATCCTAATAATGAATCACCCTATACTCGTATACTCGTACATATAACGAAATTTTTAACCAGGCTAGAGGTCGCAATTTTGCTATGATTTTCACTAAATTTTTAGGAAAGCGTATTGGGGAAATATATCGGTTAAATTCTTTAATCAGCTAAACCAGCCAAACAAAAAAAAATGGCGGCCATTTCAGACGAAAAATCGTGATTTCTGCTCTGACCTCAGTATAGCTCCAATTTGGATGAAATTTGGTACAGAGGTTCATTAAACTGTGTGATGAACTTTACAATAAAAAATCTAGAGCCGAACCATCTGAATCATTAATGTTTGTCATTTACGGAAAAAAAACTTAAACTAAACATATTTTCAATGAATCAACATTTTCCATTTCAGATCTATACTTTTTAGATCTTTGTAAGAAAAGTTTGACAAAGAGCTACTAGTTTCGTGACCAGTCTATCCGCCTGTCCATCCACCCGTCTGTCCGTGCGTCACAGCTGTCTCAGAACTATAGAAGCTAGAAAATTCAAGCTTTGTGGAAAGGTCAACAGTGATGGTTTCTTTAAACTTAAAGTCTTATAAAACATTTCAAAAATTAAGGTATGACGAAGTCGCCTTTAAAAAATTTCTCTAATCAAAGGTATCAAGTGGGGTATCAAATGAAAGGTCTTGATTATAACATTTAGAATTTGAATTAAAAAAAGTCATTTTATGTATCAGGGGGTCCAGTGGGAGGCAAAATGTACCAACATTTTGTAATCCCCCGACTCGCGATTTGACACCTTTGAGCCGAGAAAATTGAAAATAATCATGGAAGTGGATCTTTGTGAGTATAAGGGCAACAAATACCTCATAAATCGATTTTCACTTAACTTTGTTAATAATATATAGTATTATTTGTAGAATTTAAATTTTCGCCCATAAAATCAAAACAGTAGGGGAAGGGGAGGGGGCAAGACGGGGTAGCGGGCAAGACAGGGCAACGCGTTTTAACGGCCACACAAACGATAAATCCCAACCGCTCTGGCTTGCAATGATGCGCCGTCATGTTGCTCATTTGTCAGCGTAGTGAACGGCTTATTAGTGCGAGTGTTTTCGCTTTGGCGCCAAAAACTCGCGTTATACATCGATTGCGTTTTGTACCTTAATATTAGTTTTCTAGAACTAACTGAAGGTTATACTTGTTTATCAATGATTACACCAGCAGGTAAGAACATGTTTGTGTCCATATTCTGAATTGATCATTAAAGGCATGTTATTTTATTCAAATAACCATTGGAGGGCAAGATGAGGTATAGAGTACCCCATCTTGCCCCTCGAAATGATTCAATTATTTCCTTATGATAGTTTACGCTTCTTTATAACTTCTTTGTTTTTAATCTTGTTTCAGGATGGGGAAAAATTATAAAAGAAAGTCGGAGAGGGGAAACTGGAGTTTACCGGGTATGCAAAATTCATGTAATCGAAGGGAAAATGGGGTACAAATTAGCGGCAAAAACATATTTTGTGCCACAAACGACCCTTGAACGAAAAGTTAAAGTAGTTCGTGCAGTCCTAGAAGATACTACTACTACTGCAACTTTGATTGAAGCTTCTTTAGGCCCAAAAAAGCGAACATTTACTGATGATGAAGAGAAAGAGCTTTGCAACTATATAATGGATATGGAGAGTCACCTTTACGGGCTCACAACAAACGATTTGAGGGCTTTGGCGTGCACTTTGGTAGTAAAAATGGGAAGCAAAATTCCTTGAAGTCTGAAAGAAAAGAAGTTGGCAAAGAGTGGGTGCAGCGGTTTTTAAGCAGGTATTCAGAATTGTCGATACGAAAACCAGAAAGCACTTCAGCTGCACGTGTCACTGGGTTTAATTAACAAGCTGTTAAACAGTTTTTCAACTTCCTTGGTAACATGTATGATGAGCATAAGCTTTCGCCAGAAAGAATTTATAATTGTGATGAAACAGGAGTTTCAGTGGTACCAAAAGCCAAGTCAAAAATAATTGCACGAAAAGTAGAAAACAAGTGGGATCTATAACCTCTGCGGAGACACTACAACGACAATAACTGGGAAACTATGTTTTAGTGCGAGTGGTCAATATATGCCTCTAATGCTGGTGTTCCCACGAAGCTTGGAGCTTGAAGCTTGGGGTGTTTGCAACGATTCTGGCTGAATTACAGCCGAATATCTCCCTAGCTGATTTAAGAAGTTTGTTGAATTTAGTGGGGCGACGGTTGACTGACCGGTACAGTTGTTGTTAAATGGCCACAGCACTCACACACGAAACTTGGACCTCATTAATGAAGCTCGTACGAATGGAGTTATTATTTTATGTTTCTCCCCTCATACAACTCATCGACTTCAAGTTCTAGATGTAGCATACATGAGGCCCTTGAGCACATACTACGACCAAAAAATCACAGCTTGGCTTTGCAGCAACCCCGCGATGATTGTAACTATCCAGCAAGTAGCACAAATTTTTAGTAAAGCCTTTATTCAGGCTTCTACAATGGCAACGGCAGTGAGTGGCTTCAAGGTATGTGGCATTTGGCCATACGATCCAACAATTTTTTCCGACAGTGACTTTGCTCCATCATTGACGACTGATATTCCACAAACAGACAGGTTATTCATCAATGGAGGATTGTCTGAAACAACGACAACGAAGAACCGTGCTACTGTAGACCAATCGTTGTTTCTGAGATGGTAACAGCTGCAACAGTAAATTCAATTTTGTCAGTTGAAGATTTTGATAAAGAAGCTATAGATAAACTGCTGATAGATACCATGCCTGTTGCTATAGCACCATCTGATATTCAACCAGAGCCACCTCACGTGCCTGTTGTCCCTTTGACACCCTCTGTCACAACAGCTAGCTTAGTGCTTGTAAATTTTATGAATCTTGAGCCCGGATGCTCAACTTGGACGAGAAATATGTAAATAGACGACAAGTCAACTACTCTACCAGAGCAATCAGTGTTTTTTGTTGGTAGCCCTCAGCAAGTGATGTCTTATCCTGCAACTCGCAAAATTTCGCGCGTGCAAAGGAAACGAGGAAAATCGGCTATCATAACGTCTTCCCCATTTAAAAATAAATTGGAAGAAACAATGAAAAAAAAGAAACTGTCAGGAGATAACAAGAAGAAAAAAGGCACGCAAAAGAGCAAAAAAAGAATAAGAAACCCAAATTGCCTAAGAAAAACAACAGGAAGGAAACCAGCAAAAAGTTCAATTCTCCATCAGAAAGTGACAATGATGAAAATAATATCCCTTGTTTTTACTGTCATGGAAAATACTTAGATTCAAATGAAGGATGGGTCGCTTGTTCTCTCTGCTGGGATTGGGCACACTATAGCTGTGCTGGCGTAGATGACGAGGATGACGAGGCAGTATTTGTTTGCGAGCTTTGCACACAAAAATAGAATGTGTCCCCCATACCCCATGTTGCCCAATAGGGTACCCCGTCGTATCCATCGTAGGGGGTAAGATGGGGTGTTGGACATGTTTGACATAATTGTCCACTTTCTAATTTTACTATCGGTGAAAAGATGAATTATGTAGGAGTAATTTAAAATTTAAAAAGATTTAAATTACATAAAAATATCCGTTTTATTACTCTTCAAACGTTAAGAACCCCGTCTTGCCCCCGTTCCCCTACCCATAAAATTCTTGAAAACCTTTTCGCCAAAAGTAATAAAGTTTTCTGTATTGGAGTTCACCTTTAGTGTCAGTAAAAATTTGATGCACTTGCATAGCACTCTGGAGAGAGATGAAGTTTTAAGGTATAGTGTTTCCAACATTCATGTCACTGTCTGTCATCAAGCTTAAACGGACCTTACTCAACTTTTTCAGGGTATAAAAAAAAGGTTACCGCATCAGAAGTATGCAAACCAGTAGCTATTTGTGCACCAGCACCGCGTTCGAGGTGGCCCCATGATTTTGATGGCTTTCTAAAAGAAATTTTGCAGAAACCTTCTAGTTTCCCATCCTATCCGTCCACCTGTCCGTCCGTATGTCAATCTGTCCGTTTGTCTGTCCGTCTATCCGTGTGTCACCGAAACTAAAGAAGCTACAAAGCTCAAACTTTGTGAAAAAGTCAGAAGTGGTAGTTTCTCAAAAGTTTGGGTCTTATCACATATACCAAAAAATTTTAAGGGAGTTCCTCTTTATAACAAAGTGGCGCTTAACAATTTTTTTCATTAAATGTAGTCGAGTAGGGTATAAAATGAAAAGTCTTAGCATTTTGAGAATTTGAAAAACACGTAATTTTGTAGCGAAAACGCATAAACAAGATTTGTGTTTTCTCCCTACACGATTGGACATCTTTGAGCCAAAAATCCGAGAAAATCACGAAGGTACGTCTTCATGAGTCAAAGGGTACAATTTGTTAATTTTACATTTTCCCCCCGAAAATCTAAACGGTGCCCTTGAACTTTTTAAGGTTTTGTATTTATGTAGGTTGATATAAGACCCTAATGTCTACAAAATTTCTTGGAAATCAAATTATAACTAAGTGAGTTATCGCTATTTCAATTTTAAGGAGATGCAAAAACAATAACACATGCTGATAGTCAATATTTATTTCAAATCGACCAAGGCACTCTTGTTTTTTTCGGATGCTCATGAAAATTTAAGGAATAGTGGTTTATTTAAATATGACATTTAAATATGTTCTCATTGGGACCTTTCCAACGACACCCTACTTGAAAACCAGTGGTGAAAAATTTTTTTTTTAAGTGTCACCGCCCTATATGAGGAGACCCCTTTAAACCCCCTTTGAAAAATATTTTCGCCCCAAAATTGCAAAGTTTCATGGCTGTAGCTTCTATAGTTTCGGGGAAAGAGTGCTGTGACATACAGACGGACGGACGGACACAGGTCATGATTGCAATAGTGTTTTGTATTTTAGTACAAAAACCTAAAAAGTATTTTAGCCTAGGTGCTATTACCAAAAACATTTTTTCACGATTAATCCTTTTTGTCCATTCAATTATTCAGATACATAAATTTCCTTTCATATTGTAGCTAGGGAGTTCGCTAATAGCATTTCATGAGAATTTGATCAAATTTGTGTTTATGAATTTCCCAGAATTCTCCGAATATAATTCGTTTGCAATCACATCAGTATCGACTACTTTAAACTGAATTCAGGGAATATGATGAACATTAATTTCACTTTAGTCTGCCCCACTCTACTACATAATACATCAAGCCGTCATACATTTACTAGTTTGCCACTCGTATTAGATATGCTTTTTTATATCGAAAGTTTGATAGCTCTCCTACTTGTTTTCAAACTTATCAGACATGTTTAAGCTGCCCGTGTACCATCAATTCCTTTGACAAATCTTGAATATTAGACTTGACAAATTTTCTTTAAAACTGAATAAGTTGGGTTGTCAAAACTACGCTCACGTAGGAGGGAGTTTGCACTTAACCAACAATCAATCAATAAACTCAAGGAAATATTAAGATATCAACAATAAATAAATATCCATTAGTTTTCACAGGAAAACCATTGTTACTATACGAGTATATCAAGCGGCTGCAATTTAGTTGCAATAATACAAGCAACTATTCACTGAACTAAATTTCAAAAACGTTTCCATTATTCATTTTATCTGAAAATTTAGTGAAGATCCAATCAAAGGCTTAATGTCTAGTTCGATGGAAAGCCTGAATGGTAGAAACACAAAGAATTGTTTTTGTTGTGATCGGAAAGAACTCATTATATCCCTACATACTATCATTCGATTTCATTGAGCATGAAGAGTATAAGGAGCTTTTTAGGACTAGTTAAATCTGAAATTTCAGTGAATTTAAAGATGCCCATACTGAAAGAAATGTTATATTTAAAAATCCTGCTATCTTTAACTAAAAATTAAAAGCCTGTGCTTTCAATCTTTATGTCGAGGAAAAATTTACTCAATATTCTCATTCAAAGTAGCCGCCATTTTGTTTTACGCTTCCTCATGTGACTTGTTGAATAAATTCTCAAAGATATTCATGACATACCAATGCATTTTGGAGGCAAACTTTTTGGCTATTTTTCGACATAATTGCCATTTAAATTAAGATATTTATCATAACGTGGTACATGCTCTTCAATACCCTCTCTGTAGAAACCTGCTGCCTGCAAGTTCTACTACAGGTTTATACCGGCCTGCAGTTCAGCGTCAGTGTCAAAACATTGCGTAGCGAACCACGTCTTCATCGTTGGGAACAGGTGGTAATCGTTTGGCGTCAAATCCGGGCTGTACGGCGAATGAATAAAAACTTCCCATCAAAAATCATTAAAGAGCACTAGGTACAATTGGCCGTGCATAGACTAGCATTTTCGTGTAGAAACAAAAATTTCTTGTTGAGTTTTCCATGACGCTTGTTTTGTATCACGCGTTTTAATGTTCGGAGTGTTTTCTCAAACAAAACTATATCACAGCTCGTACTTCACAACTGGTGGGATTTTCAATTGTGGCACTCATTTTAACACCCCCGTTATACAAAGTATGACAGGCACGATGCGTAAGCTGACGCCAAAATGGCAGTGCTATTCCCGCTCACTGCCGCACCAGGGAAAAAGTCTGTTACTTTCTGGACAGCTCTCGTATATCTTTCCTGAGTTTTTCATGCGAATCCCAAAACAAAATTCATTAGTCTTACAAGTAATCACCAAATTTGTTTGAATTTAAGAGTACCCTCATGATTTTATTCAAGAAAATGTAATATTGATAAATCAAACTATTACTCACAAAGTTGTACGAATTTTGACGTCTGAGGTATTTGACCCTCATTGTACTCATAAAGAAATAGCTTCATGATTTTTTGGACCACAAATGACCAATGCGAGAGGGAACACCATTTTTTGTATTCGTCCGCTTCCCTTGTCTATCTGGTTATTGATATTACAATTTAAACAACAGGTATTAAGAAATCTCATAAATACTCTCGGTACCATACTCGGTGAAAAAAATTTAAACTTTCATTAAACTAGCACTTTTGTGATGTTTACAAGATTTGGTACTGCTGGCTTCTGAATTCCTGAGAAAACCTGCTGTGACGCATGTACAGGTACCGATTTTAATAGGGTGTTCTTAAAAAAATTTTTTACGAAACTCTAAAAAGATTAAACTCTTCATTTCATCTGAGAATTCAAAATAGGGAAAAGGTGCAACTTCAGCAATGGTAAGAATCAAATTTTACAATAATAGGGGCTCATTCAAGTACTATATTCTACTTCAATGCATCTCAACGTTTTCGCTGGTACCTTGTCGAATTTAGTTAGCTGAGCCCGTAGATCTTGATTAGCTAATTGTCATGATTAGATTGTAAAATACTTGCAAGATTGCACATCTTCTCTAATTATACCATTCTTACAAGAGGCTCGCAAGTTGTAGTCCAATTAGATTGTTCCCTAACACAGAAATACACTTTGGCCATAATTGTAAGCCGACACGTGTCTGGCAAGGAAATGAAAACGTCTTGCAAACGAACACTCAACTATCCGCCAAGCATGAATTGAATAGTGCCAGGCGAAATACGATGTGTAAGACGAGAGTGAAAGGTTACAGCGATTTTCGCTCATATATCTTAGCCCCAACGTTACAAGCTACTTAAGGCCTTTTATAGTCTTCTTCGACATTCACGCAAATGTTACACATGCTGTGTCGATTCTGGCAGCTTTTGTTCATATTCTCTTACATTTCTCGGTATAGCCGAATAAGAAACGCGTTGTATATACTTCTATGGGCTAAGTATCCTGTTTGATATCCAGTATATGTTCACGTGCATATACGATGGCACAAATAAAACCCTACGGTTTGAAATAGGGGATGTAGTTGGAACTGTGTAGTTCGTGACAAGTGGAATAAGTTCACAGTAGTTATTCTTCGTTTCTACGATGAATTCTACATACTATGCTCGTATATTCCAGGGACACGAATATCAAGCATTATTCTTTCACGTTCCTTCAAGGGATAAGTATGGCGATTTAGCTGGGACTGATTTGCATGATTTGAATGAAAAAATTCAGACGCTAGATAATAATTCATACATGTCTCAATTTTCAAATATTGAAAAGACCAAGGAATACACAGTCATATTTTTATATAGTTTTGTATCCATAAAATTATTCAAGAAGAACTTTAAGATTAATCTGAAAGGAACAAAGGAGAAAGTACTGTGGCTTTCACTAAATCCAGGAGTATCCAAGCAATTGAATTTGTCCAAAGGTGGTTAAGTGCATTCATTGAAACTCCCTGTTGTAGATTGTTTGGCATGTTTTCTTCTCTCTATCATTGCAGCAACCACATGCTCATTTTGATCTTGACTTCCCGCAAATAGTTTTTCCAGGTTTTTCGGTCCATCGCCTGTGAATTTCAATTCAGGAAATTAAATGGCAGCAAACTTTCTTGCGTTGACTGTGCCAGATCAGCAGTTCATTTTCTTCTTTATTGGGAAGAATTCTTTCATTATAAGGAGGAGGAGTTTTTATTATAAAATCATTTCAAAAGTGCCTTGTTTACTATATTTAAATTCTATGGAACACTGTAGTATAGAAAGAGCAATTTCATTATCATTTGTATAGGTGCAAGTACTGAAGAGTCTTTAATACTTTTCTAAACTGATGTAATTTTACTACTGATAATTTAAATTCAAAAGAAAAGTGTATAGCCTGACAAATTTGGAACCTATAGGGCTTCATTTTTTCAGAAAAAAAATAAGTTGAATGATTTGTTTGTAAATCTTCCTTAAAACAAACTGAATTAGTAAAGTATTAGGTCAACTTTTTCAACAATCCTGGCGTACTGGATTTTGAGTATCACATCTTTTAAGTTATACATTAATAGTGCCAGATAATGTGGTCTCTTCTCTAACATTCACAAACGCATCACTCTTCACTACAAACCTTTCATCTTTGGACTATTATTCAAATCTTATTATGACATACGCACTAATTCTAGTTCAAGTCATCTTCTGGCGAGTTGGAACCTGTTATGTCGGTACGCTTAATAAAAACACCCGGATACAAAATCCACTGTCGATTTATTTTCGTTCAACCTCAAAGACGGGATACAAAACAATTCATTACAATTTTATTGTTATACAAGAGGGAATAACAATAACTGAAATAATTGAGACAGTTGATTTGCATAGACCTGGGGTCTTGAGCGAGCGCGTGTAATGTATATGTGTGTGGGCGAGACAGAATGTGTACCCCTGGATGTATTTTCTGCGGTAACATTTGAATACTTAACATTTCTTCCCCTTTTTCTTATATGAAATCAAACAATTTTCCAAAAAGATAAGAGCAATAAAAATAGAATGTCACAATAATCAAGTTTCGTATATCTTCGTTGGGTTGTTTCATACGGGTTCATTGTGAAAGTAGGAACCTGCGGTACTACTGCTAGTTAATCCTCTCGGGAATTCTGGAGCATGACGCTGCCGAGCCGGCAAATCTTCACAGCTCAGCGGTAGTGGTACTGGGGCAGCAATATTAATTGTGACAGTTTTCTCTTTTAGCTTTAAGCCGTTCACAAATTTAAAACTCACAAAAAAAATTTCCTTGACGACGCTGAATTCTTGTAGTTTTTCCATGTATGTAACCCATTTTAACCTATGTTTACAATCATCACGTGAAATTCAATTTTTCCCAGCTAGAAAGTGACCTTGTCATATGTACCACTGGCTACATTCTACAATAATTTAGCCAGAGTCCCTATATCATAGAGATCATGTATAAACATAAAATAATTCAATACAGATGCAAGATCCTTGCAAAGAGTAAATGAAACTTTTTTCTTTGGGGTGTTCAGATATTAAGCCCTTAATTATCAGAAAATCACTTGATGACATAATATTCTAAGCAAAAACTCTACTGGAATAACTTTTTTCAAAATGTAACCCCCATAAATAGAGAGAAACAAAGTTTCATGACTGCATCTTTTATAGTTTTAGAAAAACACTGCTTTTATCAAGGCTTTCACATATAAAAAATGACAGACTAATTGAATTAAAAAAAATCACTTTTTTTTGTAAAATAAAACATGCATTTTTAAAACTGTCACTTAATATTCTGTTAATATTGAAATATGCTTTGGTTTTTTCAAAATATTAAAAATTTTAATAGCTCACGCAATAATTAACTTGTACAATAAATTCTGATTTGATGATGTCCACCGGTAAGCAGTTCCTCCATTACCAACTGGTGTTGAGAAAAATTTTCAAATTATTTTCAGGTGTCCTGCGAAATTAGCGACCATCAATAATTACGCCCATATTAAATCAATCAACAATTTTGTAAAATCAAGTTCCATAAAATGAGATATACGAGTATTAGTTTTAATTCCTTGATTGAATCAGAAAGCTAATTTGGCAGATGACAGTATGAATTCTGTCATCATATTCTCATAGTGGGGAATAAAATAAAACTAGCAGTTCTGTAATGTGATCTTCGACGAGTTCCCTGCTCAGCTGTAACTTTGCACACCTTGACGAGTCCCCGTATTACAGCCAGTCACCAGCACGTTCGACATGCGTTCACTTTGTGGTTCTGCCTGTGATTCGGAACACTACCTAATAAGGGTCAAAGAGTTGTAAACAAAGAACATCAGTTACCCCAAGGTTCCAGATACACAAGCGAAACGAAGGCTCAATAATCATATCTGTCAGCGCTGGAAACCTGCATCACAGTATCTCCGCAGGCGGGAGAAAGTAGTGATAACATAACAACTGTAGCGGGAGAAAGTAGTGATAACATAACAACTGTAGCGTTTAGTGGTAGTACACACTTCAAAACCACCTTCTTCCTGGATTTTTCTTCAGTAATAATTTTTCGCAAAAATTATTAATACAACTAAATGAAGCAGCTACACACAAATAATTTTCATAAGTGATTTGAAGCTATCGGAGCAATCCGAAAAACGAGATCGATACCCGTACGATACAATGTAAAGCTCAGCCTAGAGCATTTACGTATAGATCTACATTTAATTGATGCAAATATGGTCGAGTAATAAATAAAACAAGTTGGGTAGACAGACCTATGCTCATGTCAGAAGGGTTTTGTACTCAACTTACAGAATGCAGTAACCAGTAACGAATAAAATCAAGAAACATGTCATGTTCGAGGATCATACTATTATTAGCAAAGTTGAAAGAATTTTGACTTCTGAGGTATTTGTTATAGTTATACCCACAAATATCTCCCTTGATAATTATTTCAGATTTTCTAAGATCACGGGTGTCCATTCGCGAGGGAGGAAACACATTTTTCATGGATTTCCAACCACCCAACCCCCCCCCCTATGCCCCCACAGAAGCAAAATATGTCAGTTTAAGAACTGTTTTGAAAAGCTCTCATAGAGAACTTTCAGTTGATACTCATATCGGCCACCTTTCATGAAATTTTTTTCAGGGGCCACTCCTCTGTACTGTAATCATCGATTCATGGCCTGTTATTTAGAATCTTAGAATGGTTACAAAGCCCTTTTGCTAGGAGCTCTCTCCTGCCTTTCTGACTTGTTTCAATTGTATATACTTATCTTCATGATACCTATCATTCCTGAAATTTTCATGCAAATCCTAGCAAAATTGTAGTTTCTAAGTCGGTAAAAAGCGCATATGGCTCCATAGCCATATGTTTCCATAGTAATACAGGGCATATTGTTCCATAGTAATGCAGGAAAATTCAAATCGCTATAACTTCGTTAAATATTATTCGATCTTTATGAAACTTTCAAGAAAAATTAACCTTATAAGTAGTCATCTGTGTACTGAATTTTATTGAATTTGAAGGTACTGTTAAGATTTTATTCAAGAAAACATAAAATCGATACATCATACTATTACTAACAAAGTTGAGTGAATTTCGACTTCTCACGTATTTGTTGTTGTTGTACTCATTAAGGCCTACATTCATGATTTTTTTCAGATTTTTCGGATGGAAGGTGTCCAATCGCGAGGGGGGGTACGCGAAAAGTTCGTACATTTTCCCTTCCCCTGCCCCTCTCGGTACTCATAAGGCAATTTTAAGACTTGTTTTGAAAAGATCTCATTGAGACCTTTCTAATGACACCCTACTTGACTACCAATGGTGAAAATTTTTTTTTGGGGGGTCACTTCCCTATATGGGTAGACCCCCCTTAAACCCCTTTGAAAATTTTTTTCAGCATTGAACTTTCAAGAGGTCACCACTTCTGCCCTTTCCACAAAGTTTCATGATTGTAGCTTCTTTAGTTTCGGAGAAAAAGTGCTGTGACATACAGACGGACGGACGGACGGACGGACAGACGGACACAGGTCGTGATTGCAATAGGGTTTTGTATTTTAGTACAAAACCCTAATAAAAAAGTTTAACACAGACAAGTACTTACAGGAGAAAATTAACCTGAATAAAATTTGTAGTTACAAAAACATTTTGAATTCGCATAAGTAGAATAAATTAAAATAATCCTCTCATCTCTAACCATGGTGGCCGTCATCACCCATGTGTGTCTACAGAGTAATGGCCTGATGAGACTTTATGTAGGGCATACGTTGAAATACAACTCGATTAAGTAGCTACATACAAATAATTTTCACAAGTAACTTGAAGCTATTGGAGGCATCCAAAAAATGTGATCAATGCACGTACGGTGCAATGTAAAGCTCGTCGTAGAGCACATTAACGTATAAATTTATTATAAATTGACGTAAAAAGAGTCGTTTTATGTGTTTATAAAAATTATAACTGAGGAAATAACACGCAGTTGAATTTGAGTAAGCAGATATTCATGAGGTGATTCCCCACGACGACCAAATCGAAAGTTATTTATTCAAGCTTCAAGTATATATGAAGCTGGTCATACCCTCATTGGACAAAAGAATTAGGAATGGGACTTAACCACAAGAAGTTAATCTGAAGTTAGTATTTTGTGCTAGTTTTCTTCCATCTACAATACTTACAGATTAGTGTTATTTAAAACACATTTTGGATATTCCCTTACACCAACATTCATTCTCTCAACACAGCGTAGATCTAAAAATTCAGGACTTTGAAGTTGTTAAGACAACGCATATTCACATAATAGCTTTAATGTTGCTCTGTTAGAAGCAGAGCAGTGTCATGTTTCAAAAATAATAGTGTGAATAGTGAATTTATGTTGTGTAATTTCAACTTTTTCCCATAAAAAGAAGTAACCCAGTAATTTAATTTCTCTACTGAATGGTCGACGTATTTCACATTTTTCTGTGAAATCTTCTAGTCATCTATCTATCGTCAGACAAATATAAAGGATGCCTCAAACAAGCACACAAAAACGGCGATACGTTGAAAATTTGGTTGTAGCACTGTTGTACCAAACTTTAACCACATGACAGGCCTGAGATTTCATAATCAGGCGCACTTTTTCATTAGAGGTATTTGTCCCAAATAATACACTAGAGAATTTTATCTTCTTCTTCGTAGCATTACAGCTATTTTCAGGCCTTTGCTTAATGCAACAAGTACCTCAAACTGTCTCGGTGCATTAAACACGTCCTCCTATTTCAAAGTCTGAGCAGCGATAAACTGTCTTCGTCGACCGAGTCAGACCAGCGTTTCTTAAGTTTCTCCACTGACCTCCGGCCTTCAGTTCTTCCGACGAAAACCTTTTTGGGTATCCATTATTCGTCCATATGTTTTACGTGGCCAGTTTCTTGCAGCTACTGCAGTCTTGCAATCGTTGGGATCTCCAGCTCGTCAAAAATTTCATACAGCTCATGGTTGTATCGAATTCAGCATTGGTTCCCGTCTAACCTCACTCCATTTATCCATCTGAAGACCCGCTTTTGAAGGCGTTCAATATGTTAACCGATGATTTGGTTAGGGTCCATGTTTCACACCCATAGCATAACACAGATTTTGTCACAATTATGCATACTTTGAGTTTTGTTTTCCTGTGTATGCAGTTGATCTTCAAGATCGTCAAAAACGGAATAAAAAATAATTTGCAAGCTATATTCTTCGACGTATTTCGTCTCTTTCATTGCTGGTTCTCGTTATTTTGGCGCCTAAATATACCACTTTACCCACATTTTTGATATTGTATTCACCATGTGTGATACTTTTGACATTTCAGATATTTATCCTCGACTCTGTCATAAGCTTTGTTTTATTCTCATTGATTTGAAGCATTACTAGTTTTACTTCGCAGTCGAATTTCAGGAAGAGATCTTAGGCGATTGTTAATAACCGTGACAAAATGTTGAATTCATGCGCATAGGCTACCACTTGGCTCGACTCGTATATAAATGTGCCTCTTTTATCGACAAGTAGCTTGTTGATGATATAGTCCAGATATATATCTGATATGTTTGGAAGTAGCTGTTTGTCGAGAGTCTTCATGAAATTTTTGGGTACAGACGCCGGTTGAAGCCTTCTGATCACACATTTTGGTTGAGGGCTAGCCTTCGCTGAATATACCTTCGGCAGGCAACATTGATAGGTTAATTTGATCAAGTAATAATCCAAGTATGTAAAAAATTTGTGCCCAAGGATCCATTTTTGGGTCTGATCTATGGAATTCAACCATATGATGGGCTAGTCTGTCTAGAATGCCGTAAGACACCTTCTTAGTCGGATATACCGGTGACAAAGTGGTAGTGATAACATTACAAATGGTAGACCTCACGCAGCTGACAATCAATTAGATCAGGATGCGAATTGGCCACTGGCTTGACAATCATGGGCTTGACTTAGCTGTGGCAAAAACCAAAATCGTTATCTTAACGAGGAAAAGAATTCCAACAAATCTCCCAGTTACGATTGGAAATCAGATTATAGCCACTTCTCATACAGTAAAATATCTTGGAGTGACCCTTGACTCGAAGCTCACTTACTGGGAGCACATCCGTAGTATATGTGAAAAGGCGGCGAAGGCGATAGCAAACCTAACCAGAGTCTTGGTGAATATCGGAGGGCCTGCCAATGAAGGCGATGGCTCCTTACGTCGACTGCGCATTCCATAATGCACTATGGGGCGGGGATATGGGCTGACGCAATTACATGTAAAAAATACTAGAAGTACCTAATGAATGTGCAAAGAAAGGCGGCTCTTAGGATTGCAAAATTGCAGTTCTGGTCATTGTTAGTGTTAATCTATTCACCTGCCAGCTTTAGAATGGAAAAACATCTTATAACAAAGTAATTTGACAGGGCAAGCAGGAGCTGCGGCTGCAGCTTGTGTGCACACTTTTATCACATGACAGCATAATTTGAGTGTGAGTACTCAAGGCCAATGGACGGCCAGCCTAATCAAAAACATCAAACCATGTATAAGCTGGGATCACGGAGAAGTAAATTTTTACCTGTGCCAGCTTCTCTCAGACCACGGGTATTTTGGAAATTATCTGCATCGGGTGGGGAAAGTAAGGGATCCCTTCCGTTATTACTACGTAGGAAAGTTGGATGATGCTGAGCACACATTTTTCGACTGTGGGCAATTCATAGCTCAAATACTCGCACTAATCAACTGTATTGGTGCCATCGAACCAGACACGATTGTTAGGAGAATATTGAACAGTGCGGAAAACTGGCTACTAGTTTCCCAGTACGCTGAAACAGTTCTGCGACTGAGGTGACAGGAAGGATGTCTCGTGGACTCTTAACCCAATGACAGATAAATAAGAAAGCAGTGGACACCTGAAGGTGACATGAACTGCCAAACTGAAATAATGCGGCAGCGGTTTCCAGCTTGGGTCTCCAGTGGTTCGCAGGTTAAGTTTTTGCGGTGGTGAAAATTCCACATAATTTAGGCAGGTCTATTAGATTTTCTATCTACTGTCCATCTACCTTTTCAAGGTTTTCCCCCGCCCAAAAAAAATAAAAAAAAATCCGAGTAATAATTGATCTTCAGTATGAACGGACCTTAAGTATGCTCGAGCCCCAAAGTTGTTGGATTCAAACATGGTCGATCTGGTTTTTTGTGTTGCTAGCTGGTGATACTCAGGTCGTTTTATGTATGCGCTAATGTGAGAAGCAAGTCAAACATATGACTAGATTTTTGCTGCATACAAAGTCAATCAGGCACTGGCCGTTGCCATCAGTTTGATCGTCGAGACGATATCCTCCAGTCGTTCCCCAATGAGATATCTCATTGCCAACCTTAGCGTTGAAATCATCCAGAATTATTTTTGTGTCGCTAATAGGCAAAGAGTCGACTAGTCTTTCCGGTGACTGTAGAAAGTTTCCTTCGTTTCTTTGTCCTTTTCTTCAGTGGGGGTGTATACGTCTTTCAGCCAGATTTTGGAGAATTTCGCTTTCATATGGATCGCATACAACCGTTCATTAATTAACGCATTATTTTGATTTTCATTTTTATGGTCTTTTCTTTTCGCATTCTATCTGATGGTTCTCTTTTCAAAAAGCGTTTTCATGTTCAAATAGAAAAGTAGGATTCTCGTTCCTGGTTTTTTTTCTAGTTTCATTCATTTGCAATTGAAAATGTTTCTAATCAATGTATAGTTGGTTGGTGACAAAAATGTTTATTTATATTTATTATTATTAAGACGTTTAAATTTAAGTCGCTGCTTTTGCAAAAATCCGAATCGTTGCTTTCACTTGGACGTCCTGGTTCAATTTTTACTTTACTATCCGTCTTTGTTGGAATCGATGGTGTTCCAATGCGTTTTTTGATTTTGGTCACCATTAACATGAAAGTTTTTTTGACATTTGTCATACTCCTTGCTTTCATTTCAAAGAGTTGATTTGTATATTCCACAGCTGTAGTATCATCAACCTTTTCTTTGTAGTCAAATCCCAGTTATTTACTACGAGTAATTTATTAACGTTTTCATCAATATATCGTTCAGTTTCTTCACTCCACTGTTATATAATATTGAAGGATTCTCAATCTGTGCAACCAAACACAACAATACTACTTGCACACCAGGATAATACGAAAAACTAATTGTACGGGATTATTTTTGGCCAACTGTATCCCAAATTTGGAGTTAACTGTATTGCCACCAAGCTCAATTTTCCTAATTTTAAAATCTAGTTCAATAGTACTGATATAGCTTTTTATTTCGGTATCGTTATTAAACTCCAACAGGAGGAAAAATTTTTAGTTTGAATAAATAATCAGTTGGTGGATTTTTCTTCTTTTGACGAAATTCTGATAATTATTGAGAAACAGAAAGAACTCATGAAGATATGGAATAAAAAAATCTGGCTTTAAAAAAGTTTGAGCGAATGAAGAACTCATAGAACTGGCCTGCTTTAAATGAAGCGAGATATAAATGGAAAATAGTGGTCAGAGAGGCCAAAAATAAATGATGGGGAAAACACTGTACTCAACGTCTGTAACGACGGTAACACCAAACGTTTCTGGACCTTCATCAACGTCATTAAAAATCACAAGTGCTGAGACCCCAGTAAGCAAATGTGCAAAAAGCTAAATTTACAATTCCTTTAGGACATCATGAGCAAGCAACACCCTCACACTAATATTATCGCCGTTAACTTCAATTACCTATTTAAAGCTGAGGAGGTCCATCGGATCTTCAATGAGCAAAGGAAGCCTACGGCGTAAGGCGTTGACTCAATCGATTACAACATGGTTAAAAATCCTTGCTACCAAGCACCTTCAATGTATCCTTGAGACCTGTAATAAAGCCGTGGTCAAGTGCGAAGCCTCGAATATATGCAGGACGATTAGAATCACTTCAATACTAAAACCCAACAAGGATCCAACACAATTGAGCGGCTACAGACCGATCTTGTTAATCAGTGTACCAATTAAAATGATAAGTAAACTGATCAAAATTAAATTGGACCATCTCATTGAGGAAAACAACACTTTGTCCCCAAATTACTATGCAGATGGTAAAAACAAATCAACTTCAGCCTGCCTTAACAAACTGATACTCAAACTAGAAAAAGACAAGGGTTTCAAGTTTAAAATGACTATCAGCCACAACATTGACAATGCATACGAGCACGTGGAAATTCTGTTTTCAAATAATCAAAGGGTCACTGTAAATAACGGCCTACCACAGGGGGACGCTTTCAGCCCCTCCTGTTTAGCACGTTTACAATTATTTTGCATCGCCTACATAAAACTACTATCCTGCAATACGTCGTCAATTTCTTCATGCTAGCAGAAAACTAGCAGCTCCTGAACATCGTAGAGGAGTTGTAAATCAAGTTAAATGATTCAGCAAGGCTTATGGCTCACTAGCCTTGAAAGTAAGCCCTGCCAAAGCGCAAGCGGTAATCTTTTTCGGACACAAACACCCTCAAAGCTCCCTCAGTGTTAATGAAAGTCAGATTGCATGGTAAAACAGCATTCTTTTCCTAGGAAGGAAAATGAACAGGACAAAATCCTTTGAAGAATGGGGTAGCAAAATCATCAGCAAACAGAATCTACAAAATCTGAACTGCATGTTGTACAGACCAATTTCAAACCAATCATCACCTTAAATCAACATAAAGCTTTAGTTAGACCAAAACTTGAATACGGAATTACCACCTTTGCAAATGCTCTAAACTATTTTTCGACAAAATCGACACCGTCAAAGTAAATGTCTTAAAGTTCTGCCTTAAACTCCAACGTACCTCCGGTACTATTCTATAATTCAAAATTGCTGAAGAACTCATTACCAAGGACGGAGCAGTTGACGGACTTAAAGAATACAACCTGCAGCAATACCCACGTATACCAGAAATTTAAGGGCTCCTCCGATGGAACTATTCTCACTGGCGTGATTATTAGACCACCAAACTGAAGGATCCTGCTGTAACCTCAACTAACTTGTTGAATTAGATCTCAGATTCCAACGTCGCACTGCAGAACATTGAAAATCAAAAATCGTAAAATAGTAATCTATGGTATCTTGCAGGTCATTGACGTCAAACCAAACGTCCAGTTCAAACATCTGGTTTATGGAAGACCATTCACACAGAGAGTTCACCTTGGTTTGGGTCCCCGGGCATAAAGGAAAATAAGTGACTACAGAAGTTGGTTATTATGCTAAATAAGGGGCTCAGAGAGGCTTTTTGGAACACACCCACCTAGAGCATGATGACCTAATAGATATTATCGCTTCAAAAATCTAACGAGACTGAAGGAATTGTTACCTAGAGAGTAGGGCTCACAGAGTGTATCTGGTAAAGAGCACACCACTTGAGAGGTAAAAAGCCATGGTTTCACACTCTGGTGATTAGCAGCTCTGCAATCAAGTCCATTAGTAGCATCCTCGTCAACAAAGGTTACAAAACTCGTGGATTCAAAGGTGTACTGGTGCTGCAATGAAGTGGATGACCTCGATCACAAATCTTTTAGATATATGTACATATGAAACAAATAGAGTCGAGCTAGGTTTCTTTCATAAATTCAAAGGGTTTGCTACGTACAGGACATTCTGGTTCAAAATGATAGAGATTTGAACGTTTGGAAGGCCACGGTATTTATCAGCGCATAACTGGATTGAAAGATTATTATTTATGACCAAACAAGATATACATACATACATATAATATATCAAGATACATAAATGAAATTTAACGTGATTAAACAGTTCTCAAATTTTAAAATATTAAATAATTTATTTATATCATTTATTGTTTATTAGGATTGAGAGGAGAAGACGTTTAGGAGAACGGATTTGAATTGGACTCTGGAGATTGTTGGAGACTAGTGTGCACTTAATGAGTTAAATGTTTTCCAACATAAATTTATTGGTTCATCGTCTGCATATTTAGTATGATGTCGCTGTTTTATCAGCATACGCGAGTGTCTAGTGGTTTATGATGTTACATTTATTTTGTTTTTATTAGTTATGTATGGTATGCTAACGTTACCTCTAAGCATGTCAAAAGCGATCGATCTTCGGGAGGAGAAAGATGTCATTTTTAGAATTTGAAGTCTTTGTATATTTGTATATGACGGTAAAGTCTGGTCGTTTTAAGGGTCAAATGACCATTTCAATGCGAATGAAAGACACTGTTCCTGGATAGATTTAGCCCTGTCTATATGCGTGTCAAAAACAGGATCCCATATGAAACATCCATATTCCAGTACGGGCTGGACTAAAAAAAGATATAATGCTTGGTAACCCATATGTTCTTAAATTCTTTGCTTGATGAAATCCAGAATCTTATTAGCTCTGGTGATGATTTCATTGTAATACTAATTAAACCGCATTCTTATATCCAGAATGACGCCAAAGTCTTTAGCACTGTCGACTCTAGCAAGTTTTGTAATGTTAGGGTAATAACCAGCTTTGAAGATTGAATTTTTACGGGATAAGGTAATCACCTTACATTCTTCCAAATTCAAATGAGGCTGATTTATAGAAGACCATTCCCAAAGAGAGGTTACCTTACTTCGAAAGAATTGTGAGTCGTTTTGGGAGGTAATCACATGATACAGTTTTAGGTCATCGGTATAAAATAAATGAAAAACAGCCGACAACATTCTGACAGATCTGAGATGAATATATTAAAAGAAGAGGACCAAGAGAACTACCTTGAGGTACCCCAGAATAGATATTTATTTCTTTAGACCATTACTGTGGAGTTAGTGGTTGTCGAGTGATTTTTTTCAGAAACTATGCTGTTGGTTATTAACATTTTATATGCGGGTACTTTTCCGCCTAACAATGACGTAACGCGGGTGCTTTTTGACGTTGTCGCACCAAAATTAGGATTTTATAAAAAAAATCATATCTCTCAAACTAATCGGTATTTTTTCATGAAACTTTTTGTATCTTACTAAGAAAAGAACTTTTTAAATCTTCATTATAAAATATATGGGTTGTTCTATTTTTTATCTATACAAAATTACTACATTCTAGGTAAATATAGAAAGAAATGCTCTTACCATCAAAATTACTTTATTCACATAAAATTTTGAATAGATCTTTTAAAAAAACTGTAGCCTAATAGTGCTTCACCGTGTGATAGCGTTCAAAATACTTGCCCTTGTGAAGAGGTACATTGCAAAACTTGCACATGTATCGTGTTTCACTGCGCAGTTTATGAGCGGCACACACACGACATCGAAGTAAAATATTTTTGTTTTTGCCCGTTCCGACAAGAGTTTCTAAAGTGTGTCTTCTCATATTCATTAACAACCTTCCCGGTGAATCCCATTTACAACTTTGGGCCCCGGATGTTGAAGGCACAGGATCAGCAGGCTCTTCTCCTGGAAGTTCGTCGGTTAACCAATGGATCGCTATATTCTTCAAAAATATTTGGTTTTTTTGTTTATCGCTCGAATGCGCCGAATTGTACACAACAAATGAATTAATTAATGCGCAATTTATGAGGTACATGGCCATTCTCTTGGTCCATTTGGTCGTTTTCCGTAGAATGGAATAATATGAGAGACATTGATCCGCCCGGTCTACGCCTTTCATGTATCGATTGTAATCAATCAAGGCATTTGGTTTTATGATTTTTTGTTTGGTGCTTCGATCAATATTGTGGCTTTCTCTCATCTCAGCAGAGTGGGTACTGGATATGAGAAAAACTGTCTTTTTGGATTGCCACACATGAACTAAAATGTCCTTCTTTCTTCTAAACGTCGTTTCGCCTTTTGCCAAAGAAGTCGTTTTTAAATCATTTGGCAGTCCTGTATTTTTTCGTATGGTACCGCAAATTCTCATTTTTTTCTCCGAAAGAATCTCTCCGTTTTGTACGCTATTGTAATAATTGTCCATATAAACATGGTGCCATAAATCTGTATACGGAGATATAACTGAAGTAATGGTTTCAATTAATCTTTTCCCTTCACCGCAATATATTTCAAGATTGCATATGTAGCCAGTGTAGCTCTCGTACACCATACGCACCAGTATCTCATACTTTATAATTTTTCCTGCATTATAAACCCTGAAGAACAATCTCCCTCTCCATGGTACCATGCCTTCATCTAGAGACAACTGCTGAATAGGCTTATAAATTTCTTGAAATTTCGGAAGAAAGAAATTCAATAACCGTCTGACTTTGCAAAGTCTGTCAGAGTTGCCTTCCACGTTTTCGTTATTATTGAAGTGCCAAGCTCTCCATATTTCGCGAAATCTGTCTCTGCTCATCATTTTGGCAAAAAATGGTGTCTCTATTGACTCTTCAGTGGTCCAATAGTCATCTCGTTGATCCTTGCGTACCTGCCCCATAAGTATTATTAGCCCCAAAAACTTCTTCATTTCTTTTACGGTAATGTCTTTCCATTTCAGAAATTTTCTAGAAGTTTTGAAAGCGTCTTCATTTTGGTGATAATACCTATTTGACTCCTTTACAAGAAACGCAAAAAAATCGTCGTCAATGAATAAATTCACGGCATCTGCTACACTATCTGGGGCATTTTCAGTATTGATTCCCGGTCGCCATTCAAACTCCTCCAAGACTGGTGGATTATCTCTCGATGACCATTCTTCGCCTTCATCCAAATCAGAACTGAATGAGCTAGAAATTTGTCTTCGGGAAAAAGTTGATGGTAAAAGAATAATATCTTCTTCACAATAATCGTCATTCTCGGGCTCGGAAAAATTTTCGAAGTCGCTTTGGCGGGAATAATTAGATAAATTGTCAGCGAACAATTCATCATCACTCTCGTATGTATCCTGATCCATGTTCAGAGATAGTAAAATAATTTTAAAAAATAGTTCATAACAAAAAAAAGTAAAAATAACTTTTATAAATAGTTTATCAGAAAAACAAAAAACTAGTGGCAGTTCAAAGTAAAATAGTTTTTGTACCAATATACAACGATGTATGAAAATACGATAGTTCAAAATAATATGAAATATTTTATAAAAGCAGAATTAACTCAGAAACACGATACTAAGACGTCCGAACGAAAGCAGTATAACGGAGTGATTAGAGAAAGGATGTATCGGCAGGTAGATGGGTAGGGTACAACTCACAATAGATAACGCGCAGTCCCCACCACACCCGGCGGACATGTTTACAAGTTTCCCGCATACTACCGCTTAGCAACAAAAAACGAGTAAACTCGTCTCCCGCGCTCTACCAAAATCGGTATAGAACGAGTTTACTCGTTTCCCGCATACAATGTGTTAAGGTGAGGCTCTACGATGGGAGGTAGCGTGAGGCAGATAATTTTTTCAAATAGTTTCGGGCTAGTAGATATTATGGCAGCTCCGCCATAGATGGTCCCAAGCCCGTTTGTGAAAGGAGGTGGCTTTCCCCAACCCACAGCTTACATGATTCCTCATCCCAAACCCCCCAATTAATTGGTAAAAAATGTTCTCGGGATCGCAAAATGCGTTTACTGGATCCCCAACAATGGGACATTAAATGCCAAGAAATGCTAATAACTGTAAATACGTCTACAGCTCTGCTTCTAAGTCCTACGTAAGAAGGTGAATCTTCCGAGCCAGATAACGGAATCGACGTAATAAACATGCCACCGGAATGGAGGTTGGGCAACGGGCTAACTTCCCGTCCCTAGAAAACCCTAAAATATTTCAAAACCTGCAGACGGGCCTTAGAATGAATTGGACATATGGCAACAACCTCACAATCGGAAAAAGAACTATGGCACTCGATCCTGGAATGCCAGATCATAATTACCCTGGCGCTATTACGGACCGTTTAAAACAAGCCAGTAAATATAAATTGAAAATACTGGCAATCCAGGAAATAAACTAATGATATTCAATACATGAGATCATACACAATATTCAAAAGTGGGAAGCCTACTGGAAAATGAGACTTCGGAATAACCTTCATTGTGGATAGGGAGTTCAAATCTCAGGTTATTGATTTCAAAGCAATAAACGAACAGTTGTGTGCGATCCGTATAAAAGCAAGATTCTTAAAATCAGACTGACCAATGTCCACGCCCCGACCGAAGAAAAGGACGAAGAAACGAAGGAAATGTTCTACAATCACCTGGAAAGAATAGTCGAATCATTGTCTATAAACGACACAAAAATAATTCCGATAGTTTCAACGATAAGGATGGCAATGAGATACCTCATCAGGGAATGACTCGAGGATATAGCCTCCACGATGAAACACATGACAGTAGCCAGGGCCTGATTGACTTTGCTTGTAGTAGAAATCTAGTCGTACGTTCGACTTGTTTCCCACATCGGCGCATTCATAAAATTACCTGGGTATCACCGGATGGCAACACACAAAACGATTGACGCCCGTACATACCGACGAGCCAATTGTAACTCAGATCATTACTTGATCAAATTAACTTATCGATGTTGTATGTCAAAGGCATATTCGGCGAAGGCCAGCACGCATCAAAAATTTGATATCGAAAGGCTCCAAACGGCGTCTGTGGTAAAAATTTCACGGAGACCCTCGACAACTAGCTGGCTCAAATCTTATCAGGCGCATCATTAAAGACAAGCAACGAGCTCTGAATGGAAGTTAAAGCGGCTAATAAGATCGTGCCAGAACAGGCGATCGAACACCAACCCTGGCGGAAGACAAATGATTGTCGAAGAGAGAACGCTATGAAAATCTTTGAAAAGTAGTGAATAAGATATTTAATATTAAGAAAAGAAAGTACTATGACGACCAATTATAGATGTAAGTTTAGCGGGCAACAACACAAGACAAGCATACAGAGTAATGAAAAGCCTGAAACGTGGTTATCAGCCTAAAATTACGCTCTGTCGTGATAACGTCGGCAATATCATCGCTGATGAAACCAAGATTAAGGAAAGATGGGCACCATATATCAAGAACCTCGCTAGTCTTCCGCTCAGCTCAGGAACATTGGGGTCTATGGATGCTTGCGAGCTCAACTCTGAAGGAAGTTTGTTCCATCATTAAAGCCCAAAAAAATAATAAAGCACCGGGCATCGATGAGATTCCGGCGGAGCTCATAAAATATTGTGGCAGCAGTGTTCATAAAGCTGTTCACAAAGACATCTAGCACATTTGGCAGCAAAAAATATGCCGAAAGAGTGGAGCCAATTAATTATATTCCCTACCCACAAAAATTGGTGACCAGCTACAGTCCGAAAATTATAGAGGTAGATCACTACTTTGTACGGCGTACAAAATATTTTCTAAAATCTTAGAAAATAAAATCGGATCATACGCCACCAGAATTATTGCGGAGTATCAAGGTGGGTTTAGAGCAGGTAGATCGACAATAGACCCGTAAAATAGTAAATAATATACACTGTCACGATGCTGGGCACTTGACTTGAACATTTTTATATCTATACTTGTAATACTATGTTCAGATTTTAGTATTTTCTTGAGAAACTGTAAGCATTTTATTGAGCCCTAAAAGCACAATTTTCAGCAGGCACGTTGAAATGTGAAGTCGTTGACTTTTTTAGAGTTTAAGTGCTTTTAAACATTTTTGAAATCTTCAATATTCGTGAGGAAGAGAAGTCTTCAAATTTGTCTATCACGCAATTAAAAAAACAAACCGTGCGTATGCTACCAGTATATCCCAGAGATTTATGATGTCGACCCACAAGCCGGGTATGCACCATTCAAACCTGCAGACCCCGGGTTAAGCCCGGAGGGATGGTAGCCTTAGCTGTAACCCACAGTGGAGTACACGGAAAAACAACTACAGGCTATGAATGCAATAGGCTTTGTGTTTCAGTAGAGATCCTTGAAAACCAAAACAAAGTATGTCAGCCCTTAACACAGCTAGTTACGAAACGTTCATGCACATTCCGAAGAATTCCAGAAAATATCAGTCGCCAGAAACTTTCTTCGTAAGCTGAAGCCAGTTTTCCGAGTCTGATAATAGAATTGACGCTCATACCAATGCCACCAAAGCAAAGGTGTGGTGACGGGTCAATTTTTTGTCATTGAAAAATTCAAAATTGCTATGGAACATTTAAACAATTTTGAAATGAATGAGATTACCAGAAAAAGTCTAAATTCGGAAAAGAGAACTGCTGCAAGACGTTGAGGAAGCTCAAAGCGTACCAATCTGTGATACTTTTCTTAAGTTTTGCTTTAAAGGTTTCCATATCTGATTGTGTATGCCTGTCACGTTTTTCATGTTCTTAGGTAAGTTTTAAACCCTAATGCATATACTTTCATTTGATACATAGTCTGGTTAGCGTTAATCTAAGAACGTATTAAAGAGCCCGTTTTAAAAACCATTGACGCATAAGCTTTCATTAAATCATCTTATTTCACCTGCTCACAAATGTTGAATCGTTTCTGATAAATATTTTTCTAATACAGAAAAAGGCGACCGAATAGGTAAAACCGTATTATAATGACAAAAAGTCACTAGAGCTATATCCACACACCTTTGAATCACATGCTAAATTATTATTTATTAACAATCCTACCCCTCTATTGCCACTTCATTTTGAAATTTTTCACGTGCCCTTCATTATTTCAATATTTTATTTCAACAAAAAAATCTGCTAAACCACAGTAAATTCGCAATCCATCTTCACAAACTGCTATGCACCGTGGCCTTTGAAACACTCATCTAGGCCAGAAGTACATTCAAAGAAATGGAAAGAAAACTAAATGATGAAAAAGACAAGAAATTACTTCAAGAGTCGACAACGATGTCGGCGTAATAGAACAGGAGGGTGGACAAGATGTCATTACATTCCAAGAGATCTCAATTTCTGCACTCAAGACTAAATAGATCCATTCATGGACTCAAGACGCACCACACTTGGCCGTGCATTGAGTTCTAAAGTCAAGACTGTACACCACCAATGACACCAACGCAAAAAATTAATTAAGAAATTCTACGAATTTATATGTTGAACTTCATCAGAATGGACGGAAATATTTGCAAGGAACTCAATGAAATGGAGTGGGCGTGCTAAATAGGCCTGCCAGCAGGAAGTGTGTTCAAGTCCTGACGAGCTGGCTTTGGCGCCAGCAACATTCACTTTTGACTAGGATATCTCTGATGTATTGCAGTTGTTCTCTTCATATTAAGAGAAATTTTAAGAATTCTCAACATTCTTTTCTCCGTTATTTCGGAAGGACGATGTACCATATTGGATGGAACCTTATTAATTTCCTGTTCACGTTCCCAATTTATGCCATCTTGCGAAGAAGGTTCGGGTCTAGAAAACATTCTTCAAATTTTTCTTCCGCATCATTAAGAAGCCTAAATACATAGTTCAACGAAGGGAATTAATTTAAGGATAGAACTTTCAACTAATGCGTTGAATATCCTTCATGCATGGAGGCATTACGATTTGCGAAGTTTTTTCAATGACCTTCGATAATGTCTGCATCTTTGATTTATTGAAGGCCTGAATGAGATAAGTTTAAACAAATGTCTTTTGTTCGGCCTAATTCTCCAGACCAACAGCAATCTGCATAATTCATCTTGAGGATAAATGATAAGCAAAGCAAAGCCAGAATAAAGTGATAATTGCCCGTGTCGTAAAATCGAGTTAGCTTGCCGGGAAGCTTAGACACCAAAGATAATTAATTATAAATACGTTGGCTTACAAAAGCGAGACTACGTCTAGGAAGTCCCTATGGAGACGGCTACTGAGGCGTGCAATATATAAGCTACAAACGCAATACACGCAAACCCCTTTCAGCCCACCCTTTTCTGGCTGCAAACGAAGGCATTATTATCATGGCCGTCTATGACTCTGATTAATTTTTTTCTCATCTTGTCACGATCTTCCTCATTTAATCTCCTTGTCACAAATTGTGCTCTTTTTCATGCGACTATTATCTTTACAGAACGCTTCCCTATAATATCGTTAGGGATTTGTCTTTCAGTCGAAGCATAGATGGAAAAACATAGCAAGCTAAAGATAACGAAAAGACAAAAAGCAAGCACAGTCACATCTTTTTAGTTGGACGAGATAAGGGAGGAAAAAATATTCGTAACAGAATGAATTGTATCATTTGCCAGTTTTTCTTGGAACTTTTTGTTAAATCGCAACCACGAAGTACTAAGGTGTTATTTAAAGACTTGAAATTGCTTTTGTATAGCCTGAAGCACGTTCGTTTCTGCGTTATTTAACCTGCTGCTTCTGTATAATGATTTCTTATTCATCGCAGTCATTTTTATCTACTAGGAACGTTTCGAGATCTTCGAGGTTCTCACATTGTTGTGATTCTCCAATGATGTGGCTCAACGATGCTATTTTTACGCAGGAAATTGTTTATACGGTAAATTTGGAAAGCAAGGCATTGCCAAGAATTTTTGTATAATATATGCCACCATTTTGAAATGATTTGCTAAGGTGAGAATTAGTCAGAATAAGGGCGAAATTAAGATTATTTTTCAGGAGGTCTTTTTAAAATAAAGAAATCTGATTCTGCTAGTCTGGAAAGCATGTCGAAGTTTTGTTTGTATTTAGAAACTTTTGAATAACAAGCAGTATTTTCTTAATTTTCTGATAAAGCTTAGATCACTAAACTTTTTAAAAACCTCAGAATTAGTGGTGGAATGAAAATGTAAAATAATTGTATAAACGACTGCTTAAAGATTTTCTCGGATGCCAAAAACATCGCAATACTCAAAATATAATCTCTGGAAATTTGGAGAGCATGGATTGCTAGGGTAAATTTTAATATTCAAAAAATTTTGTGTCCAAAGTAAGATGTTCACTTCAAATCGGAAGTATTGCAAACAATTCAACATCGGATGAATTTTTCGTTCAAACGAAGACTGCAACAACCGTCGACTTTTAGAGGTAGCAGGCAAAATCGAAAATTTGAAGAAAATTCATTGAAATCATATGCTAGCTGAACACTTTGTACATTATGGATTCTACGAATCAGCCAAGTGATAAGCTAACAGGCCAGTTGTCAGAAAGTTGTCAGATTCAAGGATCTCCAAAATAGAAATGGACTAAGAAACTCTCAAAACAACGAAAAAAAAAAAATTCAAAATTGTTACAGGTTATCACACACATCCCTCTTAAAGAAAGGATTTTGTATGCAGAGTTACTAAACAATCCGATGGGAAAGAAGCAACACACAGCCAATCTGTTTCCAATGCAGGAATTAAATAGTAACGAATTGGGGTCTGAACTCTTTTCAGTGAAATTGTAAAGAATTCTAACCCTCCTAGGGTCGCAAGTGATCTGAGAGGCTCAAGGATCACTGAACTTGGAGCCCTTTCACCAGTATACAGTGCTTCTGCACATCTCAAGTATCTTCATAACTCGTGGTGCCCTCTCGGGTCCCCATAGTCAGTTGCTTCTCCGTCTCTGTTGAGCCGTTGCAGTGTACGTGGCCCAAGAAACTCATTGGGACCGAAGTGGTTACACATTTCAAGGTGAGTATCTTCTGTTTTTTCTGTGCATTTGTCCAAGATACATCCATTATCATCTGTACGCTCATCACTTTCAATAATCTGCAACTCCACTCAACAAATTGTCTCGAATTTCACCAACCTCAATTTACCTTTACTCAACATAAGACACCTGCATCGGCATATGAAAATTTTTTTGAACTTTGCATAAGTACACGTGTCTGCATATTTATCACCGACAAACGCATCAAATCGACACGAGTACGCGTGTCAGCAGTTACGGGTGAACATTGAGATTTCATAGTGGTTTCCACTCCGTACACTACCATACACGATTTCGCCAGATTTAAACCTACGCAATACTGAAGCCAAAACAAAGAAATGTTCACCCACAAAACGGCTATTTGTAAGATTACGAAAACAAGACAAAGAATACTGTTTGCCTTTTAACGCCATGTAATTAAACTTAAATAGCTAGGTTGCTTCTGACTCACACGCCCCGTTATGGACAACGCGAGCAGTAGCAAGTGCCGAAAGCCCCAAGGACCAACGTGGGCTCGAAACGAAACGTTAAATCCCCGGCACTACGGCTAGATCATACGGAAGCAGAAACTTTCAACATTCATTTAATGTGATGTATCGGGAAGATTTTTCCGGTGGATGACGACTTGATCGCCACTTTTATTGGGGTTAGATCTACTCTGCACATCGGGCAAGCAACTGATCACTGAACCGGGAGCTTGTCGATTGGAAAATGCTTTCCAAAACGCTCCAACTTTTGAGCCAACGCTATCCGTCAAAGGAAAGGACTAACTGTATCAGCTCATCAGTAAGCATGAGAATGCTTCACTGAATCGCTTTCTCAGTAACGATGACGATAAGGTAAACGATCTTAAAACCTGTCCGACGCCAGCCATACCGGGTACCGTTCGCAAAGTGTGAGCGCGTTCAAGAAAGAGTAAACAAACTGCTCGAAAACGATATCATATGTCCATCATCATCAGAATATTCATCGCCAATGTCCTCGCTTGCAAACAAAATGGTGAGGACCATCTCTGTGTTGATTTCCGTAAGCTCAGTGCTATTACTGAAAAGCGTCGGTTTCTCATGCCAACTGTTGAGGAGCAGGTATCATCGACCGGTGGTTATTTATTTTACACGACTCTTGATTTAATGTCCGGCTATTATCAAACACCAACCGCAGAAGAGTGCAGGAAATACACGACATTTGTCACGCATGCAGGCCAATACGAGTTCAACTGGATGCCTTTGCCCTGTGGATTGACGTTTGGAAGTTGAAACTGTTAACATGCGTGTGAATTGGTCAATATCAAAATTATAAACAAGTTGGGTAAACAGACCTACGCTCATGTCAGAAGGGTTTTGTATTCAATTTACGAAATGCAGTCACCAGATCGAATCAAATCAAGAAACATGTCAAAGACGATTTTATTGGAGAAAATATGAAATTCGAAGATCATTCAATTATTAACAAAGTTGAACGAGTTTCGAATTCTGAGGATTTTGGTATTGTTATACTCATAAATATCCCCCTTGATAATTATTTCAGATGTCCATCCGCGACGGAGGAAACACATTTTTCATGTATTTCCCCCCTGTGCCCCCACTGAAGCAAAATCTGACAGTTTAACAACTGTTTTGAAAAGCTCCCATGAAAACTTTCATTTCATACTCATACCAGCTACCTTTGATGAATTTTTTTCAGGGGCCACTCTCCTGGACTGTTATCATCGATTCATGGCCAATTTTTCGAATCCTAGAATGGTTACAGAACCCTTTTGCTAGTAGCTCTCTCCCACCTCCTTGACTTGTTTCACTTATGAGCATCAATTGTAGGTACTCGTCTTCAGTCATCCATTAAATTGAATCAAGTGTTCAAAGCATGCACCTTAAACGTTTAAGTTAGGACAAAATAAATTATTCAATCTTCGCATTTAAAACAGCCACTATTTTGTTTAACGATTACTGATACCACTAGCTGAACCGATTCTCAAAGATATTCACGACACCTATCATTCCTGAAATTTTGATGCAAATCCTAGCAAAACTGTAGTGTCTGAGTCGGTAAAAAGCGCATGTTGTTCCATAGCCATATGTTGCCATAGTAATAAATGCAGCGCATATTGTTCCATAGTAATACAGGAAAATTCAAACCGCTATAACTTCGCTAAATATATTTCAATCTTTATGAAACTTTTAGGATAGACATATACGAACTGAATTTCATCGAATTTAAGGGTACCGTTAAGATTTTATTCAAGAAAACATAAAATCGATAAATCATACTATTACCAACAAAATTGAGTGAATTGCGACTTTTAACGTATTTGTTGTTGTTGTACCCACCAAGGCCTACATTCCTGATTTTTTTCAGATTTTTCGGATCACAGGTGTCCAATCGCGAGGGGGGAGGACACAAATTTTTCGTGTATTTCCCCTCCCTGTGCGCCCCTCGAAGCAAATTTGGCCAAACTGGCTTGTTTTGAAAAGGCCTCATCAAGACCTTTCATTTGATACCCATATCGGCTACCTTCAATGAAATTTTTTTTTTTGGGGGTCACTCCCCTATATGGGGAGACCCCCCTAAAATACCTTTTAAAAAAATTTTGTGGTTGAACTTTGAAGAGATCACCACTTTACACCTACACACAAAATTTGATGTTTCTAGCTTAAGTAGTCTCTGAGAAAAACTGCTGTGACACACCGACGGACGGACGGACGGACAGACGGACAGGCTGGTCGCGAAACTAGTGGGGTTTTGTAAAATTATTTCACAAAACCCTTAAAACTTATTAGTAAACGAAAATTTATATGTATATCTCATCATACAAGATCATATATATAAAGTTTGAAAGTTGAATACCGGAAGAAAGCAGAAACTTCATCTTGAGCGAGCGCCCATAAAATACGCCGTGGCCAGTATTACAAAGGCGGCAAAATGGACTAGTTATTGTCAGCAAGCGAACATGATGGCGGAGCAAGCAAACACGATAGCGGAGCAAGCAAGCACGATGGCAGAGCAACCAAAGACCATGATGGATGCGGACGATACAACAGCAAAGAATTCAAGCTTTAACCAAGCTGTTAAACTTATAAACAGTAAGGTTAAATGAGTTTATATTAGCAAAATGTAAATTAGTTGCCAAACGTTAAACCCCGGTTCCTATGCCAATACCACCCACACCTAGCACTAACCCTTTCAGCGCACTGGCGAACGATAGCCAAAATAATATCTCAAACGCGACCAACAGTCGAGCAAAAAAGGTGTGGTTCCAACCAATCTTTATAGAAAATTTAAAGCAGCGGTTCTCAAAGGTTCCATGGATAGATACACCCTTACAGATGGTACCCGTCTATAGTACCGAATCACAAAGTTATCAAACTCCTGACTGAAAGTCACAGTGGACAGGCTCGAGGCACACGACCACATCGAGAACCTTCTTAAAAACATGGAAGCAGTGGGATACTCAGTCACCTCAAAAGAAAAGGAAAAATGTGTCGTGATACTAAGGGGTATTAGCTCAGAATTTGGAGCGGAGGCTGTTCAAGAGGACATAGCCAGACAAATTCCGAATTTAGGCCTCGAGACTGTCAGTCCACTTACCACTGCATGGTTGAGAGCAAATAAAATCGACCTGAATTTATTTAGGATAACAGTGGGATCGCAAGCTGATAAAAATTAAATAATTAAGCTGCGCTACATTTTAAACCAAAGAGCCGTATGGGAACGCCCCAAAAGGAGTGATCTGGATCAATGCTATCGGTGTCAAAGATTCAGGCATGTATCCACCAATTATGGATTCAACATGAAATGTGTAGCATGTGAGGAGGAGCATAATTCCGAAAGCTGCCCCAGAAAAAATGTGGACAATCCGGAAACTGCTCCAATCTGCACCATGTGCAAGACCCATGGGCATCCAGCCAATTTTTCCCGCTGTCCGGAACGGAAAAGATTGTTGGACAGGGCAATCGAAAATAAACCCAAACGGACGGTGCCTCAGAACATATTCTCACCACTCCCCAGCTATCCAAATACTACACCAACCCCTGCAGCCCCACACCACTTTGCCCCTCCTTCCAATCGGACCTCATATTCAGAGGTTTAAAGAAGCAGAACTCCACCCCATACTTTTATTTCACCGACTTCTAATCCCGTCAAACACCTACAACAGATAACTGTAGAGCGGCTGGGAGCCAAGGTCAGGGCTTTCCTCCCATACTTTGACACCACTCCTGATTAAGAGAAGCCAATGGTGCTCGTCAATTTCTATTTCAACCTATATGGTTACAGATAGACTAACCATTCTATCCCTAAATATAAACTCCCTAATCTCACCTGATAAGAGGCTCTACATTGCTGATTTGATCAACCCGACATCCTCCTTCTGGACGAAACAGTTCTTAACCGCCACCACAAAGTCCGTTTGGGGAACTACTATGTGCTTCGGAATGACAGTGGCAAAGGTACTGCGATACTGTTTCGAGATGATTTAGATATACATCAAATCTCGTTTGAACAAAATAATTTCTCATGTACGTTAGCAAATCTCAACACCAAGCGACCCAATGGAAACCCAGCCAAAATTCTTATTGGCTCCCTATACCTACCGTACAATCTAAGTCCCCAGATCTCTTTTACACTTAACCAAATCCTCGCAACAGCCTCATCCCACGACTCATTTATAATAGAAGGAGACCTTAATGCCCGACACGAACACTGAGGGGACTCCACAAGGAATACCAATGGGGACTTTCTATTCGAATGGCTCCATGCGGACGCCCTCCTCTCAGCATCCATAGCAAATGCTGGGGTCCCAACATTTCCCAGAGGGAATTCATATTTAGATAATTTCATAATATCCTCTCAGCTCAACGATCCAACAATTCCCTTTACTTGCTCCACATTTACTCTATTATCGGACCATCATGGCCTCCATCTTAATATAACACATACCAGTTCCCACTTGCCTACCTCACTATAGACCGTTTAATTCCATAGACTGGCCGAACTTCAGAAAAGGCCTCAAAGACCTCCTTCCGAATCTCCCACCGGAAAATATCATTCTCTTGAACGCAAAAATATACTCTCATATATCGGCACTAACATCTACGATTATAGAGTGTTTACACCAGCATGCCCCCTTCCAGAAACCACGTAGCCCACTTTATAGATGTCTAACTCAGGAGACTCTTCAACTGTTAAAAACTTGGAAGCATATACTCCAACGGGATAAGCGTATTTATCGCCAAAGTTTTAACCGGTTCCATGAGGAGAGTGAAATTCAAAAACGCATCAGCTCAGAAGTCAACAATTTCTATAAAAGCAGACTGATATCACTGCGACCATCTTCAGATATTTTTATAACTATAAATCAATCCAATGCTACCATAAACCGGCGTTTTACGTTTCATGCGAACCAAACACATACCATGGTTAAACAAAATATTTGTAAGTTTTGTTAGTTCGTAAGTGTAATAGAATAAAAACACAAGATAAATATAAATGTAAATTCGAGTGCTGTACTAAACAGCTTATAGTTTTAGGTTAGATGTGGGAATAGGCTTAATTTATATTAGGGTTAGATTTAAATTAAGTTTTAACGTATTCAATAACTTTGTTTATTTGATATCCGCAGGCCAATCCTCTTTTTTCTTTAAAAGCCGTCGGGCCTTGCTTAGTTGTGTGAGCAGACGCGTTTCGACTACTTTGAGTCATCTAACGTATTCATTTGTAAACTATTCAAGTCGCAAGCCATAAGAGCAAATGGCAAGGTTTATACAGGGTTATCCATTTCGTGGTTGGGAAAGTATAACCCTGCCATTTGACATTTGTCAAAATTAAATGCCATCCAAAGCGTGTTTTTTTAGTTGAAGGTTTGCCATTTAGAAATATGGATCGTTGAACAGTTGAAGAAAGCGTTAAAATTATTAAATTTTATTGTAAAAATGGTGATTCTGCTGTATCAACATTTAGGGCTTTACGAGCCGATTACGGTCGACATAATCGACCTACACAGCAAACAATTTCGAACACAGTGAGAAAGTTTGAAGAGACTGGATCGGTTATTGATATTGCAAGGCCTGCGCATCATTGCAACATTCATTCTGCTGAAAATATCGCTGTCGTTGCTCAAAGTCTGGAGGGAGACCCGAATTTGTTGATTCCTTGACGTGCTCAACATTTAGGCTTTTCTTACGGCTCATTGTGGTGGATTTTGCATTTGGATTTGCACCTTCATCCATACAAAATCCAACTCACTCAAGAACTTAAGCCTCAAGACCATACACAACGCAGAATGTATGCGAATTGCGTGATTGAACAACAAGCCATTGATAACGATTTTTCGAACAAAATTTTCTTTAGTGATGAGGCTCATTTTTCGCTCAGTGGTTACGTAAATAAACAGAATTGCCGCATATGGGGCTCTCAAAATTCTCAAGTGATCACAAAAAGGCTTTTGCATCCGGAAAAGTGACCATTTGGTGTACATTATGGCCTAGTGGTATTATTGGCCCGTATTTTTTTGAAAACGATCAAGGAAGAGCCATTACAGTCGACTCTGACCGCTATGGACGGATGTTAACCGATTATTTTTGGAGAGAAATTGAAGATTATGATCTGGAGAACATGTGGTTCCAACAGAACGGAGCCACAAGCCACACACCACAGGCTAATCGAGAACTTTTGCAAGAGAAATTTCCAGGACGCGTAATTTCGAGATTGAGTGATGTCAATTGGCCCGCAAGATCCTGCGAACTAACACCTTTGGATTTCTTTTTATGGGGCCATGTGAAAGATTGTGTTTACGTGAATAATCCTCAAAATCTTGAGCAATTGAAAACCAATATTCGTGAAGTTATGGCCGAGATATTGCCGGAAATGTACCGAAAAGTAATTGAAAACGACTTCAAAAGAATTGAGGCCTGTAAGAGGTCCCGTGGAGGATATTTGAATTATTTTGTATTTAAAATATAATGGCAAGGTTAAATTTTTATATTAAATAAAAAATTTAGTTTCCACCTGAATATTTTATGTTTTTTCTTTAGCTTTACTTTCCCAAGCGTAAAATGAATAACCCTATATATCTAAAAAAACTGATGTAATATAAGTATACATATATTCGAACCGTCAAAGTTTATTTGACATTCATATACAGTCAAATGTCACATAGTCATTAAGCATGCTCTGTAATGTCAAGTTATGAAGAAGTCCCAATAAAGTTTACCTTTCGGCCTGTGCAATCCACCGAGTTATTTTCATGAGGTCATTACCAAGTTGGTACGATAAATGGCAAATTGAGCAGTTGGGTACGTAGATGAAGTTATTCTGCCCAACAAAACCATCGCCGAGGGTTTAGTAAAACTCCGTGAATTCTTGGTTATACTTCGAGATGTCGGTATGACGCTTCGGCCCTCTAAATGCAAGTTTTTATCTAAACAAATCACGTTTTTGGGACATCGAGTCTATGAGGACGGAATAAAATCAGGAGCTGAAATGGCTTATGCCATTCGAGAGTTTCCGGAACCAACCAACGTTACAGAAGTTCGAAGATTTCTGGGATTGAGCAGGTTTTTCCGCAAATTCATTCGCGATTATTCTTTAATATCGAGACCGCTTACACTTTTGTTGAAGTTGGTTGACCAAACGACGAGACGCATTCAAAAAATTGAAATCAGCACTTTCCTGCGATCCAGTGCTCAGTGCATACGATCCGATGAAGGAACAGCAAGTTCACACTGACGCGAGCACACTGGGTCTTGCCGGAATGCTCATGCAACGTGACGAAGGTGGCAATTTCATGCCGATTTTCTCCTACAACCGCCAGTGTAGTAAATCCGAAAGCAGATATCATAGTTATGAGCTTAAAGTTTTGACCATCCTCGAGTCGTTGGAAAGATTCCGCACTTATTTGCTCGGTAAGCATTTCGAGATAATTACTGATTGCGTCGCAATTAGCACCACAAGAACGTCTAAGCCTTTGCTACCGCACATCAGTCGATTATTTCTGAAGCTACAGGATTACGATTTCCGCATCATGATTCGATCGGCTGAACTCATGAGTCACGCAGATGCTCTAAGCAGGACTCCGAACGAGCCAGAGATAGCATCGGGGAACATAATGCGAGTGAAAGAAAACGAAGACTGTTTTGTGCTCCTACAATGACAAGACGTGAAGTTGAAGGAGTTCATTGAAATTCAGAGAGACGATATTGAGTCCGCTCAGTCCAAATAGATCAAGTCAGATTATCAGCTCAAGAACGGTCGGTTATGTTGTAAGATCGACCAAGATCTCAAACTTGTCGTTCCATCTGCAGTCAGGTGGAAAATCATCCGGACGTACCACGATAACATGAGCCACTTTGGTCTTGACAAGACTATTAATCGAGTTCGGCAAGATTTTTGGTTCAACAATCTCCGAAAATATATCAAGTCATACATCGCAGCACACTTAGAGTGCTGCTACAGTAAAGAAATTGCAGGCAAACCGGAGGGTCAACTCTATTCGGATGAGGTGACATCTATTCCGTTTTGGACATTAGACTTTTATTACCTGGAACCTTTTTGATGCAGTCATCGACGTAATTTGCACATCATTGGAATATCTCATTCATCAGTAAGTACTTAATTTTGAGAGCTGTCAAAACTACGAAATCGAAGCCCGTCATCGACGCACTCAGGGATCTGACGTTGTACTTTGGTCTACCTGAGAGTATAATTAGCGATCAAGGCACTGCTTTTACATAACGAGAATTCGAAGTCTACGCATCTAATGAGATTCAACATATTAATGTTGCCGTCAGAACACGAGCGAATGGCCGAATCGAACGTGCGAATCAGTCCATCTTATTATTTCTAAGAACTGCACCAACTGATCAGAAGAATTGGGATTTACAATTGCGCAATCTTCAGTGGTCTCTAAATTCGCAATGTCACTCTGTGACTCAGTTTAGACACATTGAGTTGATATTCGATTATCGCTTTTGAGACGTCATCACAAATCAGCTAGTTATGGCTATAACATCAGATGAAGTGACTGCTGATCCAATGGATATGGTCAACCGAAGATAATTGGCTGCAGAGCGAATGAGCACCGAACGAAAAAATGGAGATTGAGGTTCCACGCGAAACACAAGAAACCGGAGCTCTCATCGTTCTAGAGAACGTACCTGCTGCTACGGGAGAATCTCGAAAGTTAGAGCCCAAATATCGTGGGCCTTCTATCATTTCGGGAGTTTTACGAAACGACAGATATCTCATCAAGGACGTGGAAATCGCACGGCCTAACCAATGGAAATTCTGTTCGGTTAATACAAGCCGTGGAAAACCGGGGATTGTTGTGAGTCCCGAACTCGATTTTTACGATGATGCTGCGGATTCAGACACGGCGTAATGAACCGGGACGATTCAATGTCAGGATGGTCGAGAGTCATGGCAAGTCGTATCCCAAACATCAACCGAGTCATTATATTTTGACCACAATATATATTTCTAACAAACAGTGCGCGTTAGTTTATTGTTTTCCCTCTACAATTATCCTGTTCCCAAGGTCCACCCCTGACAATTAAAATGCGAATTTTATTAACTATACCTTTAAATACAGCTTATTAAATTTTTTTTTAAGAAATACAATGTGTCAGTTTTATCCATTGAGGTTGATATAGCATCTAAGTTGATACGGCGGAAAGTAGAAAATTTGTATTTGTTTAATTTTCACTGTTAAAGTCGAGTCACTAAGTGGTATCATCTTGTAAGAGTTGGAATACAATAGTCAGATAATAGAAAAAGTAGTATACAGTGTCCAACGAATGATTTAACAATTTTAACTCACATTGAGAAAACACTTGCTGACGAGACTCTGATTTATTTATGTTAAAGTAAAAGTGTGTGCTTTTGTACGGATAAAAAAGTTGATTTAAATTGTTTCATTTCCATCATATTCTTCCAATTGTGTCAATTTTTGATCCTTGCGCCGCAGCTGTCGGTTAATTTGAGCTTCTAAGAATTAATAGAATTGTAGCGTTTTCGGAATCCTAAGCTATTCGGCGTGATGCGGACGTGAATTTGATCCCTAAGTGGCACCCACGAAAGCAATTGCTCATTCCCCGCATCGAAGTTATTTTGTGAAAGACTGTTACAATTACAAGCAAAAAGCCATTCGCGGCAAACTGGAATGTATGAGAAAACACAAAGACAAGAGTTGATCGTCGTCACTGAACGACAAGCGGCAAGAGAATTTTATCATATTTACTGAAAAGATCATGTCTGTCCTTCTTGGCATCCAAGCGTTGCTCGCACCCATCGTGAAGATTTTGCTCTGCTTTTTATGTTTATTTTTTATATATGTAGTTTGTAAAGATTATTGTCAGTGTACAAATACGAGTATAGCTCTAATTAAACTTTCAAAAATAAAACTGCAATAAAAACAAAATAATAAACGATAGCGGTGACCCCAAAAGAAAAAAATATTTCCGTGTTGTAGTTAGCGGGACTTTGCAAAATTTAATTTCTTGTGCCGGACAGCAAGTGCCATTTTATGTCGCGTCATAATTATTGTGCGACAGCTATAAACTGTTTAAATAGTATAATAATTGCAACGATTAACAAGCTTTTTGTGCATTATCGTGAGCAATGCCAAAATTGAGAGCATCGTAGAATCCATCAACTGACAGTGCAGCTGTACCACCAGATGCAGACTAATTCGCAAGCAACAAAAGTGCTGATGAGCCCTCGATTCAGAACGGCAGGCACCTACCATTCTGGAAAGATAATCCAGAGATTTGGTTTCTGCAAGCAGAATCAGTTTTTCAATCGTTCAATGTATGAGCTGATAATGTGAAATATCACTTGATCATAAGTAGCCTCACTGCCAATGCATTGTTAGCCATCACAGATGTAATTAAATCGACGCCAGCCAAGGATAAATACAACTTTTTAAAGATGCAGCTCATCAATCGCCTAGCAGATTCTGCCGATCAACAGTTACACAACGTTCTGGCTGAGCTTGAGCTTGGTGAACAGAAGTCTTCAGAAGTACTCAGGCTTATGCGGTCTATGGTGGGCGTACAAGCCCCGGAAATGTGTTAAGGGCTCACTAGCTAGCACTACTTCCTTCGACAGTTCAGGAATTGCTACGCGTATTCCAAGCCACAGCCTCACTGGACGAACTGACTACTGGTGCAGATACCTCAATGGAAAGTGGTGAATCATCCCACTTTGTCATGGCTGCCGCCACGCATTCCAGCTATCTAACAGCAGTCCTGTCAACCTCAGATGCCACTGAAGACGCCGTGGTTACTGAGCTTAAGGAAATTAGAAAGGCCCTGGAGAATTTATACATGCAACAAAAAGAGGTGAGCAACATTCTAAAAAAGCGAACTCATAATGACGAGCGTAGCAGAGATCGAGTTCGCGGGCAATCAATGTCAAGAGAGCCACATAGTTCTTCAGCAGAACACTGTTATTATCACCATAATTATGGATATCGCGCGAAGCTGCGCTAAACCGTGCACTTTCAAGCCCACAATAGTGCAATCACCTTCATTTGAGGGAAACTAAATAAGCCGTCGTCAGTAGCGGTGGTTGGCGACAACGATATTAACAAACCAACCACTTAAAGAATGCCGCCTTTTCGTCCGTGATAAACGAAGCAATTTAGTACTACTGATAGACTCTGGTTCTATGTTATTAATCATACCACGATCCTGGATATGTCGTAGGCTCGAATTGACTGACTACAAACTCTTTGCTGCTAACAATTCTACTATCAATACTTACGGCAATCATCATCTCTCTCTCTACAGCTTGGCCTTCGTCGTGATTGCAAATGGTCATTTTTTGTTGCTGATACTAATCACCCTATCATAGGTGCAGATTTTTTGGCTTATTACAGACTACTTATTGATCTACAAGGTAAATGTCTCATTGACAAAAACACTAAACCCAGCACACGAGGCTATGTTGCGGAAGCACCAATCCACAGTATTTCAACTATAGCATCATCAAAAGATTCTTCTTTCAACAAAATTGAAACACATTATAGACGGCTTCTACAAAAATTTATTGATATTACTGTGCCTAAACCATTTCCAGTTATGCTTGAATCTACAAAAACTCGTCATCATATTATCACAAATAGACCTCCTGTATCAGAACGTCCTCGACGTCTCACGGGGGAAAAATATTTAGCAGCTAAAGTTGATTTTAATCTTCTGCTTCAACATGTTGTAATTAGAGCTTCCAGCAGTGCTAGCCCTATTCATATGGTAACAAAAAAGCTTCGTGGTTGGCGTTCAATGGGTGACTATCGCCGCCCCAATAAACAGACGATACCGGATAGCTATCCGATTCTTATGATTGATGACCTATTTCATCGTTGTCATGGCTGTTCAATATTTTCAACGATTGATCTTGTGGAAATTCCCAAAATAACAGTTCCACCGCTATTTGGGCTGTTAGAATTCTGTGTTATGCCTCCAGGTCTTCGAAATGCCACAAAAACCTTTCAACTTCACATGAATAACTTTCTTCGCAATATTAACTTTGCGTACTGTTTCATCCATGATATAATTATTTTTTCTAAATCAGTAGAAGAGCACATGGAGCATCTACAGGCTATCATCTAGATTCTAAGAGAAAATAACCTGGTCATAAATCCCAGCAAATGTTCATTTGGCAAGGCAGAAGTTGTGTTTCTTGGCTATTGCCTCAACAAAGATGGGTTCACAGCGCCATCAGAGAAAGTAGAAGCAGTTCTCAACGTTCCAATTCCTGAAACAATTCCTGATCTTCGACGTTTCCTGAGTATGGTTAATTATTACTGACATTGCATCCCGCAGGCTCTTGCTATTCAGGCACCTCTCAATGTGCTCCTAAAGAATGCGAGATAAAACAAAAATTAACTGGACACCGGAAAGTAAAGCTGCCCTAGAGGGGTGCAAATCGAGTATCTCATCAGCTATTTTCACTGCATTTTTATCACCATCAGCATCTACTGCATTATTCACGGACGCTTCTGACCATGCCATTGGTGCATCATTAGAGCGATTTGAAGATGGAACATGGAAACTACTTGGATTTTACTCTAGGAAATCAAGCCTCACTAAAACATGCTACAGTACCTACGACAGCGAACTTCTTGCCATTTTCGCCTGTATTAAACTCTTTCAACATATCCTGTAAGGTCAAATATTCATCGTTAAGACTGACCATCGCCCATTAGTTCATTCTTTTGCACAAAAATTGGACAAAGCTTCTCCTGGACCGCTTAACCAACTCAGTTTTGTTTCCGAGTTCACCACAAAAATCGTTTATGTCAAAGGCGAACATAATGTAGTTGCGGATACCTTATCGAGAGTCAACGCAATCAACCTACCTACCGCTTAAGAAATCCAAACCATACAAGATGCCCAACAATCAGACCAAGAGCTCCAAGATTTATTAAACGACAACCAATCTCTTAAACTACAACTCTTAAATCACCAAGGCTATCAAATTTACTATGATAGCTCCAAAGGATGGATTCGGCCTTATCTTCCAAAATCTCTTCGCAAACAAGCATTTGACATCATTCACAGCCCTGCTCATCCTAGCAATCGTTCATCAACATTCCGAATGGGCTCTTTCACACGGGAATGGTAAAAACCCATATCCAAACAAGTTTCGCGCTTACGCCCTTATGTTTACACGTTGCATAGTTCAGCCAACCCATTTTTGTATACGATACACGTCTTGCGAGTGTATGTGTCAGAAGGATCATTTGATCGTTGAACGTCGTGCGGACAACATGAAAGCGGACAGAGAGATAAGCGATTGAGAATTGGTGTTTTAGCTTTGATTTGTGCACGAGGTAACAAAAACGGGAATGAAAAATGTATTTTATGTTTGTTAAAGTTTGTAGATTCAAACTTCTATTGGATTTATTAGAACCTCCGTGTTTTCCGCTTTCTGAAAAATATATTCCAAATTTGAATATTCTTTAAGTCGCATATTTTTCTTGTTGTGTTGTCAACTGGCATATTATAATGCGATTCTATAAAGATTATGCGTACTGTTAATTTTCTATGGATTGACAATAGGCAATTTAACTTTATTGAAATCGATATATTCGTCGCGTTGTTTCCTGAAATTGAACATGGCCTCCGCTTTTATAAATTTATTAAATGACGCGTAGCTTCTCGCGTCCACGCATCCATTTTTGCACGCAAATTAAAGAAAGGCAATCGTTTCATGACGGCTACCTTCTTCACCGAATGTTCAATTCGGAATGATTACGTCGTTTGTTTATAATTTCCCCCATCAAATGATCAGCAAAATGCGTTTGTGTATGTGCGTTACGCTCGTTCACCCTACAAAATGTTGGCTTGTTTTTACCATCAGGTCCCCTCAATGCCTCTCCCTCTTCTTGCCCATATAACCTGTTTAACGCTCACTTTTAACGCTGCGTCTGAAAAAGCCCAATAATCGTTTTGATCACATCCATCTGGACATCATCCAGCTACCTGTAGTCAACGGTTTTCGCTACTGCCTGACAATGATTAATCGTTTCTCATGCTAGTCGGTTGCAGTTCCTCAAGCTGACATTACAGCAAATACTATTGCCACTACATTTTTCAATGGTGGGATTGCGCAATTTGGCACTCCGCTCACAATTACACCGGATCAAGGCACTCAGTTTTAGTCCGCACTTTTTACGGCCTTAGCTCAGATGGTTGGTGCGCAACGCATTCACACATAGATATAGAGAGTACTGGATCCGCAACCGGTCGTGAGAGCCGAAGCAATTGGCAACCTGCGCTAAAGTTGTGTGAAGTTGAGGTTTGAGGCGATATGCTTTTAATTTAGCAATCTATTCACGGCGAAACACGTTCACATTTAAAAAGTTTTTAATTTTAAAGATCGCGCGTATGTAATCGGAACTTTAATTCACTGTTTTAATTAAAAATTTATGAAATTTCCATCCGCTTTGACACATGAGTTTTCCCGCGTGGTTCGCGCTCTTTTCGATTTTCTTTTGCTTTGACGTTCGAGTTTTCCGTGAGAGTTGTTTGTTGTTTATACTCAAACTGAAATGAAATTTCGTTGGTGTGCGCGGGTGTCAGTGGGGGAAGCGATTCTTCTGAAGAGAGAAAAGAAAAACCTGTGTGGTAACAAAGGGGAAGGAGAAGCAGAGGGAATCACATAGTTTCGAGAGCGTAAGTTATTTATAACTTATTTATGTGGCAGATTTGCTCCTCACATGGACGAGTACACAGATTCTCGTTGCTCGTCCATTTGTTTATAACAACAACACCGTATCACTCACAAGCCAACAGACTCATTGAGCGTTGGCATATGACCGTCAAAGCTACTTTAATGTGCGGTGCACCTACGTTTTGGCCACAATTTCTACCAACAGTCCTTCTTGGTCTTCAATCATGTTTCAAAGAAGATCTCAATGCATCACCAGCCCAACTTATGTTTGGCACAGACCTTCGCATCCCAGGCGAATTTGTCGTTAATGAAGACAGGCTAGCTGATCCTAATTTTTTCTTGGAAAAGTTCAGAGAATTCATCAGTAGAGTACGAACTACACCTACTTCGCATCACTCTAAGCAGAGACCCTCCATCCTCAAGGACTTATACGCCTGTTCTCACGTTTTTGTTGGGGTTGATGCTGTCAAACGACCTCTTGATCCCCTGTATTATGATCCTCGTAAAGTCACCAGGAGTGTTAACGACCGTGTTTTCATCATCGAAATGAATGAAACGGAAAAAACAATTTAAATTAATCGTTTAAAACCAGTCTTTCCTGTGAAAGCTGACTCAGATGCTTAACAAAACAATGACCTCCAGGTTCTTTCGGACCCTTGTTCATCTCCTAATCGGGATATATCACTGCGTACTTGCACGAATAAAAAGCAAGTATCGTTTCCCTCCCCTGTAGTCTAGGATACTGGAGGGAGAGCACCTGTGAACTCCGTCCCCAAGCGGCACCCTTGCAAGCAATTGCTGATTCCCCGCATCGAAGTAATTTTGTAAACGACTGTAACAATTACAGGCAAAAAGCATGCCTAAGAAAAACAAGCAACTACAAGTAGCCAGACGAGTTGATCGTCGTCGCTGAATAACAAGCGGCAAAGGAATTTCATTATCTTTGCTGAAGGGATCATGTCTGTGCTTCTCGGCATCCAAGCGTTGCTCACGCCCATCGTAAAGATTTTGCTCTGCTTTTTATGTTTATTTTTATACATGTAGTTTGCAAAGTTAATTGCCAGTGTGTAAATACGAGTGTAACTCTAATTAAACTATCAAAAATAAAGCTACAATAAACACGAAACGATAAACTGTAGAAGGAACAATGATGTGATTGGACACTGTTGTTTTGGTTGATTTGAGTTTAAATTTCTCATTTAAAAACTTAAAAATAAGTAATTACTAGTGCCTGTCAATAAAAATAAGATTTGAAACGAAAATTTGAAATTTGTTTTAAACAGAAATTAGTGCGTTGCGAATTTTATAAAATTTTTCACATCATTATAGAAGTTCGTCTTTGGTAGCTCAAACGTTTTAATTTTATTATTCTTTCACTTTAAAACGAAAATGGAAGTATTCTTTTTCTAGTAACCAACGTGTGGCTTACTTAGTGTTTTAAGCGATAGTTTGGCACTATTTTGGACGATTAAATAAAAAATATTTCAATTCAGTTCAATGTGCTTATTGTATATTTTCTAGTCCATGGGTACCGATTCTCCCAGTAAAATTAAAATGCATGACCTTTTTGAATCTTTTAAATATATCCCTTAATAATTTAGCCATTGCTGTCCCGAGCTAATGCATTCCTCTAATTTAGGTCATGTTGGATCAACTTTTCCTCCCTCCTCATCATTCTCTCATTAAAATCAGTCAAGTGAAATAAATCTATAAAAACCTACAACCCGAAAACATAGCATTGCAAAAAACTGAACTAATTGAGGTAATGTTCCAATAGCATTTCCACTAATTTCACCTTAAATAAAAAATCAAGAAAATGGATCCTTGTTCCCAAGCAAAATGACATGATTAATCGATTCAAAATCATTTTAAGCCCCGTAATCCTTAAGAAATATCCTAATTTATATTGTGACCTTTTATAACCCCATATTTGAAGTCCTTTTTCACTTACGCATTATTATCCAACCGACAAGGACGACAAGGGATTAAAAGAATTATGTTGAAAGAAAAAGCAAAAGAAGAATCCGTAGGAAAATAAAAAAAAAACGAAATCATCTGCTCCAATTTCCCAATCACATTTTTGTTCCATGCTTTTGGATAGTTATTGTTAAATTGCTATAGAAAATGTAAAAAATGAATTTTCCTTTGGAAATTCCCATTTTTCATGGCAATATTTTCTGAACCTATTCGCAACAGGGATTGGGTGCGATCTAACCGAAACAAAAATAATAAAATTGTGGGGCGGTAGTGTAACAGGAATTTAAGCCTCTCCAATTTTCGATGGGGGAGTGTACTGGAAAATTGTATAACGTTTAATTTTATTGCGTGTTGAAAAAATGGGAAAATATTGCCGACGGCGAGGACAGCAAAGAGGATGACGACAACAACGACTTCGGTATGAATTTTCAAATCCATACAATGCATGAGTGATTCGATTGCTGTTCAAGTGAAGCTACTTATTGTTCGGGATTTGCGAGCAGGCCTTTAATCTGTTTATCGTATTTCCACATGCATGGATTTTGTTATTTTTATGCTCTTTTAGCAAAGCTTTTCGGTTAGGCGCACAATCAGTGGCACAAATATCACGTGCGTTCTATATCCGAGCTTCTGAGGTGTTAGGCAGCAGTACTCACTTGATAAAAATTGGAATTTGATTGTGGGGTGCGTTTTTATTGCGACACATTTGATACCTTTGGTGTTAGGATACATAACCAATAGGTGTATGGTAGAGGCGCGGAGGCTTTTTATAACAAGCGGGCATACTCACATTAGGGAGCAGTGACGGAGGATGCATATGTTAGTAAATATGAGTTTTGGGACTCAATGTTGATAAATGCTTAAATGTCCGTTAAGGATGAAAGCGCTCAATTGAAGGACCTTGCCTGACAACCCATATAACATATGTGCTGGCAACTAGCGTCTGCGGTTTCCTGGAGTAGATTTCTACTGTTAGTGCAAAGCCACACTACAAAAGTATGGTCGCGTGTTTTGGTTTGCGGCCAATAATTTTAATGTTCCGGGGAAGTGAAAACGCAATGTCTATTAAATTAAATTAAAAGAGCTTATTTTACTAAAAATTCACAATCACTCATTTAACTATTTCACAATTTTGATTAGAATCTAACTTTTACTCGTCAATTAAATTTCTCTAACAACTGTCTTCACTCAACAATCAACGAAAATCACTCCACTGTTATCGATCAATATCGCTTTTCAATTCGCTATCATAGTTTTTACTATATCGCGGTTCTTATGAATGATCCCCCATTCATTCAGCTCGCCTTTATATAGAGTCTCTACCCATTCAACCCATTTCTCGTACATTGGCGAATGTTCTGCCGAGTGGTACCTAGTATATTCGAGCAGGTTAATTAATGGAGTGACGTCACTTTCAGATGTTGATAATGCTTGGTGGGTTCTCGTGGTTTCGAGTAAATTCACTTTGTTGATCATGAGGCTCTTATTGGTGGTGAAAACAATTGCAACAGTAGCTCGCAGAATTATTCGTGCATGTAACAGTATTTTCCACCCATAGGAGATTTGGTCAAATTATTATTTGAGGCTGAAAACAAGAATTTTAAAAAATTTGTTATTTATTTGTACTGACAATAATCAGTAGCTGTTATCACTGGCAGCAGATGTGGCAAATACTTGGAAACTCGGCACAACCGGATGACATTGGCGTCATCACGTGCCCTGCCAACGGAGTCGGCGATTGGGATGACCAGGTCCGCAAACATCGGACATCAAGGTTGACGCAAAAGAAACGATTAGTTTGATGACGAATGCTAGGATGCGTTCGATAAAAAGAATCAGGCGTACAAGCAATATTTAGCTAGGAAAACTAAGATGAGGAGAAAATTATGAAAATCTCAGAAGAGCTGCAAATAAGACAACTAGAATTAAGAAAAGAAAATACTTTGACGACCAATTGCGAAATATCGATGTAAGTCTAGCGAGGAACAAGACAAGCAAGCAAAGTGGTGAAAAGCATTTAGCTAACCCAAAGGAGATTTGGGATGAAAAAAAGGAAGAGACACTTGACAGACGTGAAATGCCTGATCAGGGGTTCCAGAAAACGCTGAGGAAAGGAGCAAAAAAAGCCGCAAAAACTGCCAGAAAACAAAGTTTGCATGGACGCCCAACAAGAAAAAAGACCTGATGCAAAACAGCGGGACAAAAAACTCATAAGACCCCAAAATGGCTGATTCTATGCAGCAGTGCAGCGGGATATCAGGGAAAATGTAAGTCCTGAAGACACCAACATTCCTATCAAAGAAGTATGACCAACGCAAAGTATTCTGCGACGCAGTAAAGAAAGTCCTCGGCAAAACCACAACTATAGCCTCGCTTGAACCGACGGCAACGATCGAAATAAGAGATATTGGCTACGTCACGAACCTGGCCGAGGTAGAGGATGCTATCAGAAGGGAGTTCCCTGGCGTGGTCAGGATCAAAGCAAGGCTGACACCAGAACAGCATAGGCAACAACGCATGGCCATCATTAACTTGACCGAAAAGGACGCCAAACAATTTCTGACTAAGGGCAAATTAAGAATAATGTAGGTTGTCTGCAGGATACGGCTAAGGCAGACGGGACGATGGTTTTGTGTGCGTTCGGTGCTCATGAACTGTCTTCTTTGGTATAAACCTAATGGAAATGAACAGATATCATCTTTCTAAGCCAAACGTAATACTTTGGAGGAAGCTGTCTCGAACACAGACAGCAACGTGCTCGTTGGGGGAGACTCCAAGGTTAAAGCAATTGAATGGGACATGTTTCAAATATATCCCCCGGGAAAAGGAGTTCTAGGAATGGCGGCCAGAAGGGTGCTTGTCGTACTAAACACTGGAAATTCGCAGACTTTCTACCGTATTGGCTGCGAAGAAAGTCCTTAGTAGGGAGGTTACACAATTAAAGAGCATAAGATGACTATTCAACCAGTGATCATCAGCGTAGTGCAATGCTTGAGGTCCGCAATATTGTCTTCCAACGGCCATGCTTTCGACTTTCTACAATTGGGGTCGAGAGGTTTGCCGAGGTGCTTACGGCAGGTGCTCCGCTGCAGGGTGATTCACAATGGACAGAAGAATGGGCAGCTCAAGATATTGTGAGTTTAACTACGAGCATCGATGCAATGCCTCTATGGCCCATCAACCCCAACATGACAAGCCCCCAGTATACTGGTGATCGATTAAAATCGCTGGAAAGCGAAGGGAGTGTCACAAGTTTTAGCGTAAGGCTCAACGGCATGCAACCGAGTAGCAGCATATAAGTTGGCCAGAAAATACATTCGCAAATTCATAAACAACAGCATGGCTCGCTGCTGATAAGATCTAGCGGGCAATGTGAAGCTTGGTGCCCCACAAACGCCTTGTATACGCAAAGTGAAAAACATGAACAAAATAGTGCGGGCACTTTTCCATGCCCATCTCACCCATGTTGACGATGTCCACATTGAAATAGCAATCGACTCTTCACACTGCTGGAACTGGAAGATGCAGTCCTTTTGTTGAAAGCGAAGAAGGATGATGCTCCAACTGAGGTGTTGTAACTTTTCTACCACCATTGTCCTCATTTACTCCACACCATACGATGAAAAGTGGCGAGGCTCGTGTTGGTCAGCAAGGCGAATACAAATTTTGAATCGCCTGCTGAATACCACCCGTTATGCATGCTAGACATTACTTGGGAAAGTACTAGCGAAACTCATCCAGGCAAGACTCACTGATGCGATTCATGCTACTTAAAACCTGTCTCTTTGGTAGTATCGCTTCAGAGCAGGACATCCCACCATAGATGCGATAGCAGAGATGATGAGCGCGGTCCAAAAGGTAGAGAAATATATCCACACCAATCGACGAATCCTTCTTTCATTGGCACTGGATACTTGGAACACCTTCAACACCCCTTAGTGGTTGGATATTCTGGATACGCTCAAGCTTGAGTTACAGAATATCTGATGTGATTTCTGAGGGACTACCTGAAGGACCAAAGCTTGCTTTACGACACAACATGGGGACAGCGAAGGATAAATGTTACATTGGGTGTTGCGTAGGAGTCTATTCTTGGTTCAGACCTGTGAAACGTGTCTTACGACTCACTACTGAGACTGGAGAAGCCAGATGCAGCGCGATTGATTAGCTATGCAAATGGTGTTGCAGCTTTAGTCACTGGATGTACCGTTGAGCAAGCAGAACTTAGGCTAGGTATGCTAATGTATCGAATGAGTGACTGGATGACTGTTCGTGGGTTCAGGCTAACACTGGAGAAAATCGATGTAGCCACCTTGACAAAAAGAGAATCCTTGGAGTAAGCAAGATTAGTATTGGAAGCACATTGGTCGGATTAGAGCCAGCGGTGAAGTATCTGGGGCTACTAACCGACCCAAAGATGAGTTTCTTTGAGTAAATCAGGGCAACGGCTAAGAAGATTGCTTCGGGAGTATCGGGTCGAGTCGATTTACGGCCAACGTGGGGGACTAACCCATCAAAAATATGCCTCTTGATGAGCACTGTAGGGTCAGTGCTACTGTAGAGAGCAAAAATATTGGGTGACGTTATCAGTAAAGGGATATATGGAAAGTTTGGCTCAGTTACAATGAAAAACACTGAGGACTGCATCTTCATATCAAACAGTCTCTGATTCGCCGGCGAGAGTTATAGCAGGCGTGATACCTGTTGCCGTCCTTGCTAGAGAGGGCCACGCTATTTGCTTCCGTCAAAGAGGTATACAAGGGAGAAGATTGCGCCCAACGGCAGGAAGCAGTCCTGGGTAGTTTGCACGAAGAAAAGAGGGACTGCGTACATCATCCCGGACTTGGGACCATGGCTTAATTGGAAGCATGATAAGACTAACTTCTATCAGACCCAGCTTTTGAGTGGGCATCGGTGTTTTCAGTCTTACCTGCACAAGACTGGTATGTCACGATCTTCCAATTATCGGGTTTACCCAGTTGAGGCAGAAGATGCCTGCTGCACGTATTTTGCGTACAAAAAATGGGACAGGATGTGAGGGAACGTCTACAGGGAGACGCTAGAGCTTATTCCAAATAGTATATTTGGGGTGATACTTGGATCGGATGAAAAGTGGAACCATGTGGCACATTATGTTTGGTTGGTCTTATAAGGTAGAAAGGACTCATAGTAGCCAGGTACATTGGGGCTATAGAACCGCATGTTGGGTAATCCCTCTTCCTCTCTCTTCTTCGACTAGAAGAAGTAATGTGTCGAGCCCAAAGTAATGTATAAAATGATTCTGGGTTGGGTTTTCGAGTAACAGGGGAGGTTTCCAGTGGGAAGTCCAATGGCTCGTGAGAACAGAAGGTTCAATCACTCTATGTAAATGACATTCATTTACTAATCAACAAAAAAAAAGCATTATCGCTGACAAAATTAGGGTCATGGAAAGATGGGGGTCATATATTAAAAGCCTCTTGAATCCTCCACACAGCTCCAGAACATCGTAGCTTAAATATATTCCAGGAGAGCTTCCATTGGTCCTAACAAATGTGGATTAAGTTTTTCACACACAGCGCCAGTGGTATTCATTAAACATGTTTGCAACGATGTTCAGGCAGCCACCAGTAAAGTTATCCAGTATATTTTGCAACAAGAATACATGCTAATCGAGTGGAGCCAATCAATTATATTCCCTATCCACAAAAACGGTGACAAGCCACAGTGCGGAAACTATAGAGATATATCACTACTTTGTACGGCATGCAAAATATTTTCAAATATCTTAGACAATAAAATCAGATCATACATCAACAGTATTATTGGAGACAATCAAGAAGGCTTCAGGGCAGGTAGATCGATACTTGAAGTCAAATGAAATATGTGGCAAGAAAGGTAGCTGTTAACACAAGAGGTACGTCATTATAAAAGTCAAGCCAAGTGTTGTGTCACGGTTGTTAATAACCGATAAAAAAGTTTATCTAAAACTTGACACTGAAGGAAAACCAGTAGGACTACAAATTAATGAGAGTAAAACAGAATTGCTCAGAACAAACTGCAATAAAACAAAGCTCATGACGACGAAAAACACCTGAAGTACCCGAAATATCACATTTGGCGAAAACAGGATCAAAAATGTGGGCGAATTTGTATACTTAGGTGCCAAAATAACTGGAACTGCTAATGAAAGACACAGGAGAGTCGTAGAATATAACTCACAAATAAATGACTTTGTTCAGTTTTTACAATCTTAAAGACCAGCTGTATACACACGAAAACAAAGCTCCAAGTATGCAGAGCTGTGGTAAAACTTGTGCTATAGTATGGGTGTGAAACATATACCTTAACCTAAGCATCCACACATATATTGAATACGTTCGAGAAGTGGGCCCTGAGGTTAAATAACTGGAGCAAGCTAGATGGGGACCAATGGCGAAGTCGATACAACCAAGGCTGGCCACGAGAGTCGTATGGATGAACAACGGATACCCAAAAAGATATTTGTGGTGAGAACCGAAGAGCGGAGACCAAAGGGGAAAACCAAGGGAACGCTGTTCTGACTTGGTCAACGAAGACATTTCATTGATGCTTGGATTTCGAAATTGGAGGTCGTGATCAATGGACCGAGACAGTTGGAGGCGCTTGGTGCAGGAAGCGAAGGTCCAAAGAGGGTTGTAGTACTATGAAGCAAAGGTCCAAGGAGGGTTGTAGTGCTATGAAATCATCATTCAAGTCTCACTCTCTCATGGTCTAAACATTTGCCGAAAATTCTAAGTTGTTTCATGAGGGGCTAGCGTAGAGTCCCGAGTGAAGCATTTATGATAATTTGTAAGGAACGCTTGTTGGTAGGTAACTTCTACTTATGGCTAGAGTGCATCATTCCTAAACAAACTTGTGCAGGTAAAAAATCACCATACCTTGGAATGTTGATTCTTATGTCTCTGTGGGATAAAAGTTTTTAACAGCTGCAATCTGAAGATCGATTTTATATATATTTAAAGCATAGTACTCAGACTTTTGCCATTAATATTTAGACGGTCCCAGGCCTGTTAGAGGAAGGAGGAGGGAACCCCTTGTTTTTTTGCCAATTTACCATGAGTGGACTCATGACGCCGTATATTTGGTAAATGGACCGAAGAAAAAATTGCCCTTTATCGACAATTTTATTTGAAAATTTTGATCAGTGATGATCTGAAATTTTTGGTTAAATAGCTCGTCAACAAACAAAACTTCCACATTTCGAGTGGTGGTGGTTCACAAGTAGTTGTCTTTAGTAGAAATTGGAAAATCTTGTACAAAATAGTGCTTGATTTTTGCATCCCAGCTAAACTCACCTTCATGGCATAAGTTGCAGTACTAAACACCGAGTTTTTACTGAAAGCTTCCAAAAAAAAAAACTCAGGCTTAAAATAGGGCTGACTGTAATACTTTGTAATATTGCTCTGGAACATGTGGTCAGAGAAACGCCAGCAGACACCTAATCTACAAGTCCACGCAACTAGTGGCGAATGTCAATAACGCTATAATCATATCCAGATCAGTTCTAGATGGGAAGAAAGGGTTCATGGCTAGAGTCAGAAACAAAAAAAAAAAAAATTTACATGACCCAAACAAGAGAAACTTGCCAGTTCGACAAAGCTAGACCTCAGGAGACTACAACCTGGAAAATGTGGATGGCTTCGCATAATAAGAATTCTGTCTTGATAAAAAGAACGCAGAACAGAACAAAATATAGCAAAGGATAAATGCAGCAACTAAAATTGATTGCAAAAGGCTCAGGAAGATATACTCGTATGGCATAGTAAAGCAAAGAGCAGAATAGAGGCTTCATTACAATGATGAGTTAATCCCAACCCATCTGCATCCATATGCGTAAAACTAACTAACTAACTGGAAGAGCATAGATTCCCCAGATGAACGTTGGGTATATTTTTATAATACATACAAGTCTTAGTTGTACCAGTAATTGAGAAGTGTTTTATGTACCATTATGGCGCACTTTTAGTTGAGTGATTCACCTTCGAATAATATTTTCAGCTGATTCCAGAATATAAATTGTAAAAACTGAAAGACTTTTAATCTGATTTCAATTTCAACCATCAAATCATGGAATGAGTAACCATTTTTGAAGGAGTCGTCATTTAGTTTTATAGTTTATACGAGTAGATGCATGCAAAATTTTAAGGATGGTTTTAATAAATCATATTATTGTTCGTTTGTTCATTGATTTAATAAAACACTAACTTTGTAATATAGCGTGCAACTCAAGTATACTTACAATTTTCAAAATTTTGTTTAGGTATGTATTTAATTGCTTCGTACCTGGAAAGAAAAAAAAACATTGGAATAGTGTTTACAAAAATTAAAAATTATTTACAATGAGGTATGAAAATCTTTATTTTGTAGTATTACTATTATGTATTGCCGGAAAAACTTCGTTTGTTTAAAGCCGGAATGAAATTTCCAAAAATCAATGCAGACACCTTCAACTCGCAAAGGTTGTTATGTTATGATGTAAAAAATTATTTTCTGCTTACTGCAATAAGTAAAATAACATTTATGGCACGAGAAGACCTTTTGCTTATCGATTTGACGGTAAATTTATCTGGCGGGGGGACCAAGAACTGGCTAAAATTTGAAGGATTCCCATGGCGACAGTTTAATCGTCGCTCAGAAGATTACAAAAGACTGGCGACTAGGCAGCTCTTCTAATTAACCGGCTTCCGAAGCAAAGATGATTACTTTGACCTGTATATTAATTTTCTTTGTCGCTTTTTAGGGTTTTATAAAATAATTTTACAAACCCCTACTTAAATCACGTCCTGTTTGCCCGTCCGTGTGTGACAGCAATTTTTCTCGCAAACTACTTAAGTTAGAAACATCAAATTTTGTACGTAGGTGAAAAGTGGTGCCCTCTTCAAAGGTCAACTAGAAAAAAATTTATAAGGTATTTAAGGAGAGTTCCCCCCATCTAGGGGGACTTCTACAAACATAGCCGATATGGGTATCAAAGATAGCTGATATGGGTATCAAACATAGCTGATATGGGTATCAAATGAAAAGTCTTGATGAGAAGTTCTCAAAACATTTTTTGCTTAAGGGGGCGCACAAGAAGGGCAAATACACGAAAAATGTGTGTCCCCTCAAAATTTGGTACAGAGGTTCACTGAACTGTTTGAGTCTAACCGTCTGAAACAAAATCGTACTCGCTCAAAGGTGGAAAAACGTGCAAAAATCTGTTGTTGTAGTTGTGACCACATCTTTAAACCAATGTTGATGAAATTCGGTATTTTAGTAAAGACTATAAACGTCTAAAGAACTCTGTAAAAAATAAAGAGGCCTGGTCTCAAAAAACAAAATGGCAGCTACTTGACGCTCAACGTTTTAAAGGCTTCTAAAATTCACAGTTTTGATCCAATGTATATGAAAAATGGTTTCAAAATAGAAACTAATTCAATCTAAGGACTTATTCATTTTGATAAGCATCCATGGGCAAACTACAAAATGGTGGGGGTCCAAACATGAAATTTTTTCAAAGTCTTAGGGCTCTCTAGCTGGCAGATTTTCAAATGGATTTTGATAAAACTTTGGATTATATTTAACTGTGATAAGTTCTTGTATTGTATAAGTATCAAAATCAGATGAAAAATAAACCAGTCGAAAATTTAAGAGCTAATGCTTTTAGCTGCCATTTTCACTAAGAACGGAAAGCTTTTGCCGGTATAGAGTGAAACTTCGATTTGAACGAGATTTGGCGCATTGAATGACGCTTTCAATTTTAACTTGTTCTTAAACAGTGTTGGAACTAAAGGGGGGCCAATCAAAATAATTATTTGCTTTTAAAAATATGGGTACCTACGAGAAATTTGCCTTTCCGCCTGGTGGTGCCAACGGGATTTTTTCATTGATCACTCGACCCTTTTTATACCAATATAATGTAAATCTATACAAGTTTGTGCTCAACATTGCGCTTTTCATTGCTGGCTTGTAGGTATAGTCACATTTAAGTAATATCTTATGTAGTTCCAGAATAAAATCATGGCATCCTGATAAAACTGGTAGTGCTGCCATTTGTGTTCAAACCAATGATTTCCAGGGGAGAGCTGTGGACAGGGGGATGTTTTCGCGGAGGTCCACTACTCAGGCCTCACTTCCTTCAGCGTTTAACCTAATGCCGAACGAAACGACATCGTCAATCGAAGCCAAGCTTAATGCTCGTTGGGAGAGACTTCAACGCTAAGTAATCTAATGGGGCATACTTCAAAGAGCTCCATGGAGAAAACGAATCCTAGGAATGGCGGTCAAGACGGCGCTTATTGTGCTAAACACAAGATATACGCTGAACTTCCCCTGTGTTGGCTGTAAAGGAACCATACTGGACGTGACATTTGCCACAGCGTCCTTAGTACAGAGGTGATATTTAAGGAGTACACGGGCAACAAATACCTCAGAACTCGAAATTCGATCAATAACAGTACATTTTATAAATTTTGCATTCTTGCCCATAAAATCAAAATCGGACCCTTAAATTTCCAAAAAGCTCCAATTTAAGTATTTTGAAAGCTGTCGTATGTATTCTGAAAACTTCATAATAAAGAACAATAAACAGCTTGTCACGGAAAAATTCCTTCCAAACCTCAACACTTGCCTCTGCAATAGTGATGGGTCGTACGCGTACGTACTGTACGAACTGTGCGGCACAGTGTACTGTACTGTGCGGGTGCGCTAAATATATAACATGCTACCCGCACACCGCACAGTGGAACAGTACAGTGCTTGATGTTGATCATAGATCAAAATTTCAGGGTGCTGTTCGGTATTGTAGTACGACGACCTACCGCACCGTGCGATTAGCCGTGCTGCGTGCTGGCTGGGTGCGATCTACGTCTACCGTACTGGGTGCGATCTCCAATTTGCCGTGCAAGGTGCTACGTGCATTGTAGCACCAGTCGTACTGTGTACGATTTATTATAGATCGTATGGTTTGGAATGAGAGAAATGTAAGGACGCACGTGAAAACCGTAAGCAAAGTTTGTGGCTGTTTGCGATCAAGAGCAATGCATTTTTATGGCTTTGTAGATTTTTTATAAAACCCTTTTAGTTTCGCGAGCTGTTGATCTGTCTGTGTCTGTCCGTCCGTCCGTGTGTCACAGAAAGATTTTCGCATATAGATTCAATGTAGTACCCTCTTCAAATTTCTAGTAAGAAAAATTTTTTATAAGGTTTTTAAGCGTTCATGTGGAGTTGAGCCTTAACTTATTTTTCGTTGAATGTGGCCGGTATGGGTATCAAAACAAAGGTCTTGATGAGAGCTTTTGAGACCAGATTTAAAAACTTTTCTAACATTGTAGTAACATTTAACGGGATCGCGAGGGAAGTCAAAATATGCGAAAAGTTTGTGTAAAAACAACAAAGTTATTGCCAATTCAAAATTTGACAATTAGTAATATTTAATTCAGCTGATGCAAATATGTGAACCGATTGAGGCATGCCTCTATATCATGAGCTAAGCTGTATGTGCTAGCGCAAGTTGAAAATGAAAGATGAAGCGCAAGTTGAAAGGGAAGAGGAAAAGGAAAGCGCACTAGTATAGACATAGCTAATCGCATTTCGCACTATCAAAACAGTTTGCAAAATGGAAATGTAGCAACCCCAGCAGCCAGAATGAGTGGCTTATGTTTTATGTTGACTTTTGTGTTACGTGCGCTACGATCTAATCAAATGGGTAGCAAATTATAACACTTTGGGAAAAGTGTTTGAGAGCACACAATGCGTACAATTTGGTATGAAAGAAATCATGGTGTATTAGTTTTATTTGGGAAAAAGTTATATTAAACTAAAGCTGTGTAAACAATACAACTCATTTAATTCTCAGAAAATAAATCAAATTAAAAATTCTAATCTTATTACGAATTTATATTCAGGAAAAAAGTTTGCTTAAAATTAAGAATAAGAGGATGAATATCATATTATGTCTTATGAAATAAAATAAACTCAAAAATATTCTTTATCACGAAGAAATTGTAACAACCATACATCACACTAAACAATTTAAAGACCAACCATATTTACATATTTACATTTAAAAACACAACTTGATTCACTTTTTCTCCGCTAAGCCTGCTTCTTCGATCTGTAACTATTTGTCCGGTCTTGGAAAAAATCCTCTCACTAGGTACAGATGTAGCAACAATACAAAGCTTCTTCATAGCTACTTCGAAAATTCGTGGGTAACCAATCTTATGTTTCTGCCACCATAAGAGAGGATCTCCTGTTCGTATTAAAATTGGCTCCTGAAGATATTTTTCAATTTCACTGATGATTGAATCTTTTGTGTTTGCTTTTTCTATAAAGTTCTGCACATTTTCATCGAAACCGTTCCAAATTTTCGATTTTGGAAGAGATTCCACAATATTAGGACTGAAATTATCCTCTTGATTTTCGTGCTCAGTTTCGACAATGTTCGTTGTATCTGTTATTTGTCGAATAATATTTTCTTTGATTCTTTCAAAGGATTCTGTATTTGCAAAGCCGTGTCTTTTGAATCTTGGATCCAAAAATGTTGATTCTGCTAGCATTGCATTTTTATCCGCATTTCCAAACCGGGCGTTGAGTGAAGTGATTAATGCCTGTCCTAATAAGTTTACATCTTCAGGCAAGTTGGGATTTTTGTCCAGATAATTGGTGCAATATTTTTTTAATGCTAAACTCACCAGAATAACTTTTGAAGCGGTGACTTTATTCTCACTGCATATTTCCTCAGTGACATCCTTGAAAACATCTAAAATTTCGCAGCTTTTTTCTAAGGAAATTATATCATCATTAGTAAGATTTTCTAATGTCGGATAGTGCAGTGCAGTGGCTGAAATGAGCGATTCTTTGGTTTCCAAAATGCGTTTAAACATATCAAAAGTAGAATTCCATCTAGTATTTGAATCCTGCTTAAGGTTAAGAATTGAGTGTCCCATTTTCTTTTGCATTGACTTTAGTAGAGTAGATGCTTTTGGGCTTCTTTTGAAAAATTCGACGATTCTTTTCACCTTTTTCTGTATTGGCTCAATTTTTAGGGTTTTGTACTAAAATACAAAACCCTATTGCAATCACGACCTGTGTCCGTCTGTCCGTCTGTCCGTCCGTCCGTCCGTCCGTCCGTCCGTCCGTCCGTCCGTCCGTCCGTCCGTCCGTCTGTATGTCACAGCACTTTTTCTCCGAAACTATAGAGGCTACAGCCATGAAACTTTGTGGAAAGGTCAGAAGTGGTGACTTCTTGAAAGTTCAAGGGTGAAAAAATTTTTCAAAGGGGTTTAAGGGGGGTCACCCCATATAAGGGGGTGACCCCTCAAAAAAAAATGTTCACCATTGGTAGTCAAATAGGGTGTCATTGGAAAGGTCTCAATGAGATCTTTTCAAAACAGGTCTTAAAATTGCCTTATGAGTACTGAGAGGGGCAGGGGAGTGGGGAAACGTACGAACTTTTCGCGTACCCCCTCCTCGCGATTGGACACCTTAAATCCGAAAAATCTGAAAAAAATCATGAATGTAGGCCTTCATGAGTACAACAACAACAAATACATGACAAGTCGAAATTCACTCAACTTTGTTAGTAATAGTATGATTTATCCATTTTATGTTTTCTTGAATAAAATCTAAATGGTACTCTTAAATTCAATAAAATTCAGTGCACAGATGACTATCAATAAGATTAATCTTTTCTGAAAGTTTCATAAAGATCGAATAGTATTTAACGAAGTTATAGCGATTTGAATTTTCCTGTATTACTATGGAACAATGTGCCCTGTATTACTATGGAAACATATGGCTATGGAGCCATATGTGCTTTTTACCGACTTAGACACTACAGCTTTGCTAGGATTTGCATGAAAATTTCAGGAATGATAGATATCATGAGGATGAGTACATACAATTGAAACAAGTCGAAGAGGCAGGAGAGAGCTCCTAGCAAAAGGGCTTTGTAGCCATTCTAGGATTCGAAAAAATAGGCCATGAATCGATGCTTACAGTACAGAGGAGTGGCCCCTGAAAAAAATTTCATGAAAGGTAGCCGATATGAGTATTAAATGAAAGTTCTCTATGAGAGCTTTTCAAAACAGTTCTTAAACTGACAGTTTTTGCTTCAGTGGGGGCACAGAGGGGGGGAATACATGAAAAATGTGTTTTCCCCCTCGCGAATGGACACCCGTGATCTAAAAAAATCTGAAAAAATTATCAAGCGAGATATTTATGGTTATAACTTTAACAAATACCTCAGAATTAAAAAATTCTTTCAACTTAGTTAATAATAGTATGATCCTCGAACATGACGTGTTTCTTAATTTCAATCGTTGCTGGTTACGGCATTTTGTAAGTTGAGTACAAAACCCTTCTGACATGAGCATAGGTCTGTCTACCCAACTTGTTATTAGGGTTTTGTACTAAAATACAAAACCCTATTGCAATCACGACCTGTGTCCGTCTGTCCGTCTGTCCGTCCATCCGTCCGTCCGTCCGTCCGTCCGTCCGTCCGTCCGTCCGTCCGTCCGTCTGTATGTCACAGCACTTTTTCTCCGAAACTATAGAGGCTACAGCCATGAAACTTTGTGGAAAGGTCAGAAGTGGTGACTTCTTGAAAGTTCAAGGGTGAAAAAATTTTTCAAAGGGGTTTAAGGGGGGTCACCCCATATAAGGGGGTGACCCCTCAAAAAAAAATGTTCACCATTGGTAGTCAAATAGGGTGTCATTGGAAAGGTCTCAATGAGATCTTTTCAAAACAGGTCTTAAAATTGCCTTATGAGTACTGAGAGGGGCAGGGGAGGGGGAAACGTACGAACTTTTCGCGTACCCCCCCCTCGCGATTGGACACCTTCCATCCGAAAAATCTGAAAAAAATCATGAATGTAGGCCTTCATGAGTACAACAACAACAAATACATGACAAGTCGAAATTCACTCAACTTTGTTAGTAATAGTATGATTTATCGATTTTATGTTTTCTTGAATAAAATCTAAATGGTACTCTTAAATTCAATAAAATTCAGTGCACAGATGACTATCAATAAGATTAATCTTTTCTGAAAGTTTCATAAAGATCGAATAGTATTTAACGAAGTTATAGCGATTTGAATTTTCCTGTATTACTATGGAACAATGTGCCCTGTATTACTATGGAAACATATGGCTATGGAGCCATATGTGCTTTTTACCGACTTAGACACTACAGCTTTGCTAGGATTTGCATGAAAATTTCAGGAATGATAGATATCATGAGGATGACTACATACAATTGAAACAAGTCGAAGAGGCAGGAGAGAGCTCCTAGCAAAAGGGCTTTGTAGCCATTCTAGGATTCGAAAAAATAGGCCATGAATCGATGCTTACAGTACAGAGGAGTGGCCCCTGAAAAAAATTTCATGAAAGGTAGCCGATATGAGTATTAAATGAAAGTTCCCTATGAGAGCTTTTCAAAACAGTTCTTAAACTGACAGTTTTTGCTTCAGTGGGGGCACAGAGGGGGGGAATACATGAAAAATGTGTTTTCCCCCTCGCGAATGGACACCCGTGATCTAAAAAAATCTGAAAAAATTATCAAGCGAGATATTTATGGTTATAACTTTAACAAATACCTCAGAATTAAAAAATTCTTTCAACTTAGTTAATAATAGTATGATCCTCGAACATGACGTGTTTCTTAATTTCATTCGTTGCTGGTTACGGCATTTTGTAAGTTGAGTACAAAACCCTTCTGACATGAGCATAGGTCTGTCTACCCAACTTGTTATTAGGGTTTTGTACTAAAATACAAAACCCTATTGCAATCACGACCTGTGTCCGTCTGTCCGTCTGTCCGTCCGTCCGTCCGTCCGTCCGTCCGTCCGTCCGTCCGTCTGTATGTCACAGCACTTTTTCTCCGAAACTATAGAGGCTACAGCCATGAAACTTTGTGGAAAGGTCAGAAGTGGTGACTTCTTGAAAGTTCAAGGGTGAAAAAATTTTTCAAAGGGGTTTAAGGGGGGTCACCCCATATAAGGGGGTGACCCCTCAAAAAAAAATGTTCACCATTGGTAGTCAAATAGGGTGTCATTGGAAAGGTCTCAATGAGATCTTTTCAAAACAGGTCTTAAAATTGCCTTATGAGTACTGAGAGGGGCAGGGGAGGGGGAAACGTACGAACTTTTCGCGTACCCCCCCCCTCGCGATTGGACACCTTCCATCCGAAAAATCTGAAAAAAATCATGAATGTAGGCCTTCATGAGTACAACAACAACAAATACATGACAAGTCGAAATTCACTCAACTTTGTTAGTAATAGTATGATTTATCGATTTTATGTTTTCTTGAATAAAATCTAAATGGTACTCTTAAATTCAATAAAATTCAGTGCACAGATGACTATCAATAAGATTAATCTTTTCTGAAAGTTTCATAAAGATCGAATAGTATTTAACGAAGTTATAGCGATTTGAATTTTCCTGTATTACTATGGAACAATGTGCCCTGTATTACTATGGAAACATATGGCTATGGAGCCATATGTGCTTTTTACCGACTTAGACACTACAGCTTTGCTAGGATTTGCATGAAAATTTCAGGAATGATAGATATCATGAGGATGACTACATACAATTGAAACAAGTCGAAGAGGCAGGAGAGAGCTCCTAGCAAAAGGGCTTTGTAGCCATTCTAGGATTCGAAAAAATAGGCCATGAATCGATGCTTACAGTACAAAGGAGTGGCCCCTGAAAAAAATTTCATGAAAGGTAGCCGATATGAGTATTAAATGAAAGTTCTCTATGAGAGCTTTTCAAAACAGTTCTTAAACTGACAGTTTTTGCTTCAGTGGGGGCACAGAGGGGGGGAATACATGAAAAATGTGTTTTCCCCCTCGCAAATGGACACCCGTGATCTAAAAAAATCTGAAAAAATTATCAAGCGAGATATTTATGGTTATAACTTTAACAAATACCTCAGAATTAAAAAAGTCTTTCAACTTAGTTAATAATAGTATGATCCTCGAACATGACGTGTTTCTTAATTTCATTCGTTGCTGGTTACGGCATTTTGTAAGTTGAGTACAAAACCCTTCTGACATGAGCATAGGTCTGTCTACCCAACTTGTTATTATTGCATCTTTGACCACTAAGTTCAGCGTATGAGCAAAGCAGGGCACATGATTCCATGGTGTTTTTCCAATGGCAGCAACCATATTGTATGCGTTATCTGTGACGACGGCTTAAATTTTCTCGTGGATCTTCCAACATTCTGCGATCCTTTGAAGTTCATTGCCCAGGTTTACTGCCGTATGACTGTCGGTATAATTGTAGCACTCCAAAAGAACTGTCGCATTTTTGAAATTCTGGTCGATGAAATGTGCTGTAATCAATAAGTAATTTTCGTTAGCCTTCGAAGTCCAACTATCAGTTGTCAAACAAATTGCTCCTGCCGATCGAAGACTGATTTGAACTTCTTCTTTTATCAAGTTGAAATACTGTGGAATTAGCACTTTTGATATGGTTTTTCTAGACGGCATTTGATATGCGGAGTTCAAAGCGTTAATGTATTTTTTGAAGCTTGCACTTTCAACTATTTGAAAGGGTAAATAGTCTTTGACGATAGTTTCTACCAACAATTTATTAAGATCGCAGGTTTTTTTCTGGCTCATTGGCTTTTGAAAAAAATTGGTAATTGTCGAAGATCCTCCAGGAATTCCAAATGCCAAAGAAGTTTTTGCAGAGTTGCTGGGCACTAACGAGACAGAAGATTGAACTGACGTCGAAGCAGCTGGATTTTGTAAAGGAGAAGTCGGTGTGAGAAGATCATTTACATTTTCGGCTTGTACAGCTCTCGTTTCTGAGCTATAAGCGTGAAAATGTTTCGACTTCAAGTGACGTGTTAGAGGGAAACTGGAGCCTCCTTTTATGGATATAACTTGCGAACAAAAGTTGCACTTTGCTGATTCCTTATCTACTATTTCTTTAAAGTGCATCCAAACGAAACTGCTTCTCTTTGTTGGCTTCCTGTTGCAGCTCATGTTGTTTTGCTTTACAGAACTAAAGAAAGCATACCCAAAATCTGTAAAGCTGATATTAAAAATGAAAACTAACCTGTTTAATTTGAAGCGGCAATATCAAACTCGAAAGTTGCAATAAAACTTAAAATTTTCACGCAATGCTACACAATTTTCACAGAAAAACCCTAAAACAGAAATTTTCACGCCATACCACAAGTATTACTTATCCGTTTATATGCTACGTTTTATATGAAAAAAGGTCGAAGCATATTAAAACTTTAGTCTCGAAAGGTCTTCTCGACTCCTCTTCAGAGCACTCAGAAAAAAAGGAAGCGCGGGCTTTTTTCGGCTTCTTCTTGTTGCGCCACAGCTTAAGCGCACTACCCATTGTTTACATGAAAGTAAAAATCTGGGAATACGAACAGCGAGTTTACGATGCAATAAATACTCTCGGAATAGTCAAAACTCAGTTTTCATAGTTCATATCAAAGGAAAATGTGTTTAACGAACAGCGCCTGATGCAACAGAGCAACTAAGAATTTATTTTTGGAACATAGGTCAGTGCTGTGCAACATTACACCCCTTTTAAAGTTCTTGATTTGTAAAGTTCTATAAATAGGTAAATTTCTCGAGAGAAATTTACCAATTGCCGGAAAGTATCTTATATATATATATATATATATATATATATATATATATATATATATATATATATACACATATATATATATATAAGAATAAGAAAGTCGAAAATATAATTCGTAATTTTATTAGCTCCTTTTTTAACAAAATTTTGTGATTTATATTCTGATCAAATCATTACTATGATATGGTATAATGGATTAGTCTTAACGTTAGGTGGATGTTTTTTAGATCTCATTGCACTGTAATTTTGGTTTCCATATAACAGTGTTTTACAAAATGGCGTTAGCTCGACAGTTTTATTTTTTCAGGTTTTCACGGCCCTCTAGTGACCAAGTTACTCAACCGATTTTGATGAAATTTGGTATTATACGTTCCTAGGTCAATTTATCTAACCGTGCAAGAGATCGTTAAAAATCTAACGGTGAATAATAAGACGAAATTTTAATTTGTAATTTTATTGGCTACTATTTTGAACAAAAATTGGTGATTCAGATTCTGACCAATATTTACAAAATTTAGTTCAATGGATGATTAGACTTAACGATGTTTCTCCCCAAAAATAGTGCAAAATCGAAAGGATGAATTCAAAATGGCGGCCCCTTAAATTTAAACCAACAAATAAATTTTATCATTTTAAATACCAACTAAAGTGCTCACTAGATTTTCATGAAAATTTATTAAATGGTTGACTTTAGAGGTATTTATACAGCAGAGTATATTTTCAAATGATTTGTTCTCCAATTTAAAAATGGCGGCTCATTGAAGTCACGAAGTTTCAAAGCCTATAAAAGTCCTAATTTCCGTTTGGTTTGAACGAAATTTTATACTATGATCGATTTTTCTAAGTTATAATTTCATTGAAATATTTTGTTTGTTTTCGAGCAAAGCTCCAGATAGTGACTACTTGAAGTTAAACGGAAAATATATTCTAAATTGGACTATAAAAGCGAATCGAAACACTAAATCTTCTCTTTCCATCTAAGTCTACTAGCGTGCAAACTTATTTGATTTTCGAAATCTAATGGTACCTTCGAGGAATTTGCCTTTCCAGCTGGTCGTGCCAACGGGGATTTTTTCTAATTGATAGATAAACAGAACAATGATATTAAGTAGATCAACTGACGAAACTGCTCGAAAATTATTTCCCAGTTTCTTATCTTGAGATTGAAATAAAATATTCAAGTTAGTAAAAAACGATTCTGCTAAGTTCTATGTTGAGTACTGAGAACCTGGCAAAAAAGTCTGTTTTACTTGCAGAAAATATGCAAAAATAAAAAAAAATAACCAAAAAGTTGCACTGTACTGTGCACTGACTACTGAGCAATTCATGTGCTGTATGTTAATAACTATTCACCGCACAGTGTACTAACCGCACTGTGCCGCACAGTTCGGTGTACTGTGCGTAAAGTACTGGCACAGTTTAGTGTGCTACTTCGACCCATCACTACTCTGCAATAAGTTCACAAGTTGTACGAAAAAAATGATAGAATCACCCAAGCTAAGTCACTATTGAAAACTTTGCAAATATAAATATGTTATAATCATAAATAACACTAATGGTAAACATAGTATGTAAGTTAGGACGACAGCTGAAAAAGAAATGCCCAGAATAATGGCTCTGTGAATGCAAAACGCCAAAGACAAACATTTGAAAAATGCCCGAATCGTTGGCTTACACATATCAATGCACATACTGCAGTTTAAATCGAAAATTTGGTTGAACAAGGTGCAACCATTCGATGGGCCGCCTGTAATATATATATATACTCGACACAGAATGAAGTTGCTGCAGCATTGGCTGAAAATTGGCAACCAAATATGATTTTGGATGATAGAGGCGATGCAACACAGTTAATGTTGAAGAAATATCCAGCCATATTTAAAATGCTTAAAGGCATGGTAGAGCAAAGTGTCACTGGGGTACATCGACTGTACCAGCTATCAAAATCAAGGAAGTTAACAGTCCCAGAAATGAAAATGAAGGATTCCGTCACTAAAATAAAATTTGATAATTTGTATAGCTGCAAGGAGCCTATTATTGATAGTTTAAAGCGTTCCACAAACGTTATGTTTGGTGGGAAGCAAGTAGTCATTTGCGGGTATGGTGTAGTTGGAGAAAGATGCGCACAAGCATTAGGAGGATTGGGATGCACCGTGTATATTACTGAAATTGACCCTATCTGGGCACTTCAGACCAGCATGGACGGTTTTGTGTGGCGAAACTTAATGAAGTTATTCGAAATGTAGACATTTTTGTTACCGCCACTGGTAATAAAAATGTTGCAATTCGTGATCATATGGACAAAACGAAGGATGGGTGTATAGTCTGCAACCTGGGGCACTCGAATACCGAAATTGATGTGAATAGTTTACGGATTCCAGTTCGATCGCAAGTAGACCAAATTGGTTTGCCGGATGGTAAACGAATCATCTTGTTGGCTGAAGGACGGTTGGTGAATTTATCGTGTTCAAGTATACCATCGTTCGTTGTTTCGGTCACATCTGCTATACAAGCTCTGGCATTCATAGAATTATTCAATGCCCCACAAGGATGATGTAAATCCGACGTTTATTTGTTGCCGAAAAAAATTGATGATTATGTAGCAAGCTAACATCTTCCGACACTCGATATCATCCACTCCTGGAGGAAATAAACATAAACAAAGGAAGATACTTGACGTTTCAATCAGGCACGGCCACCAACATTGAAAATAAGAGCAACTAAATAAAACAAAAATCCCCGTTGGCAGTACCAGCCGGAAAGATAAATTTCTCGCACGGAGCGTAAGGGTTCAAAAAAGAATTTGGTTTGCCTACTACTGGACTTCTTACTGCAATTTTTGTAGCATATTAACATAAAAAGAATCTGTCGCCGTTCATATTTGGAGACCCTTCATAGAGGCGCAAATATTTTGCTAATTAAATTGAGTTGCACACGTATGGATCACATATTGAAAATCGGCGGGAAATATATTGTTATAAACATATAAATACTGGTTTCGCCCTTCTCAGATTTACTGTTTACACATTTAACAGTGGTTACCACAACAAAGATGATAACTTTTTGGCTTGAATACCTCAAATAGTTAATTTCAAAAGATTTCCATAAAAGTTTGATCAGCACTTGCATTGCCATTAATATATACATATTCGATTCTTTTCTGAACCACCAGGGGCCCTCATTTCGAATTTTTATTGAAAACGGCTGCTAAAAATATTAAGCTGTAAATTTTCGATTTTTTAATTGCCATCCGATTTGCATAATTAAATTAAATAAGCTTACCTTAATAATTTATAATTTCAAGTTTTATCGGAATCTGTTGAGAAACTTGGCTGCTAGAGGGCTACAGAAATAACAAAAATGTTTATGCCACCCTCCTGTATGGAGAAACCCACTTAAACATTTTAAAATATTTTCTTACACTGCAAATTTCAAGAGGCACCACTTTTGACCTACGTAGAAAATTTCCTCATTCTAGCTCATGTGGTTTGCGAGAAAACTTGTTGTGACGCACGAACAAACGGACGGACCGACCGACAAGTCACGATTTTATAATTTTTTAGGGTATTGCTAAAAATATTTTGCAATATTTAAAAAAAAGTCTGATTTTTAAATACTTTCAAGTTAAGTCATTTAAAAGTTTCCATGAAAGTTATTCATTATTTCAGTAGCTACTAAAATAGCAAATTGCGCTTGTTTTGTGACCTTTGGGGGCCGCCATTTTGAATGCATGCATTTGATTTTAGATTATTTTAAATCTTAGTGTGCTAGGACCTCATCAATCAATGTGCCAAATCTCGTTCGAATTGGAGTTTCACTCTAGACAGGGCAAAATAATTCAATTTTTAGTGAAAATGGCAGCTAAAAATATTAGGTTTTAAATTTTCGATTTTTTTATTTTTCATTCAATTTTAATAATTTTCTGCAAAATACAAGAACTTAGTACAGAGATCCATTATCTCAAGTTTCATCAAAATCCGCTGGCAAATGTGACCACTAAAGGGCCACAAAGCCCTGAAAAAAACGCATAATCAAATCGCCGCCATTTTGGAATTCGCACATGCATGATCACTAAAATATCAAAGACTGTAGATTTAAGTAATGTCTATCATAAAACCAAGTTTCATATATGTCGAATCAAAATTGCGACTTTTAAAAGCCGTTTGAAGTTTTGAGCTTAAACTGGCCGCCATTTTGTTTTTTGCGACCTGACCTCCAGTCTTTTTAAGTAATTCTTTAGATACTTACAATTTTTATCTAACTGCCGAATTTCATGAACATCTATTGAAAGCTTTGACCACTATTACAATAACAAAATATTGCACATTTTTCGACCTTTGAGCGGCCGCCGTTTTGTTTCTGCCGTACCGACCTTGGATTTTTTATTGTGAGGTTCATAACATACATCAGTGAACCTTTGTACCAAATTTCATCCAAATTGGAGCTTTACTTTGGTCAGAACAAAAATCACAATTTTTCGTCTAAAATGGCCGCCATTTTGTTTTTGCCCGGCCGATATAGCAGGTTCACGAACTTAACCGAGATATTTACCCAATTCACCTTTCCTGAAACTGTGGTGAAAATCGGTGGAAAATTGCAACCTCTAGCGTGGTCACAAATTTCGTTATATCCCATATATACTCGCATATATATATATATATATATATATATATATATATATATATATATATATATATATATATATATATATATATATATATATATATATATATATATATATATATATATATATATATATATTGTTTCATGTACAACTAATTCTGCAAGCTACTGTCGTAATTGTTTTCACAACATCATGACCAACAAAAGAATGTACTCGAAAATCCGCCAAGCATGATCAATATCTGAAAGCGACGTCAATGTCCCATTCATTCAGCTGCTCGAATATTCCAGGTAATTTGCCAATGAACGAGAAATGGATTGAATGACTAGAGACCCTTTATAAAGGCGAGCTGAATCAATGGGAGGATTCATTGCAACTGCGATATAGTAAACTGCGATAGTGTGGAGTGCGAAGTAAAAAGCCATATTGAAATGATAAACAGTTGAAATAAAAAATTAGTAGACAAGTTGTGAAATAGTTAAATTAGTGATTGTGCAATTTTAGTAAATAAACTCTTTTAATTTAATTTAAAAGACATTGCGTTTTCACTTTCCCGGAACAATAAAATTATTGGCCACGAACCATAACACGCTATAATATATATATATATATATATATATATATATATATATATATATATATATATATATATATATGTATATATATATATATATATATATATATATATATATATATATATATATATATATATATATATATATATATATATATATATGATAATCTCCGCAATAAGTAAATTTCTCTCAGAAATTTACCTAAAACACAGGGAAAAACCTTGCAGCAAAGAAGGTTGGAGCCACGGATATCTGAAGATCCGAAGGATCTATGGTGGTACTAGAATCCACGATTCCAAGAAGTCGCGGCCAAATTTCACCGAAGGGTTTTTTTTAACGGGGCGAAAAATCTCATCCAAGAAGAGGACGGACCGAATACTGAACGAGGAGGGCTCTTTCTTGTTTTCGAACCCGAGTGGGAAGATCGCATCATCAAACGAGGAAAAAAATCGCTGGGAACCATTCTCCAGTTGGCTTCTGTTTTGGAACTCGAGTGCAAGGGGAAAACGGGGCTGATTCTCCGAATCGATTTCTCCAGAGATTCTCCGAGGAAGGGAAAAAAAATTGGGCCGACAAGATCACGCCTCGAGAAACTGGCCGTGAACTTTATCGGGATACACGCGGCTAGCGGGAGTCAATCGACGGGAAACAATCGAAGCGGAAAATTTACCGGGGGCCCCCGTTGTCGACCTAATTGAGGTTAGGTAAATATAATGATAAAGTTAAGAAAGAATTTCATTGAATATTGTTTTAAATGAGAATTATTTTTTATGGGTAATAATTATACTTGTACGATCAGTGAATCGTGTTCGCGCTAAAAGTGAATTGTGAGACTCGGCTCAGGAGTGAGTGTGGAAATTTTAAGGTGCCCATTTTCTGCGCAAATGTTTTGCAAGTGCTAGAGTAGATTAGGCCTTTTCTTTGGTTTTGAATCCCAGCTCCTGGTGAGTGTGATTTCCCGACAATTAAGACATAGGGTAGATAGATTACGGGATTGTCGCGGGAGTTTGTTGGTTGGCTTGTTCTCCTTTTATAGGTTGGTACGCATATGAAGGCAGTGATCGTGATAGATTCCCCTAAAAATGAAGACTCCGACGCGAGTCAAGCTCATCTCGAGGCTTGGGGGACAATTACACCAACATTAACATATGATACTAGGGAGATACACGTTTGCAACGGACCTAGAAACTACAAATATGTAGGAGTTTTGATAAAAATTTTGGAAATGGTTTGTAATATTGATGTGTTATCAGGACCAATTAACGAACGAGGTCAAAATACTTGTAACAAAATGGCGGCGAATTCGAAAACATAATAACCATATTAATTTTTCGAACTCAATTTATGGAATCTATAATTTACTAATTGTTTTACAAAACCTTTTTGGCAGGAGCACTCCACTAAGAGGTGTTATTTTGAATAGCCCACTATTTTGCTAGATGTCACCTTTGAAGCTGCCAGTTTTGACATTTGATAAGTAAAAACTACGCCACTAATAAAAATGGAACAATACACGCTTCAACAACGCATTGAAGTTATTAAAATTCACTATAAAAATGGTGAAAATTTGCCAGAGAGACGGTTCGTAAAACTCGAACATTTTTGGGTCATCGTGAAGCACCTTTTCGGACCACAATACAGACATTGGTGGAAAAATTCGAGCTGTTGGGACAACTTAGTAATATGAAGAATAAAACCCGTGCACGCCACTCAAGAACAGCCGAGAATATTGCTGCTGTAGCCGGAAGTGTTGAAGAAAACCCAGGTTTGTCCATTCCTCGTCGTTCTTTGGAACTAGGCATTCCACAAACGGCATTACATTGTGTTTTGCATAAAGATTTGCGTCTTAAGGCTTATAAAGCTTAGTCAACACAGGACCTCAAGCCGGTCGATCATCAACAACGTCGTGTCTTTGCTGATTGGATCCTATTTGAAATGCATGAACATGATCCGGAATCCCATGGAAACATCGTCTTGAGTGATGAGGCCCGCTTCCACCTCGGTGGCTTTGTCAACAAGCAAAACTGTCACATCTGGACCTCGGAAAATCTAAGAGTTACTGTTGAAAAGCCTCTCTATCCTCAACGTGTTTGGTGCGGTTTATGGTCCGGCGGAGCCATTGAACCTTATTTTTTCGAAAATGAGACTGGAGCAACAGCTATGGTGAATGAATTGCGCTATGGAGAGATGATTAATGATTTGTTATGGCCGGGATTGGATGATATTGATCTGTACAGCGTTTACTTTCAACAAAACGTCACTACGTGCCACACAAGCAACGAAACCATTGATGTATTACGGGAAAATTTTCCGGACCGTGTTATCTCTCGAAGAGGTGATCATGATTGGCTACTGAGATCTTGTGATTTAACACCTTGCGACTTCTTCCTTTGGAGCCACGTGAGAAAAAAGGTCTGCGCCAACAGTCCAGCGTCGATTCAAGACGTCAAAAATGGAATTCGTGAGGATATCGAGGACACAAGGCAGCCACTTTGCGATTTGGTTATGGTAAATTTCATGAAAAGGATATGGTCCTGTAAGCGTGATCATGGTGGTCATTTGCCTGATGTTATTTTTCGGTATTAACGGCATAGCTTTTTCTTTATATTGAGATAAACATTCGATTAAAAAATGGCATTTTTCCTTTAATATCAAAATAGCACCTCATATTGGAAAACCCTGTACTTCAACTTGTCTTATCTTCTCTTACGATCCTTAATCAGCTGATGCCCTTTACATGCCAACTACCGTTAACAGCAAATGTCGATCATTCAGCAAAGGGTGATTGTTGAATCGTGGCTGATCTTCGTTCAATGTTTGCTCCAACTCCCTCATAAGCAAATTACGTTCACGCTATAGCTTCTCCTTATCAAGTAGCTGATCGGCGTCCTTCTTCTTCAGAGCATTCTGTTTTAACTTTTATTTTTCAGAACATTCATAGTATTCCGGTGCGGTGTAGCTCAACAACATGGGATCTGGTTTTAGGGACGTTGTAGCAGCTGGACTGTTGTGAAGAAATGTTGTGGACGTGATGCTCGTTGCGGAGCCAACCATTTGAGTAGCACTTCCGGTATCATTGCTGTTCGGTTTATGCTGATATTTGAGCCTGCATTGGGTGTCGAAGATTGGAGTTAGACGTTGTTGAGCCTGCGGGGTCGAGACTTGCTGTCAAGGTAAGGCTCGCGCCGGCACTCCTCGTGGTTCATATATTTTTCTGATGATAACGACGGTTGTGGCTATTGTTGTACTTCTTAAAATATGCTACACTTACAAGCTACTTAACTACATTTAATACTTGAATGTCAGTTCATTATTTCATCTCAGTCATTAAAATTTTACGAAAAATGAATCTTGGTTCGAGTTCTCCTCAAACTTTTTTAAGCACTTTCGTATTAATTGAAGTTAGATGGTGTGTGCGGTATGCGTGGTCCATTTACATACGAGTAGCTATCTCAACGTAACAATTATCGGATCTATGCTGGGTGAAACTTATGAAGCTTCTTCTTAAACTTGGTAAGATCGAAGTGACATAGTGAATGTTTAGAAAGCGTTGGAAGCAATTTATTACGAATTTCAGTAGTTTATTGTTAAAATTAAATTAATTCATTAGCTCATTGGTATACAATCCATGAATAAAAGGATAAGAAAGATGACCTGAAGTCATAACCCTTAATATTATTTCTAGCCCGTCATTTTTTGTACTGATCGTTGACTTAAAAATTCCTAATATTATTAACAAAGTCAATAAATGCGTTCCTTAAGTTTATTCTATCGTTTCGAAAGGAAATCCTCCGTATCTCATAGGGGCAGCACAAGGCACTTCTAATGGAAGCGTACTTCTGTCTGCTAAACTTATTTCCGTTTTCCTGCTCGTTTACTAGGTGGTTTCGGAAACACTATCATGAAGAGTTGTACATTAACAACCAATCATACAAAAGAAATGATTCAAGTATCATGCAAAACGGAAGCACTTATTTGTTTCCAATATAGATTATCTACACCATACAAATTCCCGCATATTTAAACTTCATGCCGGCGTGAAATATGAATTAATCTACTTGAAAATGTAAATTTAAACATTTCCACGTATTTTTCATTATCCTTGACAAATAAATAAATAAGGAGAGCATAATTTATTACTTTGCGCCAACTAAATTCCCCGATGAAATTTTGTTTTCACAAGCAAAGCAACTTATGTGTACATGCCTTGGGCAGGAGCAAAGGAAACGATTTTCCATAGAATCTTTGGGAAAAGTCTGGATAAACATACAAAATAGTCCTTCTCTTCCAAAACATATGTCATCTGCACGTGCCTAGCGTCCTTGCGAAAATTTCCAAGATCATTGTATTTGATTCGATATCAATGCTCTTTAGCAAATTAACTCAACAATTTCCCTTGAGAAGTATAGTCTGTACGAATATTGTACTCGTATCCTATGTATACATATTTATAATCTTTTCTGAGGTGCTTCCTTAGTATTAGCATGGACTTCGAAAATCAATTGTCACTTGATTCTACTAGATCCTACCAGTTGTAATCTAAATCTTGGCGATGATAAAACATGCAAATGATTTTGGAAATCAAAAGGACTATGTTAATATCACGTTTCAGGAAGTTAAATATAGCCGTCGTGGAATTTTATTTTCCTTTAAAGGATCATATTTGGATTGATTAAATTTAAGCCTTATACGAGTGTATAGAGGGAAGCGATTGAAACTGTATAGGGCTTTGTCAAAACTGTTCAAACTACCAACTTAGCATCCAACTTTTCACCTAGCAGAAAATACAGGCCATCAAAATTGTATTCGCATGTAACCCTATAAAACAACCCATCTTAAATTGAATAAGGACTTTGAAAGTTAGCCAATTGATAATTCAATTTTATCCATTTTGTGTAGCCATTTAATTTCATATCAAAGAAATTCAATCAGCCAAGCGGAAATGCAAAAAAAAAAAAGATTCGTTTTATCTATTTAAATTCTCTTCTGTTCTACGCAAATCCTTTGATTTATGTTAAATTATAAACATAAATTCTATACCCGCAAAACTAAAGCAAAAGCTGGTCCCAGATGGTTCGTGCTTTTCATCATTTCGTATCTTTTGCTATCCAATCGGCAGAAAAATCCCCAAAGACGTGGTTAAACCTACAAACTTGATACGGGACGAAATAAAATAATTTCATTCTCCATATTTCATGTTCTTTTCGGCTTGTTGAGACCGAAGTCTCGTTTTCTTCCTGCTTCCTTGAATGTCTTGCATAAAAAGGCATGGAAAAGCAAACCGTAAGAATGATACTCCGTTGATGGTATTCCCTTTTCAAGCTCCACGAATCCGAAAAAATATGCTTTAATAAGGTCCTTGTTATGTTTAGACGTTTATTACTTTAATGCTCTAACTGCAGTATTCCTGAAAGTAAAGAGCTTTTCCTACTTTCGATTTTGACATCGTCATATTCCTTTTTCGGGATTCCACTCGTACTTGTGTTATGTATGTGAGCGGAGAAGATTGATATGGCTTAGAAAAGAGTGTAGAAGATATAAGCGTGACTAATGGAAAACGCTGATACTTTTTAATAAGGCTTCGCCGAATAAATGCAATAAATTGGATGTTATATTACGTTGCAAAAAAAGTTTGTGGAGTTTAAATGATGAGATTAGTTAAATAAGAAAGGTGAACTTTGGAAATAATGAATTAAAATTATTCATCGTGGGTGTCGGTGCAATACAGTAAAATAATTGTTTGCTATAAATGCAATTCATTTTGAAGAAGGACACTTGAGGTGTTTCCAGTTCCAAAAAAAACATCGATAAAAGTTCAGATCCTTTGAATTTTTCAATAACCATTGTAAACGCGCAATTCTGAATATTTTTATTTTATGCATGGAAACTATCGAATTTCAATAATATCTGTGATATATTTCTTTACCACTACGAATTCAAAATAACAAATTTCCACTGTTTGGTATGCTTAAAAATACTTCATCTAGTTGTCTTGTATTTTCCATGAAGTCATTTGTGAAAATTGTCTGAATGTTTTCCATTTGTAAGTATTAAATTTCATGGTACTAAAGTTTATGGAGGTTTTGTCTAAACTATAGACAACCGACTATAAAATACAATTGAGTTGTACAATGCAGTCAGTCCTTTTTGTAGAAATTCAATAAGAAATATCTGAACTGAGTATATCTTTGTTTCCATTTCAATTGTCCTCGTTCTCATATTCTTGGAAATATTTTATACAATATTGAGTGGGGCAAGAGAAATGTTTCATCTTTTGGTTGAGTAAAGTATTCTCACAACAGTGTTGGGAATGGAGTATAGTAATATGAAACGTGATATACTGAATAATTTTAGTTGATAGTTTAAAGCACTAGAAATGTTATTTTTTGGGTCATTTCGAGTGCAAAAATATTTAAAAGGTAAACAATCAAAGGTCGAAGGATGAAATCTTTTGACATTTTACTTACCCGACGCGTTTTAATATTATTGTTATGGGATTGAAGAGTTTGTAACCAAGTTGAAAAATAATTAGAAATATCTTCCATATTTTGTATTAGACCGATTATTATTGTCAAACATTTTGAAAAATTAAATTAATTTTTTGAAAACGTCAGTCCTAAGCTAATTTTCATCGGAAAAAGCCTATATTGTCGAAGTAATCGACTCGGGAAATTTCTATCGAATTTTTTTTCCTCGATTGGTAAAGAAAAGCAAAGAACCAAAGAAAACTTTAGGGCAGCTGGTATGGAGGAGCCCGATGGCTTCCCACCGTTGGGACAAACTGGGGAAACGACGAATACGAAACTGGCGATAATCACCAAGAGAAAACATAACGAAGAAAACTCCGCAGATGGAGGGTGCAAGCTGCAAATAATAGCGAACAATCAACAAATGGCCAAATTGCAAAAAGAAAATGATGAACTAAGGCTAGAGATACAGTCCCTCAAAGGTCTATTCAAGAAAGGGATGTAGCCTCAAAAAACGCAGCCGCAAAATCAATGGCAACAGGTAACAAAGGCGAAGAAATGTGCAAAACAAGCAAACCCAGAAGAAGTTTTAAGTGCTGATGGCACTAACGAGAATCAAAACTATTTTGCAGCGCTGGAAGGATTTACCGAAGAAATGGAAATTGAAGAAAACAACGAACGTAATTCTAGTCAAGATGATCATTTAAATTTTATTTAATTTTTAAAAAATAACAAGTTGGGTAGACAGACCTACGCTCATGTCAGAAGGATTTTGGATTCAATTTACAAAAAACAGTCACCAGATGGAATAAAATCAAGAAACATGTCAAAGACAATTTTATTGGAGAAAATATAAAATTCGATTATCATACTATTATTAACAAAGTTGAACGAATTTAGACTTCTGAGGTTTTTGGTATTGTTATACTCATAAATATCTCCCTTGATAATTATTTCAGATGTCCATCCGTGACGGAGGAAACACATTTTTCATGTATTTCCCCCCTGTGTCCCCACTAAAGCAAAAACTGACAGTTTAACAACTGTTTTGAAAAGCTCCCATGAAAAATTTCATTTCATACTCATATTGGATACCTTTGACGAATTTTCTTTTCCAGCGGCCACTCTCCTGTACTGTTATCATCGATTAATGGCCAATTTTTTCGAATCATAGAATGGTTACAAAGCCCTTTTGCTAGGAGCTCTCTCCCGCCTCCTTGACTTGTTTCACTTATGGTTATTAATTTCGGGTACTCATCTTCAGTCATTCATTAAATTGAACCAAGTGTTCAAAGCATGCACCTTAAACGTTGAAGTTGGGAAAAACTAACTCAAAATTATTCAACCTTCGCATTTAAAACAGCCACCATTTTGTTTCACGATTACTGATACCACTACCTGAACCGGTTCTCAAAGATATTCGTGATACCTATCATTCCTGAAATTTTCATGCAAACCCTAGCAAAACTGTAGTGTCTGAGTCGGTAAAAAGGGCATGTTGTTCCATAGCCATATGTTGCCATAGTAATAAATGCAGCGCATATTGTTCCATAGTAATACAGGAGAATTCAAACCGCTATAACTTCACTAATTATGATTCAATCTTTATGAAACTTTCAGGATAGATTCATCTTGAATTTAAGGGTACCGTTAAGATTTTATTCAAGAAAACATAAAATCCGTAAATCATACTATTACTAACAAAGTTGAGAAAATTTCGACTTCTCACGTATTTGTTGTTGTTGTACTCATCAAGGCCTACATTCCTGATTTTTTTTTAGATTTTTCGGATTACAAGTGTCCAATCGCGAGGGGGGGGGGGGGACACACATTTTTCGTGTATTTCCCCTCCCTGTGCGCCCCTCGAAGCAAACTTGGCCAAACTAAGACCTGTTTTGAAAGGTTCTCATCAAGACCTTTCATTTGATACCCATATTGGCTAGTTCCCGAGAAAAACTGCTGTGACCTACGGACGGAAGGACGGACGGACGGACCGACAGACAGACGGACAGACAGGGCGCGATTTTAGATGGTTTTCGTAAAATTATTTTACAAAACGCTAAAAAAAGGAGAAAAGATCAGCCCGCAGTTCTGCTGGTTCCTCTGAAAAAAGCTTCCAATAAGACAGAAAAAGTTCCGGCAATCAACGTGTTTGGACAAAGCGGAAAAGATATGGTTCGGTTATTGGCAGCCGAAAATAAACTAGCCAATTTCGAGATCAAAAGAGTTAACACCGAAAAATCAACTATAAGGATGAAATGACTGGTTAATTTCAAGTCAGCTAAAGATACGCTGAATTCTTGGGAGGTTCCACACTTCACTGATACCCCAAAAAGTGAGAAGAATCAGACCTTCTTGTTGAAGGGTTTGGACAGCAGAGAGGATACGGTCGATCTCCTTCAGATGCTCAAAGAAGCTGCACCAGATATTGATTTTGTTTCAGTCAAAGCCTTTGAAGCAAGAAGATCAACGGTTGAAAGGAAGAATTTACCAGTTTATCTGGTATAAATCTCGAACTAAAGCAGTCCAAGTGCCCTCCAACAAATAAGGTACTTACATTCCAGAGTGGTGAGGTGGAAATGCCTCCAAATAGAGAAGTCAACCAATGTTACCGGTGTCAGAGATTTGTTCATTTGCCTGCCGACGGTGCCATGTACTATCAGTGCATCAAATGCAAAGACGTTCATGCTCCTGGTGAGTGCAAAGTCGCTCAGACGGAGCCTAAAGGAAAATTATACTACGTTAACTGCGGTGTTTTTGGCCATCCAACATCATATTGAGTGTCATACCTTCCAACTTCGTCAAGCCCGGAGTAGAGGACCAGCAGAAATGCTGCAAATAATGTAAATAATGTGAGTGGGGGCAACAGCCACTTCATAAAATTTACCAGAAACTGAATTCTTAATCGGAGAGAATCGATAAACAAGATTCAAAAATTAAAACTAAACTTTTCAGCATTTAAGGCCTTTCAAATGGCTCAATATAACTTGTCATACAGTCACATTCCCATGGAAAGGATTCGCCTCATCTCGAACAACGTCAATTTTATTACTGCCCTACATCGACGTGACTGACATCTTGAATTCATTGTTAACCAAAAACCTGACCATGGCACTCCATGCCATTCAAGGATTTTGAATTCATAAGAAACGATAAGGTAAACGGTGATGGGGGAGGTTGCACTGGGATATTGGTTAGAAGACCCTATAATTTCCAAAATATTGAAAATTCCTTTGAACTGTTGCGCCTCCTCTTCCACAGTCTCGGCGTAAACAAGGAAATATATTGTATCAAGAGAGATTTTTGCGTGTCTTTGTTCAGATGCAAACACATGCACATGCTGAGTGTGGACACGTTGTTTCAGGCATCATAGACGAGTTTTCCTTTTGACGGTCATTCACTCCTTGTCGTCATTGGTTCCTTGGAGTCTTTGCGGCAAGCATCGAGTGAAAAGTGAGTGGCGATACATGCATCGCAGCATGCAGTAGTTTATTGCACGAGCAGCGAGAAACCCCTTTCATTTTACATTCATTCTAGCCTAACTTGTATCTTGTGAAATGTAAATTGTAGTTTCTGTTCGCGAATAAATTTATTAGTGCTAATGAAGTACCATTTCATATCCCTAAAGTGGTGACCCCGCATTTAAAACAAAAGAACAACAGAAAAGCAATATACTGTGAACTCATTCGGCAGTGTGAATTGTACTCAGTGCTTATGTCAGACGGTAATTCGAAAAAAACTCGCGATTGCAGTTAATTAAACCATCAGCGAGTTCCAAAATAAGTGTGGAGAGCCATGCCGAGCAGATCTAAGCCAAGAAACGTCATCATTTGGCTCCGGAGCGCGCCGGACAGCAACAGGTGCATGTCATGCGTAGCTGCAAATTGCCGTCGTTTTGGCGGTCGAGTCCCAAGCTATGGTTTTTTCAGATTGAGTCACAGTTTCGCGTTCACAGAATAGCTTCGGGCTCATTGTCGGAGCACTGGATTTTGAAACAGTTGCGGACATTTCTGACATTCTCCGTACGCCGCCGATGGCAGACAGCTACAACACGCTGAAGAAAGCTATAGTTTTGCGCCTCTCCGATTCACCAGATGCGCGGCTCCATAAGCTGGGGGATAAAAGTCCGTCAAAACTACTGCACCACATGCGGACACTTGCCGGCACATGTGTTGAAATGACATCTTAGGAGTCAAGTGGTTAGATCTTTTACCACAGCAGACGCGCTGCATGCTTCTTCTTATAAAAGGGCAGATACTCGAAGAGCTCGCTGCTGTAGTTGATAAGGCTCGTGAAATAGGACCATCTGTCATGGCGACTTCTGAATTTTGAATTTCAACACCTTCGTTCGGCTATGCATCTCCGCATCTGCTAGGGCAGGAGCAATCCGCAATAGAATAGGTCATCGCCCAATTCACGAACATCTCTCGCGAGCTCCAATTAAATACGAGAGATCCAGATCAGAGAAGCCATTCAGTATCACGCAGCGGCCGTAAACATCAGACCCGCTCCTCTGCACCAAGCCCCAACGAAAGAGTGGGGTACTGGTGGTACCACACGAGGCACGGTGGATGCGCGCAACATTACAGGCAGCCTTGTTCCTTCTCCACTCAGGCACAGTCGTCTCAAGAAAACTGAAGAAGCCGGCGATACTTTTGGCGGCCATCACCGGCAACTCTTCTGAAAGCCGCCTTCACGTCTTAGATCGCAATTCCTCGATCCAATTTCTTGTTGACTCAGGATCTGAACTGTCTTACCAAAAACATTATCAAGAAACCGCTTCAAAAATAGAGTTTGAATCCTACGGCAGCCTACGGAACGCCTATTACAACCTTCCGAGTGAGACAGCTCAGCTTAAACTTTGGTTTACGCCGCACTTTTTAGTGGAGCTTTACCATCGCAAACGTGCAGACGGCAATTCTTGGAGCAGACGCTTTGAAACTCTACGAACTTCTCATAGATCTCTGAAATTACCGCTTACTAGATGGTCGCACCAGCGTTTCAGCACCTTTCTAAATTGGTTCAGGTGCGGTGTGCACTCTATTATTATTGCTGCACTCAAAATCATGCCTCACAGACCTCTAAAAGAAGCCTACGCAAAGCTTATCGACAATTTCGCCACAAGCTCTGCTTGCTTTCGAGAGATAGCGCACATTCCTGATCTACCCGTTCAGCACCAAATCGTTACTAGTGGCCTGCCAATATTTGCCTGACCACTTCAACTCTCAGGTGAACGACTTAGCGCAGCTAAATGGGAATTCAGTGAATCGCTAGAGCAAAAAATCATCCCCCTTCCGCGAGTCAATGGGCCAGTCCTCTTCACAGGGTGCCGAAGGACAATGGAAGTTGGCAAACTACCGGTGACTATCGCCAGCTCAACGCAACCACCCGCCCCAATCGTTACCCACTTCCAGTAATAGAGGACTTGCTGCAGGATTCCCAAGGCAAAGTGTTTAAGGTCATCGACCGTCACAAAGCCTTTTACCAGATCCCGATGGCACCGGAAGACATTGAAAAGACAGCAGTCACGATACTTTTTGGATTGTTCGAGTTTTTGGGTATGCCACTTGGTCTGAAGAATGTGACTGAAACCATGCAGCCATGTGACTGAAACCATGCAGCGTACAATCATACTATTATTAACAAACTTGAACGGATTTCGACTTCTGAGGTATTTGTTATTGTTGTATTCATAAATATCACCCTTAATCTTTTTTTCATTTGTTTAGATCACAGGTGTCCACATCTTTCATGCCCCAATGAAGCAAAAACTGTCAGTTTAAGGACTGTTTTGAAAAGCTCTCATAAAGACCTTTTATTTGATACTCATATCGGCTACCTTTGATGGAATTTTTTTTCAGGGGCCACTCCCCTGTACTGTAATCATCGATTCATGGCATCCGAATCTTTTTTCCGATCCCTAGAGTGGGTACATAGCTCTTCTGTTAGGAGCTCTCTCCTGCCTCCTCGACTTGTTTCACGTATGAGTATTAATTGTAGGTACTCATCTTCAGTCACTCATTAACTTGAATCAAGTGTTAAAAGCATGTACCTTAAACGTTGAAGTTGGGAAAAAATATCTCAAAATTATTCAACCTTCGCATTTACAACAGCCACGATTACTGAGGATATTTTCTATATTATTTTGAACAAACAATATAAAAATACAAGATGAGTAAGCAGGAGAGTGCTCCTACCAGAAGGTCTTTGCAAACATCCTAAGGTTAAAAACAATTTTGCTAACGGCGTGTATCGATAACTTGAATTATTCATCCAATGCGTGGATATGAAATCGTTCAAATTTATACAAAAGATGCACAGTTTCTTTCATAAGCACAGTGCAGCCGCCATTTTAATCTAGCTTAAATGATTTTTCTGAGTACTCGGTCGATTGAACATGTTCAAGTTAAACACTATTCCTTAAATTCTCATGAAAATTGAAAGAAAATAAAAGTCTCTAAGTTAATTTTAAATATACTCGTATATAGGGTTTTCCAATAAGAGGTGTTATTTTGAATAGATCTTGTGATTTAACACCTTGCGACTTCTTCCTTTGGAGCCACGTGATAGAGGAGGTCTACCCCAATAGCCTAGCGTCGATTCAAGATCTCAAAGATGAAACTCGTGAGGCTATCGAGGACATAGGGCAGCCACTTTGCGATTTGGTTATGGAAAATTTCATGAAGAGAATATGGTCCTGAAAGCGTGTCGTGGTGGTTATTTGAGATATCTTCTTCTTTATAATGAACTAAACATCCGATCATTTATATTAAAAAATAGCATTTTTCTTTTGATATCAAAATAACTACTCTTATTGGAAAGCCCTATATCAACCATAAACACGTGTTATTGTTGTTGTGATTCCATATAATTGAAATGGCTATAACTCGCTTGATTCTGATTCGATCTCAATTAAATTTTGTGAACATATATATCTTATATCAGTCTATATAATTGCAAAATTTTAAGAAGTTTAAATGTACAGCTTTGGTTTTATGGGCAAAAGTGTAAAATCTACAAATCATACTATTATTAACAAAGTTCAGCGAATTTCGATTTCTGAGGTATTTGTTGCCCTTGTACTCATGAAGGCTCACGTTCGTGATAATTTTCAGATTTTTTGGCTGAAAGGTGTCCAATCGCGAGAGGGGGGGACACCAATTTTGGGTACGTTTTGCCTTCCCCTGGACCTCCTAATTCGTAAAATGATTCAGATTCTAAAAGTTCTAAAGAAGACCTTTCATTTGATACCCCATTCGACTACCTTTGATTAAAAAATTTTTTTAAGGACCAATTCGTTACTATGGGGGACCCCCCTTAAAAATTTTTTAAATTTGTGTTAAGGCCTTAACTTTTAAGAGATCATCACTTCTGATCTTTTCACAAAGTTTGAGCATTCTAGCTTCTAAAGTTTCTGAGGAAATTAGCTGTTACGCACGGACAGACGGACAGACAGGTCGCGCAACTAGTAGGTCTTTGTAAAAATTTTTTTTACAAAGACCTAATAAAAGCAGTCGAAGTGCCTTTCAACAGATAAGGCACTTGAGTTTCTGAGTGATAAGGTGGAAATGCCTCCAGATAAGAGAAGTCAATGGTGTGGACATTTGCTTGTCAACTGCAACATGCACTAACGGTGCATTAAATGTAAAGAAATCCATGACCCCGGTCAGTGTGAACTGGTCCAGATGGAGTCTTTAGAACAATTTTACTACCGCAACTGCAGTGTATTTTATCATCCAGCGTTGATACCTCCGATATCAAGATGCAAAGGTCAAATTTATTTTAAAACAAACACAGAAAGAGCTTCAAAAAAATTGTATTACTTCAAACGCACTGCATCAGATCGAGGATGCTACTGACATCAGGATGCAAAAGCTAAATTTATTCCAAAAAAAGGCACGTAACCACAATGTGGTACCTTTTTACTTTGTCAAGCCCGGAATATTGTTTGCACAGACAATACCGTAATAATGTAAGTAGCAAGAAAAGCTGCTTCTTAAAGTCTACTAACAGCTTAACTTCTTATCGATAAGCTAGCAAAAAGGTTCAAAAATTAACTTGGTTTTTCAAGGTTTAGATCTGCTGTGGCCACGGACATTAACTTTTAGCAGTGGCTGCTTAACACGGGGTGGAATACTGAGGCAGGCTAGTGCTCCGTTGTGCCACGGGTCATCTGGAACACCCTCTGCTCGCGCTGTGCAACCCTACACATAAAAATTTGTTACAAAAAGGAAGGGAGGGAAAGGAGAGATCATTTTGAGAAATGACAAATATGGTTTTCTTAATATTTGATGGCCTTTTTACTTATGGTAACAAGAAAAATAACATTTCAATGGAAAATGGATTCAAATAAAATAAAACAAACAAATCCCTCTTTTAAAATGAATTAAATGAAAAATAATGCTAATAATTAGATAAAATTTGCTATCAGAGACAAATATGATATGTTTTATGTGTTGCTACATAATTGAGTTGCATTAATATAGGGTTTTGCAATAAGAGGCGATCTTGTGATTTAACACCTTGTGACTTCTTCCTTTGGGGCCACGTGAAGGAGAAGGTCTACGCCAACAGCCCAGTGTCGATTCAAGACCTCAAAGATGGAATTCGTGAGGCTATCGAGGACATAGGGCAGCTACTTTGTGATTTGGTTATGGAAAATTTCATGAAAATGATATGGTCTTGTAAGCGTGGGCGGGTAGTCATTTCCCTGATGTTACTTTTCACTATTAACGGCATACCTTCATCTTCATAATTTTTTTTTTTTTTTTGTGGTAGGGAGGTGAAGGCATTTATGCCCGCCGAGTCTGGCAGTGTGGGACTCCCATGGAGGATACCTTTGGACTACCCACTAAACACCTCCCCTGTCAATCTGAGAACCTAGCCTGGAACCGTTTGACACATTACTTCGGGTCAGGTCTCGTTTTGTTACGCCGTGGGGCGCCTTCAAGCTGGGGAGTCCCTTTCCTAGCGGGAGGGCAGAGGGGAAGAGGAATTGCCAGAAGAGCGATCCCCCAGCCCCAGTGCCTCCGGCTGCTGTGAGTCCCTTTTATATTTTAGGACTGCCCGAGCATAATGTGCCACCTGGTTCCATTTGTCAACCGATTCGAGCATCACCGCAACTATATTATCCGGGGTGAGCTCTCCCGTCTCCCTGTAGAGTTCCCTTCGCAGCTTGGCCCATTTGGTACACGCAAAAAATGTGTGACAGGCATTGTCCTCCTCTCATGGGCAAAACTGACAATCGGGAGACCGTGACTTGCCGATCTTGTGCAGGTAAGACTGAAAACTTCCGTGCCCGCTCAAAAGCTGGGTCAGATAGAAGTCAGTCTCACCATGCCTTCGATTTAGCCACGGTCTCACATCCGGAATGAGGCGCGCAGTCCACCTTCCCTTCTTGCAATTCACCCAAGACTGCTGCCAATCGTTGAGCGAGCGTTGTCTCTTCTCGCGGACAACCATCTCCCTCGCATCCTCGTTTCGGTGCAGGTAAATAGCGCGGCGCTCTCTAGCAAGGAGGGCGACAGGTATCACGCCTGCAATCACTCTCACTGTTGGATACGAAGATGCAATTCTCAGTGCTCCTCTTCTCTGTACCTGTGCCAATCGTTTTCGGTATACCTCCTTGCTGAGAGCGTCGCCCCATACCTCTGCTCCGTACAGTAGCACTGACCCTACAGCACTCATCAAGAGGCGTCTTCTTGATGGGCTGGGTCCCCCTATGTTGGCCATAAGTCGACTCAGAGCCGATATTCCCGAAGCAGCCTTCTCAGCCGTTGCCCTGATTTGCTCAGAGAAACTCATCTTCGAGTCGATCAGTAGCCCCAGGTACTTCACCGCTGGCTTCGATTCGATCTGTATATCTACAATACTGATCATCCTTACTCTAGGGATTCTCTTTTTTGTCAAGATGACCACTTCGGTTTTCTCCAGTGCTAAACTGAGCCCGCGAGCAGTCATCCAGTCCCTCACTCGGCGCATTAGCATACCTAGCCTAAGTTGCGCTTGTTCAACGGTGCGTCTGGCGACCAGAGCCGCAACATCATCCGCATAGCCGACCAAGCGCGACTCATCTGGCATCTCAAGTCTCAGTAACCCGTCGTAAGACACGTTCCACAGGTCCGGACCAAGGATAGATCCCTGGGCAACACCCGATGTAACCGCCATCCTTCGTTGGCCCTGTGTCGTGTCGTAGAGCAGGCTTCGGTCCTTTAGGTAGTTCCTCAAAAGCCGCATTAGATATTCTGGAACTTGAAAAGAGTTTTCTAGCGTGTCCAGAATATCCACCCATCTAGCGGAGTTGAAGGCGTTCCTGACGTCGAGTGTCACCAACAGGACGATCCGTCGCTTGGTGCGACTATATGCCTCTGCCTTTTGGACCACGTTCACCACCTCTGCAATCGCATCAATGGTAGAACGTCCTGCTCTAAAGCCGTACTGCCGAGGAGATAGGTCCCCAGCAGCACGAATCGCGTCAGTGAGTCTTCCCTTGATGAGTTTCTCTAGCACCTTTCCAGCCGTGTCTAGCATGCATAACGGGCGGTATGCAGACGGCGATTCGGGATTTCCCTTCCCCTTGCTGACCAGCACGAGCCTCGCCACCTTCCATCCTACCGGGAAAACCCCGTCCCGTAGGCAAACGTTGAATGTGCTGAGCAGCAAGTCAGGACAATGGTGATAGACGAGCTGCAAAACCTCAGCTGGAACACCATCTGGACCTGGAGCCATCCTCATCTTCATAATGAAATAAACATTCGATCATTCATGTTAAAAAATGGCATTTTTCTTTTAATATCAAAAGAATACCTCTTATTGGATTTGGTTATGGAAAATTTCATGAAAAGGATATGGTCCTAATAGCGTGGTTGTGTTGGTCATTTGCTTGATATTATTTTTTGCTATTAACGGCATATCTTCTCTTTATAATGAAATAAACATCCGATCATTTACATTAAAAAATGGCATTTATTTTTAAGTATAACAATAACACCTCTTATTGGAAAACCCTATAGTTTTCTGAAAAATTATTAGAGTAGAAAAAATAATACTAATTCTCTCACCTCTAAGCATGGTTGTCGCCATCGCCCGTGTGTTACTAATAAGAGTGATGTCCCGAGTAGAATTAGTACACACATTGAAACAAACCATCCTCTTCTAACATTTTTCTTCTCTCATAATTTTTCAGAAAAATGATTAATGTAACTTAATTATTTAGCTACATATAAAGAATTTTCATAAGTGATTTCAAGCTCTTGGAGATATCTGAAAAACGAGATCAATACCCGCACGAAGCAATAAAACTCTCTGTAGAGCAAACATTATCATATAGATTTGGGTTAAATTGATGTAAAAAGGGTCAAATGATCAATTTAAAGCTTAGCAAATATTATATGACAAAGCAAAAAGAAATAAAAAAGATGATACTATAAAACAACACTATTGTTTTAATGGTATGGCAAAAAAAATTCAAAATATGATGCTATAATAAAAAAACGGAAAAATATACAAGTTACTCATCCCCTGTTGATGCTGCTGAGTGCTCAGCAAATGTAAGAGGGGGGGTGTACTGAAAAATGACTATTAGCGAATTCTGTTGGTGTGTATTAAAATGAATGAAAATCACATGAAACTCTCAAATTTCGCCGGCCACTAATTTGGTCTAAAGTTTCAGTACACTGCTATATTTTTGAAATTAAATTCACTATTCTCTATCATTTCGAGTTCATGGATCCTGCTCTTGTCTTTTAGGGTATGAATTTATTTTGGATCAAACAATCTTAATTTCACAATAATGATACTGTTCTGAACTGCACGTTCAACCTAATGCTCAACTTTTAACTTCACTTCACAAGGCGCCTATGTGGCGCCGCAAAATGTTTTTATAAACAAATGCTAAGAAAAAAAACTGTGGCCTTTTGGTAACAACTCTGTTGATAATTTCACGTGAGGGTGGTCACTGGGATTTTTCAGGTCGTAGCGCTTGAGGTTAAGGACTAGAATCTTTTGCACAATGGAATCAGAAAGGTCGTCTTCACCGTACGACTGAACACAAAGAACTATCGCTGATAATCACGAAACACTTCTTTCTTTTTAATTTCACGAAAATAGATTAGAGCTGCAAGAATTTTACAAACTGCACCAGATACTCGAATAAATGAATTTTGACCATAACCCCCGATGCTGACACCTGATGATTTCACTTGGTAGTTGCTCGCATTCTCTGCTCATCAAATCACATTTCACAACCACCAGAACCGTCCACATTACGGTTACGATTAGCTCTTTATTCTTTTTCAACAATTTTACGGTTTCACCATATTCAACCAACCTTCTTCACGTTTGAGAGTTGTCCTTTACTTGCATTCACGAATCTACAAGCAAAAATTCATTTCATTAACGAACTCACAGAACTTCTTTCTTTCGACTTTAAAACTCATCATAAAATCTCAAACTAAAACTGACTGCCAATTCCACAACATTTTATTCCTTTTATCTGCTGCCGTACAGAGGTTGAGTTTCAATACACTTCATTTATAATCTTTTTGACTTTTTCCAAATGCAAGAATTTAAATTGCATGTATGGCGTTTCGCATATAACCATGACAACGCTTCACGCAAATCGTCATACACACGGGAAACATTACAATTGATGAATCTAAAAAGATTTTCTTGCAAACGGGGGAACGCGAACCCACGATTCCAGTAGACGTTAGATTGGCAGTCTCCCGCGTTATCACCTAAGCCAACTTTTGATAATTTCACATTCATCAATAAGGCAAGTTCAATTATGCGAGGCATTTGAAAGCGTGCATTGCTATTATTATAATAGACAATGCTATAACATTTTGTTAGTAGGGAGAGAGGAATGAATTTTTGTTGGTTTAGTAAATTACAAAATTTTTGTTAGTGGGAAATAAAGAATGAAATTTTGTTAGTGAGGAAGATAAGAGTACTAAGTTTTTGAACGACAAAATAATAGGGTAGGCATTTGGATGGGGAATAAAATAATATGTAATTATATACAGTATACATATATATATATATATATATATATATATATATATATATATATGTATATATATATATATATATACATATACATACTTATATATATATATATATATATATATATATATATATATATATATATATATATATATATTTTTTTTTTTTATAGAAAAAAAGTTAGAAAGAAAAAAATAGTGGGAGTGCCTGAGAGAAGGTGGAAGGTTAAATTTGTGCATGAGAGAATGCCAGTATGGCCAAAATACGCAACAGATCTTTCAAATGTTGAAAATTACTTGCCATTTAGTCACATCCCCATGGGTGGGCATTGTCTCATTTCGAGCAATGTCAGCTCCATTGTTTCTATATATTGACACGACTATCTCCTTAAATTGATTGCTAAAGAAGAGACTTTTGACTTCACAACAACTAATGGGTGGAGAAGCTTGGGTTATGAGCACACATCATTAAAATGGCGTGTCCACAAATGTCTTGAGTGAATGTGTCGCATGTTAAAGTAGGGAGACAGATCTTCTACATAAGGCTGGTATCAAAGTTCATAAGATAGCCCCCAAAGGCAGATGGGAACAGGATTTTAAAGGGCTTTCCACTAAAGATATAACAACTTGACCTACTAATAAATATTTGAGATATTGAGTTCAAATATATTGTGCGTGTAGTGCAAGCATTACGTTTTATGTACAAATAACCACCACGAGCAGGTTTACAGCGGTCTATTCATTGAGCTCAATTTTCCATCATTCTGACACACATCTCGACCGAAACGTTAGCAATTTCGCATTGGATGTTGTCTTTGAGCTCATCTAAAGTTGCTGGCTTGCAATTACAGACCAATAAATTAATATAGGTCCATAAAAAGAAATTCAATGGCGTTAGATCACATCAACGAGGCGGCCATTTGACTGGACCATTTCTCGAGATAACATGTTTGCCTTTCAATAATTTGATTGTGAAGCATGATGTGTGGCCAATGGCACTGCCTTGTTGAAACCACATATCGTTGATGTTAAGCTCATCCAATTTTGGCCACAAATGATGTCTCGGTATAACACGATAGTGCTCTCCATTGACGGTAACATGACGGTGGTTTTTATCCACGAAGAAATAAGGCCTAATCACACCTCCGGCATGAAAACCGCACCAAACAGTACTTTTTGCAGGTGCAATGGTAAGTTTTTGCAGATGGAATGGGTTTGTTGCTGACCAATAATGCATATTTTGCTTATTAACAAAGCCATTGAGCAAGAAATGAGCTTCGACGCTGAAGATGATTTTTCGATGAAATTCTTTATTTTCTTCGAGCTTTGCCAGAGCCCGATTGGAGAAGTTCTGGTGTTTCAAATGATCAAGTGGTTTTAGTTCTGGAGTCAGTTTGATCTTTTAGCAAAATACGCCATTGTATCGTTTGAGCGATGCCCAATTCTTGAGAACGACCTGCAATTTACTAATTTGGCTCATTTTGAATCGATGCACTTACGGCTGCGATATTTGGCACCGGAACCACTATAACACGCACAGCCTGTCGAGTGGGATGATTATTACAGCCAAAAATCGGAGTAAGCGCTCTTAAATTTGTGACCACTGGCTCAGATTTTCGTTAGTAATTTTTAATAATTTTCAAATGTTGCTAGTTCGTCAACTTTACCATGATGACTTTAACTAACGTTGTGAAATTGAGAGTTTTTAAAAAGGTTTAACGATGCGCTCATATGAAGATACAAAATATATATGTCCCTAATGGTAAACCCTATTTATGGCGCTATATAGAAGCATGCTCCGATTGGAACCCGTTTAAAATGGTCCATTCATAAACACCTGAAAGAGGGAGCCCAATAAAGTTGTTGATGCAAAAGTTCACCATTTCAAATCAAGGCTGAACAGTGAATTTTTTCTTCATTATGGTTAAACAACGACCTCTGACATCATACCGAGCGGAAATCTCCTTGATTATTTTGTCAGCGATGAAGACTTGTGGCTCATATTTGACAAAATAAACAACAAGAAATCATGTATTATTGACGTTATTTATACCAAGGTATTTCTGTACACTATTTGCCTGAGGTTGCTACTAGAAATTATTGCACATTGCTCAATAACATGTTGAACAATTCATATTTTCCAGATGAGCGGGATAAGGCCAAGGTATTTCTGTGTGGTCTAGTGGTCAGAGCATGAACGCATAAGCCGAAGGTCCCAGGTTCAAGTCCCAGGTCAAATCTCGTTGGGAGCAATGTAATTTAGTTCAGGGGATTTTTCGGACAGAATTTTTTCTTCATTATGATGAAACAACGACCTCTGACATCATACCGAGCGGAAATCTCCTTGATTATTTTGTTAGCGATGAAGACTTGTGGCTCATATTTGGCAAAATAAACAACAAGAAATCATGTATTATTGACGTTATTTTCAATATAGCAGTCCACTATTCGCCTGAGGTTGCTACTAGAAATTATTGCACATTGCTCAATAACATGTTGAACAATTCATATTTTCCAGATGATTGGGATAAGGCCAAGGTATTTCCAAGTCTGTGTGGTCTAGTGGTCAGAGCATGAACGCATAAGCCGAAGGTCCCAGGTTCAAGCCCATGGTTCAAATCTCGTTGGGAGCAATGTGATTTAGTTCAGGAGATTTTTTGACAGACTATGAGTGTTCACTCAGTGATATGTACTGACTTAATCAGATCATATCATAGCTAAGCAGGCGCACGGGAGCATGGTACTGACCAAACCAAATACCGAAAAAAAAATCAATACGGTTATGAAAATTAGATACTCTAACTATCTCTAAGCGAAGGCCCGAGAGGGGCTGTAGTGCTTCAAAGTAGATTTCCAATCTTCAAGAAACGGATGGAACTTTCACGCCATAAAATCTATCGCACAATCAGCTTGCTGCCTAATATCAGCAAGGTGTTTGAAGTGATAGTAAAACAAGCATTAATCGTCCACATTGAGAAATATGAGTTAATGCCGAGTTGCCAATTTAGTTTCGATGCCAGTCGTTTCACCACACATTCAATAACGTAAGTAGTTGGAAATCAAGCAATAGAGAATTGCTTACCAGGGCCGCTGTAAACTTCTGGCTGCTGATATAATAGGCTTGGTGTATCTTCTTGATAGTCGTAGGTGTAGTTTTGCCGTCCTTCAGTACGATGAGAGTTAATTCCACTTCTTCCGATATAACGTTCACCGTGTTGACGATGACAGATTTTATTATTTCCCCCAAATCGCTCACTTTTTTACTTGAATAAAATCATTTAACTTGCAGCTACTACCAGACCAGGTAGAACTAAGTGCGTTTTATGCTAGTATATACTTATTGGTTAGTTATTCGAAATAGGTCCCTTTGTTTTAAATGTCTTAAATGACTTGAGTTGCAATAATTGTCTTGCATTGGTATTCGGATGGTTATAGAAGCGTTTGACATTTTTATTGCTATATTTTTTGTTTCTTGTGCTATTGTGTTAATGAACCTGTTGGACTGTGTGGTTTTATTGTTCACGTAATTTTGGGCACTCAAAAATGTTCTGATTATTTTTGTCTGAGTTTTTTTTGGAGATATGTCTACATTCGATTTTTAAAGCTTTTTCTTCTTCTTCTTCTTCGTAGCATCACTGCTCCTATCGGGCCTTCGTTTCTTGCAAAATGTGCCTTCGACTGTCGCGGATCATTGACCATGTCCTCCAATTTTGAAATCTAAGCAGCGATGGACTCTTTGTGGACCGAGTTAGACCAGTGTTTCCTCGAATTATCTAAGCTGCCTTACCTAATAGTCCAAGCTGTAATATATTAGTTTCTTTGATTCCCAGAAGCATTTAAAAACATTGAGCGTTTTTAGACAAACAATTGGTCCACTGTAGGCAAGATCCTTCTCACCCATATTGGACCGTTTTTTTTTGTGTTGTACTTACTTTTTACGCCACGTCCCAAACAGTTCATTTTCGATGTTCAAATTCCCAGCAGTAAAAGCTTCCTATTCAATCGTGATTCGACGCAACAGGAAATATAGCAATTATTCAATTTTGTGTGACCTTACACGCAATAGTACTCGTATATTGGAGATTTTTATATCTCTCCTGGATCCGGTGAAGTAGTTTACAAGGATTGCGTGTGATACTCTATCTTCCCTAGCTACTCCTATCAATAAAAAACATAATATTATCATCTCAGGGAACTACAACTGACCGGATTTACAATTATGTTTTCTGAATGTGATAATGGTCTTCTCTCAGTCAACATCCAAGATTAGACAGGCTTCAAAATTATTAGTATACTTTTTATGACAATGATTTGCAGCAACTCTGTCCAACTGCCAACCATTTTGACAATCGGTTCGACCTGGTTTATGCTGATGCATACGATGTTTTAGTGGTTAATCGAACTAGTGAATTGGGCATTCGTTCCTCTAAATATCTTATGAGATCTTGTTCTATGTGACAAGGCTGATCCTTATTGCCTTTTAGATTGTCAATTACTGAAGAAGCATCCAATCTATCGTATATAATTCAATTTTGTTTGGTTTCTAAAACACTGGCTTCGATAGTGTTTATAGTCATTAAAGATGTGGTTTGTATATAAATAAAAACGCCATATGTATTAATTTTTGGACGAATATTTAAAGAAGATATCAAGTATGTTATACAATGAAATCTCATTCTTCGTAGCTCTACAGCCCCTCTCGAGTCTTCACTTCCTGCAAATTGCATAGCCTACTGTCTCGGTCCTATGTCCGCGTCCTCCAATTTTGAATTCGAAGCAGCAATAAACTGTCTGCATCAACCGAGTCAGACCAGCGTTTCCTTGGTTTCCCACTGGTCTTTGGCCTTCAGTTCTCCCAACGAACACCTTTTTTTGGGTATCCATACGGTTGATTTATGCAGTCCATTGCAGCTTCCGCAGTCTTACAATCGTTGAGACCTCAAAGAAGTAGGCAACGGCTGAAACTGTTGAACGTTTAGAGGTACTGCGTCTTTACGCCTTTATGGCCGATAAACTGTCTTTAATTGAAAATATGAAATAATAATAATAATCGTGTTTTTTATAGACATTCTTCACTTAGAACGAAAGAATCAAGTTAGTTGGCTAGGCAAGAGTATGCTCCTAATAGAAGGGTTTCGTATCGTACCTATGAAATGTAGACTTTCACTTTAATTCATTCATGAAATATGTATTTAAATAAACAGTTTGAACCAGTATCTACTCACTCATAGATTAAGGCAGAACAAAATTTACCTCAAAGCAATTTTCACACTGAAATTTTTGAAAAGTTATGACTTCTGATGTTTCTACAAAATTTGGTCACTGTAGCTCCTGTAGTTCCCAAGATTATCTGCTGTGATACACAAACGGACGGATGACCAGAAACAAGTCGTGATTTACGTTTACCTTTGTTTCTTAGCACAAATCGTAAAGAAATTTTTCAGTGTATAATACTAACTTACATAAGACACTTGAAATTTAAAAAAACTGTACCTAACAAATACAACCCCTAACAATGTGCTGATTAAATTTCATCACTGCTTAGTTCACTTCTCTTGGGTTTAATCTCCGTAATACTATCAATTTAAAGGCATTACAGGTATATCTTCCAGCTTCCAACCTATAATGAATTGTCTCTTGTCATTCAATCAAATCAAACTTAACCAATGTAATAATATTGACCGCCCATCATTGTCATGGCACTCAATTGCACAACTGCGTTAGAACAATCAAATCTACTTTCTAACGGAATTGTTACTTTAGTGATGAGAGAAGTTCCTGATTATTAACGTCCACTTCCTTAAATCTCATGTATAATTCATTCCGAGAAGCCAACGATACCCACTTCGTTCCACAGCTCAATGTTCATCGATAAGTCCTGTATGAGTTGGAATAGTTCGTCCTCCTGTAAGAACAAGTCAACCAGGAATTGTATGAGAGCGTGATGTTTATGGATGATGCAAGGAACGCTTTAGTTATCAGAAATGGCTATCCTTGACTGTGTAGCGATGAAGAGCAGTTGCTTTACTAAAGCCGTGCATAACCACTTACACTGAGTATGTGACTTGTAAAGTGGTCATATACTCTATTTCACAGGAATCGCAGGATTGTAAAATTGAATGCTCCATTGACCACAACGTAATGCAATCCTCTAGTGAACGGGTAATGGCAGATGGTAATAAATATTCACTCACAGCCACAACTGTTCTGAGATAAAATTCAATTTATTGCCATCGAGCCATTTAACTGATTACAAAATTACCATTTTCTTCTTTGTGGCCAAGTGAAATTTTCATATTTTCATCGTTTCAAACTCAATTTTTTCTTGAGTTTGGGTCATGAATAGAGGAATCACAAACTAAGGATTCTCATCTTTTCTAAAGATTAGGGAAACATTTGTAGAATTTGTGAATTTATTACGTATTTATACGTTATTTTGTAGCACTCATCAATAATTCTGGAGCAATCTTTAGTAGACCAAGGGGCTACAGATTAACTTTAAATCTTAAAAAGAACTCAAGGCTAGCATGTTTCTAATTGACTTTAACATAAAACAGGAAACCCGCTGAGTTTCTTAAAATGGTTTGAAGCTGGATTTAAAGTTCAAGGCTTCAATAAACAAAAGTTTAAGTTTCTACTCTAAATGTTCTTTCAAAGTAAACTCACAAGGTTGAAGCAACAAAAGTTTTTGCATAATTCAACTGAAGGCTGAACAATATTAAACTAGAACACAGAAATATTCAAATGAGATTATTTATTCCTTTGAGTAATATTATGAGGCTGACTCAGAGAGAATTGCATTGTCGCGCCTTTAATTTTAACTGTGAACTTCTTTAGCGTGATTTTTGTCATTGGATATGAATCAAAATTCTATCAAATATTTATTTTTAGGCCTTTATGAAATAATTCTACAAAACTCCAATGAAATCATGACCTATCTGTCCGCCTGTTTGTCTATCCATCTGTCTATTTAACTGTCTCTCCCACCAGCTGGCCATGACCCACAGCAAGTTTTCTCAGAAACGACTGCAGCTATTGTACAGATAAAAAATTTCGTGTGTAGGCAAAAACTGATGACCTCTTAAAAACTTCAATATGAAAAGAGTTTTATCAAGATTTTTAGATATAGTAGATGCCCTTTATATGGAAGTTACTAAAATTTTTTTTTTTTGCATTATGTAGCTCGTTTGAGTATCGAATGAAAGGTCTTGAAAAGATTCAAGATTAGGTATCAAAAAAGCGATGAAAGTTGAGAAGGCACGGGGAGTGCAAAGTATGTGCATAATGTTGAGTCCTTCATTCACAATAGGACATTTTTCGCCAAAAAAATCTGGAAAAAACCATGCAAGTAGATCTTTATCAGTACAAGAGCAACAAATACCTTAGATGTTAAAATTTGATTAAGATGGTTGGTAATAGTATAGTTTATGATCCTTACATTAGTGCCTATAAAGTCAAAAGGATGACCCCGGCGTGATGGTCCGAAGCCCGGTTGAAAAAGAAGGGAGATCTCCATGTTTTCTCCACTCACAGCTTCTATGATTCCATATCATAAATACAACGACCAAATGGTAATAAATGGTCTCTGGGTCCCGAATTGGGTTTACTAGCTTTCCAAATGCTTAAAATGCCAGTTACTGCACTTACACCTTAAGCTCTGCTACTAAATCCCACTTACACGTCTTTTATGGTGACATAAAAGTGTGAAGGCAAGTCTTTCGCACCTGATAACCGAAATTAAAGTAATAACCATGCCGCTGGAACGGAAGTTAGGCAATGGGTTAACTGGGCCTTCTTGATAATCGATAAAAATATAGATATTGTATCGTATTGAATTTCGATGCGATACACGATACGATATCCAGTATGATGATACCAATAACGATACTATACAATTGATTCAGGGAATAATCGATATTATCGTATCGCCAATAAATATGCCTCGATATTATCGAAAATTTCGATTTCGACATTAAGAATTAATAAGAAACTTAATATTCAGTCCGATAAAAATATAATACAGTTCCTCTATTAGGGATTGTATGCATTGGTGGGTAGTATCTGATCCATTTTCTAAGACTTTAATAAAATGCCGTGCATAAATTTCAGAAAATTAAATTATTTCTTACTCGTATTACGTTTCAAATTTAGGTTCGCATTCCTGGGAAATCACGACTAAGTTTTGCTCCAACCTTTTCAATGAACAACCAACAATTGCCTTGGGGATGGGGGAGGCAGTATGGCATAAGAGGGGCGATGTATAAAGAATTTGACCCATTATGTATTTCTCTCACGGGGAAACTGGCGGGTATGTAGGAAATAGATACCACTCATGGACAAAAATCAGCCAAGTCAAAGCGCTGAATTCGTTCCTTCAGTATTTATAGTCCAGGAACCGGAAATATACCCTCGGACAGGATTAACTCAACGGCAACAGCTGGGTCATTATCTGCCATGTTCCAACTGAGGAAAAGGATGATGCATAGAAAAAATATTCAGCAACGTGCCTCCTAACGATATCAAAACACTATTTGGAGGTTTCAAAGTCAAGATTTGAAATGAAATGATCCACAGAGGAACAACTGGTGGGGACAGCTAACAAAAATTACAATAAGCAAAAATTTAATTGTGAGCTCAACGTGCTTCCCACATTCTCGGGTTGATTAAATGACGTAGGCATCGCCTGATGGAAGGGCCCACAACCAAATAAACCAAATCTTCATCAAATAAAGGGCCGGATCAAATATGATCGATATGCGGACGTTCCTTGGAGCCAACTGCAATAACGAACATTTCAAAAAGAAGGGCAAAAACTAAAAATCACCCTCTTTAAAAATGAGGATGGCAGCATCTTAGGCGACGATACAGATATTAAAAGATGATTGGCCGAATATTTCCAACAACTATTTAACACCAACACAGAATCATTACCAAATGACTCCAACATATCAGACGATCCAAATCAAGAGAGCACGTGCATGCCATCTCTTGAGGAAATGAGCTCAGATATTTGAAACTAAATAAAGCGTCTGGCGTAGACAAAATCTTGGGGGACCCATTGAAAGTTGACAAAAAATTCTCAGTATTCACATACATTAGCTCATTGTAAAAATCTGGACGGTAGAGAATATCCCGGCAGACTGACGCAAGGCTGTGATCTGTACAATATACAAACAAAGATATCGACTATGTTTTCAAAACTACGTAGGAATATCCTCATTGTACACGTGCTACAAAGTGTTCTTCAAAATAATTGAGCCGTGATTGGAAGTGCATTCTGACAGAATTGTTGGAGAGTGCTCAGGACGATCGACGATTGAGCAGATGTTCTCCGTAAAACAAATAATAGAAAAATGCTGGGAACATAATATCAATGCATACCAACTTTTTTAGACTTCAAACCAGCCTATGCTAGCATAGACCTAAGCTCCCTCTACAATATACTCCTTAAACTAGGAGTCCAAGCAAAATTAGTGCGTTTAATAGAGATTAGAATGTACTCGTATAATACCGAGTGCCAAATTATAATTAAAAACAATCTAGCGGAAATAACCTTCATAAGAAAAGGATTAAAACAGGGAAACAGTTAGGCACCAATTCTATGTAACCTAACACTTGAGCACATCATGAGAAAAACAGCATCATTAGAAGGAAAAGGTACGCTGGTCGTAAAATTTGCGCAACTGGTTGCATATGCAGACATACTGGCCCAATCACATTCCTATTTGCAGTAAGCGTTTCAGAAAATAAGTAAATCCGCGAACCAGGTGGGGCTACTAGTCAATGAAAATAGAACTAAATTGATGATACAAGAAATACAAAACCCCAGATCAAGTTCATGAAATTACACCAAAAGTCCAAAATAAAAGTACACAAGGTTCTGATGAGGCCCATTATCCTTTATGTATGTGAAACGTGGACGCTGACGGGAATATTTGAAAAATGGAAAGATGCCTTTGAATAACAAATTCTCCAAAAATCATCTGGCCCCACTAAGCAAGGAGAGCAGCCAATCAGATTATAGTGTACCAGAGTTCCTGATTACACTATGCAACATCAAAAAAATCACTGACATCCCGGGTGGTTGCAAGCCGGCTATACGAAAAATTGTTGTTTTCTCTGTGAATGGGATAGCAGAGCGCATTCAGATCACTTCATAAAACAAAACTGGCCTTTAAGATCTGGTTTCGAGCTTGGGCAGATAAATGTAAAAAACGAACAATTACTTCCATCTGAGAAAATTATTTAACCGCCGTTACACATCAAACTTGGTTTGATAAAAATTTTGTAAAAGCACTTCCCAAAGACGGACCTCCTATGCTAAGTGAGGCAAAAATTAAAGAAGGTATTTTCATCGGGCCTGATATAAGGAAATTGGTCAACGATCCTGCTTTTTTATTGAGCCTCAGACCTATTGAAAAAATACATGGTTGGGTTTTGTTGACGTCACAAAAAATTTTCTCGGCAATCACAAATCACCGAATTTTCATGAAAGGATTAATCGGATGCTGGATGCTTATCACAAACCAGGATTCAATATATCATTGAAAATTCATTTTTTACACTCCCATTTAAGTTTCTTTCCTGATAACATGGGTTCAGTAAGTGATGAGCACGGTGAAAGATTTTATCAAGAAATTGCAGAACACGAGAAGCGTTACCAGGGTAGATGGGAGCCAGCCATGCTTGCAGACTACTGTTGGAGCCTCCAGAGGGATACTGCCACTACCGACTATAAGAGGAAAGCCCGTCGTTCGAAAAAAAGTTTTTTTTTTTAATGTAGAATAACAATTTATGTAACATTTTATATATGTACTTTTAAGTAACATCAATAAATGCGTTTCACTATTAAACTTGATGTGATAGAACAATTTTATTTCGATATTTCACAAAGTTTTAAGGTGGCAAAACTTAATTACATATTGTGAACCCAATGAAACAAAAAAAGTTTACTTTGTTGCATAGTGTTATTGTTCGGGACTTTAGCCTATAGTCCCATCGGTCCATCAATCTAGCTCAGCACGCCAAACGAAAAGTTGTGCTCCTCATCTTAAACTAAATGGAATATTGAATGTTCATTATAGGATGTGTGCCGCTTGCGAGTCTAGAGCGATTTTTGTAGGGAGACGTACTTCTATTTAAAAAAAAATTGCTTTGATTCATCTGAAATTATATAATTTAAGCCGAATCCCGGAGTAATTTATTGTCTTTTTCCAATCGAGAGGATTCAAAAATTAAAAACTTGACGTTATTTATCATTTTGCCATCTTTGACATTTATTTAGATATTTATCATTTCATCATCATATTCTGAACTGTTATTTGATTTCCATACCCTTCAAACGGGACCTAATGAAAAGGAAGTCCTATACTTTAGAGAAGATAGGGCTCTTATAGCACCTTCGGTCTTGAGTTATGCCCGGCCATTCATAAAAAAGCAACAACAAAATTAGTCGATTTAAGATAACGGGCTACTAACTTATTGATGACACTAAAGCTTGTCAAAAGTTTCTAAATAAACTAAGAAAAAGAAAATCGGTTGACCAATAGAAGAGAATAAGTTGCCGTAGCCGCAAAGCGCGCGTCCCAGAAGGGTTTTGTAAACAAATGAGTGAATCTATTTCTCCAAATACCAAAAGCGCCATTTTCTTTTAAGCCTTACCGACATCGTTGTCTTTGTACTAAGTATAACATAAAAGTATTATACACGATTACTGATTTTTTTTCGAAAATCGGAAAAAATCTGTATTATGTGAGTCATTTAGAAACGTGTATCTTAATAAAAATCTAATGTGGCTGTTGTTCCAATTGTATAATTTCCAATTGATCATAACTTTGTTGTTTATTGCACGATTGCTGTAAAATTTTCAGGGTATATAAACTTATACATGAGATGATAACAACGATAAATAATAATAATTTTTACAAATATTAAAAGTCCCGTGCTATTATTGACAAAGCTAATCGAGCTAGACTTCTCAGAAATTTGTTGCCCATGTACTCATTAACTTCTATGATTTTTTAGATATTTCGGCTCAAAAATGTCCAATTTTCATCTATTTTGACCTCCCCTAAATTCCCCATGGTGTCATCTTACTTTTTTTACTTATGTAGTTCGGAAAGCTTTCACAAAGCCCTTTCTTTTGATACTAATTTCGAAGATATTTTACGAAAAAAAAAATTTAGGTGTCACCCCTGTGGATTGGAGACCTCCCCTTAAAAATCTTATGAAATGATTTTTATACCCGAATTTTGGAGAGGTTATCACTTCTGAACTGTACGCAAAATTATAAGATCGTGAGTTATATAGTTTTTGAGAAATCTTGCTGTAATATACGGACAGACACACAGGTCGCGAAACTAATACATTTTTATAAAAACTATTAAACAAAAACCTAAAAAGGGACTTAAGTGTTTCGTTTTTTCCATTTCAAATATCAACATTTTATCGGTTATCTATCGATATCGACTCAAAATCGATACCGATACGATAAATTTACAATAAAAAAATTACGCCGATATCGAAACAATATTAAAAATCTAACTCTATACGATACCGGTAATAGCCTTCATATCGGTATCATATCGTGAAGGCTTAGGGCTCACTCCTAGTCCCTAGAAAACCCTAGTCATACCCTTGGTCTTGCTTCCCTTAGTGGCGCATACAGAAAATAACCTGGGTATGACAAAATGGCAACACACAAAACTAGATTGACCATTTTTTGATCAAATAACGTTGAGCCTCAAGCCTACCTGACGTCCGTACATACCGGGGAACATATTGGAAGTCAGACCATTACTTGATCAAACTAACCTTTCGATGTCCTTTTTCAAAGGCGTATTCATTAAAGACCAGCCCGCTACAAACGGCGTCTGTGGCAAAAAGTTTCACGGATACCCTCGACAAACAGCTGGCTCCAATCTTATCAGAAGAATGGCTGAAAACAAGCAACGAGCTCCGAATGAAAGTGAAAGCGGCTATTAAGACCAAGGCAGAACACTCCATCGAACATCAAGATTGGTGCGAAGGAAATGATTGGTTCAATGATGAGTGCCAGAATGCGTAAGGCAAAAATAGTCAGGCATACAAGGAAAATGTGAATAGGAAAATCAGGGCAAAAAGAGAACATTATGAAAATTTCAGAAGAGTAGCGAAAAAGATAGTTAGAATTAAGAAAACAAAATACTATGACGACAAATTGAGAAGTATAGATGTGAGTCAAGCGAGCAATAATACAAGACAAGCGTACAAAGTAGTGAAAAGCCCGAAACGTGGTTATCAGCTCAAAACCACGCTCTGTCGTAATGACATCAGCAATATCATCGCTGTTGAAACCAAGATTAAGGAAAGATCCTCCGCACAGCTCCAGAACATCGAAGCATATAGATGTTTCTGGAGAGCTTCTTTTGGCCGCACCAACTCCGAATGAAGTTTTCTCTGTGATCATAGCCCAATAGGAAAATCAAGCTCCGGGCATTGATGAGATACTACTGGAGCTCATCAAATATGGTAGCAGCAGTGTTCATAAAGCTTTTCGAAAAGTCAACCAGCACATTTGGCAACAGGAGCACACACCGAAAAAGGGGAGCCAATCAATTATATTCCCTATCCACAAAATAGGTGACAAGCTACAGGGCGTAAATTATAGAGGCAATCAGTGTTTTTTAGGGCGTACAAAATATTTTCTAAAATCTTAGGAAATAAAATCGGATCATACGCCAACAGTATTATTGGTGGCTATCAACGTGGTTTTAGAGCAGATAGATGGACAATTGACTAAATGTTCACAGTCAAGCAGGTACTTGAAAAATGCTGGTTGTTCAACATAGACGTGCACTAAATTTTCGTTGACTTGAAGCAAGCATACGACAGTATTGATCATAACGTACTGTACTAAATAATGCTGACATTCCAACCAAATTAGTCCGCCTTACCAAAATGACATTGACGTCGACGATTTCCCGAATCCGCACTAATAACCAACTCACCGATTCCTTTGACAGAAAAATTGGACTAAAGCAACGGAATGGGCTGGCCAAATTGCCATTCAATTTTGCTCTGGAGTACGTCATAAGGAAGCTACCTGTCGATAGGCGAGGTATATTGCTATATAAGTTGAGGCTAGTTGCAAGTGAGCAAGTGCTACAGAACTCTTCCTGAAACTCGACAGTGAAGCAAAACTAGTAGGGCTGCAAATCAATGAAAACAGAACAAAACTCATGACGCAGTCCAGCTAAAATACCTAAAATATACAAAGTATCACATTTGGCAAATACAGTGTCAAAAGTGCTTGTAAACTCCTGTATTTAGGCACCAAAATAACGAGAACCGCTTCGAAAAAAGATGAAATACGCCGAAGAACACAGCTCGCAAATAAAATATTCTCTTCAGTTTTGACGATCTTGAAGACCATCTGCATGCACAGGCAAACAATGCTCAAAATATACAAATCTGTGATAAAACCTGTATTATGCTATGTGTGTGAAACACGGACCTAAACACAAGCATCCGCAAACACGTTAAACGCCTGTGAGTGACGGGCCCTGAGGCAAATAATCGGAGCCAAGCTAGACGGGAACCAATGGTGAATTCGAGACAACCATGAGCTACGAGTATATGTAATATTTGACGGGTTAGAGCTCGTAACGGTCTTAAGACTGCGGAAGCTGCAATTGGTTGGCGAATTAAACGGACGAACAACCGATACCCAAAAAGGTATTCGTTGGGAGAAATGAAGGCCGGAGACCAGTGGGGAAACCGAGGATACGCTGGTCTAACTGAGTTGACGAAGACAGTTCATTGCTGCTCTGATTTCAAAATTGAAGGGCGCGGTTAATGGATCGAGACAGTTGGAGACGCCACTTGAAGGAATCGAAGGCCCAACAGGGGCTGTAGTGCCATGAAAAAGGAGATATCACTACTTTGTATGGCCTACAAAATAAAATCAGGTCATACACCAACAACTTTATTGGGGAGTATCAAGATGGGTTTAGAGCAGGTAGCCTTGTGCACCAAATAATACTTTGCTTTGGTATCCACTTAAATTGTTCCGTCTTACTGGAGTGACAATGATGTCGACGATCTTTCAAGTCTAGATCAATAATCTATTCACCGATACCTTTGACACAAATATCGGAGCTGGGCTGACCCCATCGCTAGTCAATCGCGCTGTGAAATACGTCATACGGAAGCTGAATTTTGATACAAACGAATCTTAGTAGAGAAGTCAAGCCAAGAGGTAGCCTGTGCAGATGACATCAGCGTTTTGTCACGCCTGCTAGCAACTGCCAAAGATTTTTTTCTGAAACTCGACAGCAAAGTAAAAGTAGTAAGTTTAAAAATCAATGAGAATAAAAGGGACTCATAACGCAGTCAGAAAATCGTCCCTCAAATACAGAGAATTCACAATTGGCAAATACAGGAGCTATATGAGATTTTTGACAAGCCAGAGGTCTCAACGATTGTAAAACTGCCAAAGAATTTTTGTGAAACTCGACAGCAAGGCGAAAGTAGTAGGTTGATGAGAATAAAAGGAATTCATGACGCAGTCAGGAAAACATGCCTCAAATACATAGAATATCATAATTCGCAAATACAGGAGGTGTATGAAGTTTTTGACGAGCCAGAGGTCTCAACGATTGTAAGACTACGAAGCTGCAATAGGCTGGCTATGTAAATCGTAAGGGCGAATAACGGACACGTAAAAAGTATTCGTTGGATAAAAGGGCGGAAGTTAGGGGAGAAACCAAAGGAATGCTAGTCTGAAAGACATTCCATCGTTTTTCCGACTTCGAAAGAGGAGAATGCGGTCGATGGAATAAGATAGATTGATGTGTTTTTTGCGAGAAATGAAGACCGCAGAGGAGCTTAAGTACTACCATGAGGAAGAAAATTGTTCTGATGACCTTTGAAAATTTACTCAACAAATGAAATCAGTGAGCTTCCGACAAAATGATAACCGTGTCAAATGAGAATACTGAGTTAATTTCTGTTATTTTTTGCATCCATCGAAATTTGAAATACATGATATTTGCTCTCGATATATTATTTAATATTTTCAAACAAGAACCAATACTTGTTTGAAAATATTAATCCGTGTCTAAAGATGAACCCTAGATTTACAGATCAAAATAATTATGAAGTTGGATAGTTATAAGCACAACAAAAATACCTTAGGATTCAATATTCACTCAATTTCGTTAATAATACTAGTATTGATTAATTTGACATTATTCTTGATAACCGACACATTATTTTTGATAATCGATAAATTTAATGAATTTCGTTACACACGTTGTCCTATAAAAGGTTTTACTTCTCTGTCTGTTTCAATCAAATCGAATCGCATTATATATGCTATGAAATGATTTGAACTTTCAAGCGCATTCAACCCTGCTAAGTGAATCTGCTCTGATAGATCTGTGACGACTGCTTCATGCCAAGGGTGCGGATCTGAAAAGGGAGCTAAGCCGACGCCAAAAAAAAAAAATGAGTATTGCCAAACACATTGAACTATTGTCCCTCAGAATGGAAATACTAAAGCACTGGATGTATTGACGTACCGAAGAACTGAGAGATGAAGTCAGCGGGTAGGAGAGGCCTAAGAGCGATGAACCCTAAGACATAAAAATAAATGGTGAGCAACGAGAATCTGTGTATCATGTGGGAAGCAGATTTAATACATAAGTACCTTACGCTCTCGAATTTATTTGAGTCCCTCTGCTTCTCCTTCCCCTTTGTTTCCCCCTGAGGTTTTTCTTTCTTCTCTTTGGAAGAATCACTTCCCCACCAGTATCCAAGCACACATACAAAATTTTGTTTCACGTGCACACGATCGCGCCTTTGTTATCATTCGTTGAACAGTTTGAGTACAACAGTACAAACTTTCTGTCACAACACAGCAAACGTGAAGGCTAGAAAACTCGTTCGTCAAAGCTGATGAAAATCCGTAACTTTTGATAAAAACCGTGAACTAAAGTGCCGATTTCGTAAACGCGATCTTCAAAAACTTTATAAACGTGAACGTGTTTCGGAGTGAAGTTAAGTGCAAAAAAACAACAAACGTTCTCTCACAACACAGCAAATATAGAGGTTAGAAAACTCATGTATCAAAGCTGATGGAAAATTCATAAGTTTTGAATAAAAAAAAAAGAACGCAAGTGCAAATTTCAAGCTCGCAATCTTCAATACCAATTACAACAAAAACATATCACTTCAAACCTCAACTTCACACAACTTAAGCGAAGTTTGCTAATTGCTTCGACTCTCGCAACCGGTTGCGGATCCAGTACTCTCTATACAGGTATCTATGGATGAATTCGGATATAATGTTAATGGGACGTTAAGTTCAAAGAATTTGGGATTGCTGGATGCCATAAGCCTGAGCAGGACGGACCTAGCTGCATAGTTGATCTAGGTGCAAGAAGGCCGGAAAGGAGAAGTGAAACCAAACGATAGGTGTAGTAAACCAAGTAGTGAGAGGGGACCAAGGAGCTAGCAGCGTGGTAGCTAGTAGGGAGAAATGGAACTGGATAAATAGTGCATGCTTAGTAGGAAGGGGAACTTGGACTAAGAGGCGTTGGGGAAATGATAGTGCCTGGTAGCCGAAGGAAGAAATCAAACTGAACAAATGGCGGAGGCCTAGAAGAAAGGAAAAATGATGGATCTGGCAGCAAGAAGAGAGAAGTGAAACAGAGTGCAGGGAGTAGTGTACTTAGTAGCAAAGAAAAACAAAGACCCAGGAGACATGCTGGCTGGAAGGAAGGAGCAGAATTGGACGAATGGCGAAAGCCTAGTAGGAAGGAGAAACAAGAAATCTATAGGTGTAGGTGTTTGGTGGTGTACGATGGCTGAAAGATCAAGTCGAACTGAACGAATGGTATAAGCCTAGTAGAAAAGTAATGTGATACGTTTGAAGGCGTAAAGCCTGGATGGCAAATGTAGAACTGAAGAGATGGCGTAAGCCTAGTAGGAAGCGGAAACGAGGGACGTGAAAGCGTGAAGAAGTAAGGCCGATTCTTTACAGTCTGCTAGAATTTTCAACTGAGTGCTCTTGCTAAGATTTTGGGGTTCACGCTAAACTCTGAAGATTGAGTAATTTGACGCCACTTGTCAACCCGTGATATGCCCAGGCACCTATTGACTAGCTTACACTACGCAAAACAGCCAGCACAAGATCCAGAGAAATCCACTTTAGATAAAAACAACAAATCCAGCCACAAACTTCTATGATTACTTCCTCAACATTCGCGAGCTTTGGCTCCTCGACTACGCAGCAAAAGATCCAGAGATATTGACCCAAAACGAAAACAACAAAACCAACCATATTTTTATTTATTTATTTAAAATTTCATTTAACAGCTTAAAGACAATCCAATTGCAAAATGGAACAAAACAAACAGAAAACAAAATTACTGCAGATTAGAATTAAGTGAAAAAGTTAAAATATAAAGCAATTCAATGATATTAACAATAATAGGTACTAAGTTGAAAAAAATACATATAAAATGAAATTAAACCACAAACAAGTCTAATATTTACTCCAATTAAGTAGTAAGGATCAGGCTTCTTAAGCTCAATTTAAGAACTAGGTATGAGTTGAGAAAAGGACCAAGCTCAAGCTTATCATGATTTCTTACCATTCCTATAATGGGAGAGTGAAAATATAAATGTGTACGGGCATACGGTAGTACGAAAAAATTGTTTGCCCGTGAAAAACTCGATGATTGGCGAAAACGTTAGTCTGCATAAAATGCCGATGAAATTTGATTGTGGCAGAGTTGATATATAGCCCAGTCATATTAGGTAAAAACAGGGGTCAACCTCGGAATGAAAGATAATAAGCTGCAAATTAGTATGAACCTTTGTTTTGCCATTCTAAATGTTGTCTCAAAAGTCACAATCGTTATCGTGTTCGCGTCTCAAGATATTCAAGGTCAAAGGTCACAAAAATCGGTTTTTCGCGAATATCTGGCTTCCTATCGGTTAAATGAGATTTGCATTTATTATAAAAGTTGTAGGCTATAAAATTCCCTACAACTTTTGTTTAAACTTTTTTTTCATACGACCAACCGTTTTGAAGGTAGAGCGCGAAGAGTGCACATCGTACAGTCATATACGGCCTAATGCAAGGTCAAGCGTGAGTTATGGTTATCAGTACGTTATAAAGTCAATTATTTACTTGGAAATTATAATTATTAAACAATGCCTATTCTTTATGTACTAACTATTAATTATTTATATTTAATTAAAGTAAGTAACTTGATTATTTATATATAATTATTCATATTTAACTCATCATTGACACAGCTATTGCCTTATCAGAACATCAAAAGACTGCTGTCATCATAGGAGAAGATATCGATTTGCTCGTTATTTTAATTGAACGTACTCAGTCACATCATCAGGAAATTTTTTTGAAAAAAGTTGGCAAAGGCAATGTCAAAACACAAATATATTCTACTAAAAGTTTTGACCAATATCCTCGTACTAAAAAGCACATTTTATTTTTACACGCATTCAGTGGCTGTGACACGACTTCTGCGCTATTTAAAAAAGGAAAAAAAACTGTTACTAGAGCATTGGAAAAAATTCCTGATTTAGATAAACTGGTGGAAGTATTTCAACAAGAAAACTGCCCAAAACAAACATTATTAGAAAATGGAGTGCGCATCTTGTTGGCATTATATAATGCTCCAAAATCTGAGGACAACATTGATCATTTCCGCTACACGCAATTCATCAAATTTACAAAACTAAATAAACCTGTACAACTGTCAACACTTCCACCAACAAGTGTAGCAGCTCATCAACACATAAAACGTGTCTACTACCAGATTCAAACGTGGTTAGGGAAGGACTTAGAACCTAAAGAATGGGGCTGGATGCTTGAAAATGAAATCCTGGAGCCCATACGAACGTTATTACCTCCAGCACCAGCCGAACTACTAAACGTAATATTTTGCAATTGCAAAAATGGTTGTGGTTCCCGCTGTGGATGCAGAAAATCAGGGCTACAATGTTCTTTAGCTTGCGGCCAGTGCAACGGACAAGCTTGCCTCAACGCTTCACTGTATCCAAGTAATCCCGATGAAGAAAATACATATGATCCCGATATTCTGGAAGGTTTGGAGATGAACATGACAGATAATGAGGATGATGACAATGAATCGAACATTTTTGAGCGACAAGAAGAAGAAGACGACGAACAAGAAGAAGATAATTAGCTTCCATTTCCAATTTCATTACAATTAAAATCAACAAAGATACTTTTGATATTTGAACTCACATTTTGATAAATGTATATTATGCCGTATTTAATAATAAATAAAAATATGTGTAAAATATATACTCTTACTATCATTTTAACTTAAAATAAAACTAAAATATATAATCCAGAATTAATAATATTTTATACTTAAATAGTTAAATATGAATAATTATATATAAATAATCAAGTTACTTACTTTAATTAAATATAAATAATTAATAGTTAGTACATAAATAATAGGCATTGTTTAATAATTATAATTTCCAAGTAAATAATTGACTTTATAACGTACTGATAACCATAACTCACGCTTGACCTTGCATTAGGCCGTATATGACTGTACGATGTGCACTCTTCGCGCTCTACCTTCAAAACGGTTGGTCGTATGAAAAAAAAGTTTAAACAAAAGTTGTAGGGAATTTTATAGCCTACAACTTTTATAATAAATGCAAATCTCATTTAACCGATAGGAAGCCAGATATTCGCGAAAAACCGATTTTTGTGACCTTTGACCTTGAATATCTTGAGACGCGAACACGATAACGATTGTGACTTTTGAGACAACATTTAGAATGACAAAACAAAGGTTCATACCAATTTGCAGCTTATTATCTTTCATTCCGAGGTGAAAGCCCTAATATGACTGGGCTAATAGAAAACATACCTGCGACATAACGACAGAGTAGGCAGACTTAAGAAGGATAAACGACAGTCATAGAGTTGATATGGGATTTTGAATTTGTAAAACAAGACACGAGTAAATTTTCGCTGGACATTTTCTATCGAGTTAATAAGGTAGGAGTGTCGGGGACACCAAACAACAGAGCAATATTCAAGGGTAAGACGGACAAGGCAGATAAACAAGCGGACGGGGGTAGATATATTGGTAAATTTATAAGAATGCCTGAAAATTAGACCCAATGTTTTTGAGGCTCTAGTAGTCGCGATTCGAATGTGTGCAATAAAATTGAGCTTAGGATCAAAGGTAACCCCGATATCTTTAGCAAAGCTCACAGCAGCGAAAGGGACTTCATTTAACATGTAGGTGAAAGTCACCGGAGATTGATTAAGATTAAAAGTCATTTGATAGCATTTGGCAACATTAAGATAGAGGTAGTTAGACAAATACCAGTTACTTAGTGCATCAGATCCATCTGAAGATATTGACAACCTTGTACAGCCCTGATAGCTCAAAATACTTTGAAATCATCGGCATACAGTTTGGAGGCGATAACCGAAGTAAGATCATTTATGAGCAATAGGAATAGGAGGGGACCTAAAATGGAACCTTGAGGAACACAAGAGGACGGATAAAATAGAATAGAGGTAGTTCCACAGTAGCCAACACAACATATACGAGAAGACAGGTAGGAATCCATTCATTATAAGAGAGGGCCAGCAATCCAGCTACTTGTTTGTAACAGAGGAGTTGATGGTTGACCAAATCAAATGCCTTTGAGAAGTCAGTGAAGATGACATCAACCTGCAATCGATTGTCTAGGGCCTTAACAATGTAGTCGGTGAATTTAATTAAATTTGAGGTCGTATAGCGACCTTTGAGAAACACTTGTTGTTCCTTCGACAAGATAGGGTTCAATGAAACCGAAAGCCGGCTATGTACCAGACGCTCGAGTAATTTCGGAAAGCAGGAAACTTAGGAAATAGGACGATAATTGGACACAGAAGAAGGATCACCACTTTTAAGAATAGGAACAACGTTTGCTCTTTTCCAATTAGTAGGGAAAGTATCAGTCTTCAGACCTTGTTTGATGAGAAAAGTCAGAGGGATACAAAGTGAAGACGTTAATGACTTGCCAAAAAAATTCGGTAAGCCATCAGGGCCAGGTGATATATTAGGATTAAGTGAATGAATGACGGATTCAACTTCAATGTTGTCAGAGATAAGTGAAGAAATTTCAATGGAATGAAGTGCAGGTGTATTAACTGGATCGGAAACATGAGAAGAAGGAATAAAAGTTGACGACAAGAACTGAGAGAACAAGTTGGAAATATCCAGCGGAGTCGACTTAACGATATTATTCCAAAGGACAGAAGGAGGAACAGAAGAGCAGGACTTGAAGGATCTAATGTATGACCAGAAGGGTTTCACATTATTCGCCATAAGTGAACACTCCAAGCTACTGAAGTAGTTTTTAATTGCAGGCTTTAGTTCTTTTTTTGCTACAACACGCAGTTCACAAAAGGGGGCTCTGGATTCTTCAGTGCCACAATGCTTGGTGAGCCTTACGTTTAGCATTCAAGGCACAAAGTGCTTGTTTAGTTAGCCATGGTTTCCGCTTTACTTTACGAAGAACTTGCAAAGATGTGAAGTGTTTAATCAACTCATAGAGGTAATAATAAAACTTACTCAGAGCTTCCTCACACTCCAAGTTATCAGAAATCTTCAGCCAGTCAACCAAGTTCAGCACAGAGGTCAGAGCTTCGTAGTTTGCTTTCAAGAAGTTAAATTTTGGAGAAGGAGCAAAAGTACGATATGTCAAAGGTGCAACTGAGAGATCCAGAGATAATGGCAGATGATGACTATCATTGCGCACAAGAGGACTCAAAGCTAGGGAAACAGATAGACAGAAAAGGGGAAAATGAGAAAGGGATATTATTGAATTGCGTCAGTGAACAGAGTGATTAAACCGGGGCAAGAGATAAAGAAAATGCATCGGAGGATAAAACAGAGAAAGGTAGGATCTTCGTCCATTGCACTGTTCCCAAATTTAAATCACAGCATACTAGAATTCAAGAGTGTGGATGATGCAAGAAGACATAAGAGAAAAACTTGTCAAAGAATGTCTCATACACATACTATGGAAAGTTACTAGGCATGTAGACAGAAGAAACAAATAAAAATGTATTGTTAGGAAGGAAGATCTTGAAAATTACACAGTCCACAACACGGGAAAAGCAAAAATCAGAACAAAAAGAACAACGTTCTATATTAGTAATAGCTACAAGGACCCCACCTCCATCTTCTTTATTTGCAGAGGCCAAATCCCGATCTCAACGGTAAATGTCAAACTCAAGGCAAATTTCTGAGTTTAAGAGATAACTATTCAATCAGGTTTCCATAAGACATACAAATACATCTTCTTTGAGCTGTAGCGATAAAAAAAGCTTATCAAACTTGGTCCCTGACCATCTCACTTTTTGATAATATACTGAATCACTAGAAGGTAAGTTACAGTCATGAAATCTTTAACAAGTTCATAGGTTGTAGTCTTCTCGGTGCACAAAAGGACTTCCTTCTTCTTGAACTAAATGGTGTAACAAGTACTCCAGGTGGCCAAGCTTCAGGATTCAAAATAGTATCACAATTTGAGGTCACTGTAAGCTTGAAAGAAGTTATCACTCTGTCCTCCAGGTTATCCTTAGTCAAAATGTGGCAACTAACAACTTTAATAGCTGGCCCAAATTTTTTGCAAACGTAGTTTTCTTGGTAGCGAAGGATTATTTTTGGTTTCTGGGATCACCTCCCAATTGATTGATGAGGGTCCCGGAAAGCTGTCACGTGTCACAGGTAATTCATTACCAGCAATAGGCAGACTTGCTGTTGAAGCCACGAGAGAATTTAAACACGACTCAATAGTCCTAGAACCAGCAGCGTGATTAGGGGTTTTAAGAGCCGATAACTTTGCCAGCGATTTACTTCGAGTTAGGATGTAAGGTCTTTGTACAGGCATATATGAACCACTAATACATTCCTGCTGTGCTTATGGCGTAAGTAATGGCGTCTGGTTATTTACATCAGTGATATTCACTGTAGCCAGAGTTTTGGGTGACGCGTCCTCTGTAAATCTCAACAGGGTCTCAAATTCCAGATATGCACTTGAGCACTTAGTTTGAAGCTGTTTAAGCTCTTCCGCAGACGATTTGGTTGTTTTTCCAGCCTATTGAGAGTAGAAACATATGCTGACAAAGAATATCTCCTACAAGAATCAAAGTACCAGTACACTCCGTTACGAGCCTTATTAATTAGGTCGGCTGCAGAATCTCACAAAAGCCATAGGGATTTTATTGATTGGATTAATATTTAACGGTTTACAGTTCACTATGAGTTTTAATTATTCTTTCCAAAAATTTCGTGCCACCACAAACACTGACTTGAACCGCGTTTCCACTATCAAAATTTTAGGAAGAAACTGAAAAATTGTACAAAACATCACACTCAGTAGAACTGAAGCTCACACTCTGCACAGCTTAAAACCAAAAATTTATTTCTTCTCCAAAAACAAAGAAGTACTTGTAAAGAACAATTTAATATAAATATCAAGGAAATAATTATAGAATTTACAAAATGTAGTTGGAGGAAAGAAGTTCATCCTAAGATCTACAATAGAAACATATCCAGAATCCGTGTTGGAGTTCAAGATTCGTCTCGAGGAGACTGCGCGTTCAAGGGCCCATTAAGTGCAATTTGTTGACCACCCCGAGACACCCATGCGCTGTAAATTATACCACTGCGAGGTACATGGCGTAGACTTCTTTGAAACGCTTCATTCCCTTCTACTTCCAGGGGTTTCTTGCGCATTCTTCAAATTTGCCTTAGTAGCATACTAGTATTCTAAAACAATGATGTTCCGTTGGCAATTAAAAAAATGAAGCATTGCTAAATTACTTGATCGTAAGCTGGTAGTCGTGACCCAGCTGAGGTGGTTTTAAATTCATATATTTTGATTTTAGTGCTAGCTTAATGCAGATATTTTCTCCGCAGTTCTGGTGATTTAGAACACAAGGACACGATACTGTACCAAGTCGTTGGCCCGTGTTACAAAAAGAGTTTAATAACATTTCTGATACATGCAAGAGAGGCCGAGAATTGTACTCCGTGGCTACCCAATGTATAATGCAATAAAAAATGGAACACAGTAGTCAAAGATCAGGGGGATTCCCTAAACTCTGAAAGGTTATTAGAAACTAGTAGTCAATGGATGAGACCAAAGACATATGAATAAATGGACGAGCAACGAAAATCTATGTACTCGTCCATGTGAGAAGCAAATTTGCCACATAAATAAGTTATAAATAACTTAGGCTCTCGAAACTATATGATTTCCCCTGCTTCTCTTTCCCCTTTGTTTCCAGACAGGTTTTTCTTTTCTCTCTTCAGAAGAATCGTTTCCCCCACTGACACCCGCGCACACGATCGCGCCTTCGTTATCATTAGGAAAACAGTTTGAGTACAAACAACAAACGACTCTCACGGAAAACTCGAACGTCAAAGCAAAAGAAAATCGAAAAGGGCGCGAAATCGCCGAGAAAACTCATGTGTCAAAGCGAATGGAAATTTCGTAAATTTTCAATAAAAACAGTGAATTAAAGTTCCGATTTCGTTAAAAACTTTTTAAATGTGAACGTGTTTCGCCGTGAATAGAGTGCTAAAACAAAACCATATCAATTCAAACCTAAACTTCACACAACTTTAGCGAAGGTTGCTAATTGCTTCGGCTCTCACGACCGGTTGCGGATCCAGTACTCTCTATATCTATGGATGAGACCACTCCAACGCACTCGAGGCGTGGCTGCCCTACTTAGGTACTGGAGTCACATAGAAGTGATACCCAGGCAGAGTGTCAGGAAAAGTTGACCTTTGATCAGTACCATGGATTAGGAGGAGTCCATGGTAGGTGACTGTCATTCCCTACATGGTGAGAGGCCTATCCTGGCTGTAAAGTTGGCGGTTGTGGTTGGAATAGCGTAGGAAGAAGTTTTGAGCACACACTAGTGCTGTAGTTATCCTGAACATTGGTAAACTGAGACCCCTTCCAAGAGTGCGGGGGACTGATTGGTGCATTGTACCAATTCCCGTCTATTGGTGACCGTAGGGTTAGCCCTATTCTTGGCAGGAACCATCCTTTCTCTGTCTAGGGTATTCTCAGATCTATTATCGAGAATAAGATTTGAAATCTTTCCGCAGTTTTTAATGGTATGTGGCCCGTCCTTCATGATGTTAGTATAAACTTGAAACTACCGTCAAGGACAGTATAAAATAAATATTTATGAGGTAGCTTGACCAATTAAATTAGCATCGCTTAAGAAAGTAAGAGTAATTTACTCATTTTGATTTATTAACAATATTTTGACAATTTACTAGTACTAATGCATTTAAAATTCCTTAAATCTCCTACCAGTCTCATTTTAATGAATTTAATTTCAATTTTAAATAAATTACCTTTTTAGTCACCACAACCAAAGTCCCAGTTTATATACTTAAACTGCCTACAAAATTCCCGGTGCATCGTTCTACACAAAGTTTACATATGCCCACATAGGTTTGTATGTGCATACATATGTGAACATATAAAACGATTATGCCCTTTGAAGCTTACTCTCGGATAAATGATTTTGCAATTCCAGAACCCAAACGCGATTTTTAATTACAAAGGGCGCGCGGCATGACGCAAGAATTACGAGATAATCCTTTGTGCTCCGCATCTTTTTTTCCTTTCAGCAGCCATATGATAACTGCTGTGTTGATTCTTTTCGCAGCAACAACAAAAATAAAAATAAATGGTAACAAACTTCTTATCGTAGCTTTCTGCATGGATGGTTACTTGTAACATAAGTGTGGGGATCTTGCTGTTGCGAAGAAAATCCCAAAAACAAAATCTAATTATACATGGAAAGTATGTATGAATTTCAAAGCGCATACATTCCATTCGTTCATTTAACGCTCCCTCCAAAACCCCTGGTTGAATTTAATTTGCGTTGTTTTGACTTTTTTGTGCAATTTAGGGGTGGAAAGTGGACGATTATCTTGTTACGAACATTTCGCTTTTATGCTTGTGTATTTGTTTGTAAGTATTCAATTTGGTGGTGCTGCGAAAAGTCACAAAATACACCGTCAGGATGTGTGTTGTTTGCCCATTGATGATACCAAGGTAAAATCGTAAAAACTTTTTGTGACTCATTGTATTCTCACGAAATTGGGAATGAATATTTGATGTATCTGGGTTTTATTCTTTGCTTTTACGTGGGCATAAGGATTAACGATCGCATTGTGAAACGTGTGAGTGTTGTAAATTATTTAACCATGAAAAGCGAGGACAGTAAAATTGGAAATTTTGTTTTGTTTAATATTGTTATATCAGCAAAAGGATTTTTTATTTTAAGCAGAATTTCAAGTTCGCTTGTGAGGCAATTTGTAATTGCTTTGTGGATAAGTGGTATGATTGTTGATTTATGATAAAGTTGTTATTGTATTTTTATTTTATTCCATAAGTTTTTGATAATCACTGCAAGCTTCATGACGTTATCTCCAGGCTTCTATTTAAAAATCCCATTAGCACCATCAGCCGAAACGGAAAATTTCACGTAGGCACTCTTTTTTACAAAAAAGCAGACAATAATTTGATTCACAAAACTGTTCAAGGGAAATCTTTTTTTACATAAATACTTCCAATGTAAGCCATTTCAAAAGTTTCCGTGAAAATATGAGCATATTCAACACTTCAGTTGCTACTAAAATAATGAATTTCGCTTACTTTCTGAAATTTGGAAGCCGCCATTTTGAATTGACTTTTTGTTTTTTTTTTTAAGAGATATCTGCCCGCCAATCACTGTGCCAAATCTTGTTTGAATCGGAGTTTAACTTTAAACAGGGCAAAGATATTCAATTTTCATTGAGAATGGCGGCTAAAACTATTAAGTTTTTAATGTTCGGCATTTTAATTTTTCATCTGACTTTAATCATTATCTGCAACATGTAAGACTAGGGTAGAACCACCCGCTTTACCAATTTCAATAGATAACAGTGACCCTAACCTTTCAGGGATCATCTAGACCTGTGAAATGTGTCTTACGACTAGCTACTGAGACCGGAAATGCCAGATGAGTCGCGCTTGATCGGCTATGCGGATGATTTTGCGGCTCTGGTCACTGGGCGCACCGTTGTGTTACATAACCAGTATACCCTATGTATACTGGTACGAACTGGGAGCTCAATTTGATGTGTATCCTATATACATCATCAAGGCTCCCGGGGAGAGAGCTCGCTGTAACACACTTACCTGCTACTCTATCCATCAACCAAGGTAAACGTTTATTTTATTAATTGTTTTTATTTTATTGTTCATTTGTTTTTTCAAAATTACATTTCATATTTTAAATTATTGAAAAGTAATGAGTGAAGCGCTTTCCACTTGACTTGTCGCGCTTCACATGTGAGCGCCAGCCTACAGAGGGAATCAACATGATGTGCTAATGATTCGGGGTGGCTACACGGTGTGAACCGCCAAAAGGCCGATTGAAGTTCGCGGCGCAAGCCATCCCACCCCTCACCACTTCGTCGTACACTTTGACTTTACTTCCGTTCTAAATTTTAATCAAGATGCACTCCCCTACTGGATTCGAATACAGACTGCCTGACTGTACTCCATTAACTGTTTATATTTATATGGTCGCGAAACGAGCTTTTGTTCCATATTTCACCGAAATTTGCCGAATATGCAGCATGGGAGCTCCCAGCTCTTACTCTCCGTCTTGTTTGTAGACTTTTACGACAAAATTGGGGAAATCGAGCGAGGGAGAGCTTTTGTTTCATCTTTTGGCTCTCTCTCTCTCTCTACGGCTTCACTTCGTTGGAAGCACACCCCAAAGCTTATATGCTTGATTGTAGTGAAGCTTACCATGTACGTATGAAGTGAATTGCCATGTACGTATGAAGTGAATTGCGAATTGATCTAGCGTATGCCCATTGGACGACAAGTATATGCTTTGATAACAAAAGGTGTATGTGCTTGCTTGTATGTGAGTATATAGGTGGCATTTGTTTGCTCGCAACAGTTGAACAAGCGCAACTTAGGCTGGGTATGCTGATGCGTCAGGTGGAAGACTGGGTGACAGCTCGTGGGTTCAGTTTAGCACCGAAGAAAACTGTAGTGATAATCTTGACAAAAAAAAAGAGAATCCCTAGAGTAAGGATGATCAGTGTTGGAGACATCCGAATCGAATCGAAGCCAGCGGTGAAGTACCTAGGGCCATCGATTGACTCGAAGATGAGTTTTTCTGAACAAAATTTATAAATCATACCATTATCAGCAGAGTTGAGTGAATTTCGATTTCTGAGGTATTTGTTGCCCTTGTTATCACCAAAGCCTTCGTAATTTTTTTTCGGCTCAAAGGTGTGTGAAGAGGGGACACAAGTATTGTTCGTGCATTTTGCCACCCCTTCCCTCCCTGGATTCTAATGCAAAAAATTACTTATTTTTCAGATTCTGGAAGTGCTAATACCTTTCATTTGATACCCTTCTCCACTACATTCAATGAGTAAACTTGTTAAGGACCACTTCATTATACGGAGGGACCCCCTTAAAAAATTTTGATATATTTGATAAAACCTAAATTTTTGTAAGAGAATACTTCTTCTGACCTTTTCACAAATTTTGAGCTTTGTAACCTTTATAGTTTCGGAAGAAATTTCTTATGACGCACGAATAGATGGACGGACGAACGAACAGATGGACAGATAGGCGGATAGATAGGACGGGAAACTAGTAGGTTTGGGCAAAATTTTTTTCAGAAAGCCCTAAAAATCATGATGCCAGATCCAGTAACAAACAACTTAGAAGTTGAAATTCCTTGAACTTTGCTAATGGTAGTGAGATTTAATATTTTCGTCAGTAAAATTGTATCAGTATCATTGAATTACATGAAATCGGCCATTCAAGTGGTACTTTAAAATATCATTTTATTCTATAAGTTTCAATAAAATTTACCGGCTTTTTAGCCATTTGAATTTCCTCTGGTTACAATAATCATATATGATTTTTCTACTACATGGGCTTTTCATCGAACCAGGCATTACACTTTAGATTGAATCTAGTCCAAATTTTCAGATAGGATGCATAACAAAAATACATTTAAGATTCATATCAATCAATTATTTTAGTGATATGGGAACAAAATGTTGGCTGGTTTAAATGAAGATCTTTTCAAGCAAGGATTTGATTGTTGAGCATGTCATAAAAGTTTTTCTTGAATTCAATCATTCTATTTATCCACATATTGTAGGTTATGTACAGAACCCTTTTGACATGAGCATAGTTTTGTCCACCCAACTTGTTTATAAATGGGCCTTAAATCGGCCCAATAATTCAGCATAGTAGAGCCTTGTAACCGTTTTGTCTTTACCCACATAAATGATGCAGATCACAGTTTGTGAGTCCCAGAAAAGGGTGGCCACCACCTTTTCGGCCGATAGGACAGCCTTTACCTTCTTTAGAGTACGTTCGCCGAGAGAAGTTCACTGTTTTGACTGCTCTTTTACCTCTGGTTTGTACCAGTGGAGCCATCTTTCGTCAGTGGTCACGAAACGATGCAGAAACATCTTCGGATTGCGCTTAAACCGCGTCAAATACTAGTCTGGAGTGGTTTTACGGTTGTATTTGTTGTCTTTAGTGAACAAACGTGGCACCCATCACGCCAACAGCTTTTTTATTGTCCCGAAATTTCATGCACCTTTATAGCAATCGAGCAGGTTGTGCATAGGAACTGCTCGAGAAACTTACAAAAAATTTTGAACAACCACGGCATCACTATGCTGCCCACAGATAATCCGGGTGGAACGGGAGCTACTAAAACCAAATCTCTTCATCGTACTGTGAATGGATCAAAGCTGACACCATCCAAAAATCAGACTAGAAATGCAACAAGCACAATGATTGATCATCATAATCTTCGGCATCGGTTTGATTACGACAAATCATGGGATTCACTGGTACCCTTCGCAGAAGATAAATTAACAAAAGTGGCTTTTACAACACGTATATACCATCCGAATATAAACCGTAATGGATCAATTTGTCTCGATATATTAAGATCTCAGTGGTCACCAGCTCTAACTATTTCAAAAGTTTTATTATCAATTTGCTCTCTGCTCTGTTATCCAAATCCAGATGATCCCCTCGTACCAGAGATTGCAAGAATATATAAAACCGATCGGGGAAAATATAATGAATTGGCACGAGAATGACCAACAACAATAAAAACAACATCAAAACAACAACAAATTGCAACAACATCAACAATGCAAAACAGCTACAATAACACCTTTTGAAGAGATTGGGAAAATGATAAATGATCTATGCAAAAATAGCTAGAAAACAAAACATCAAACAATTTCAAAGAAATGCAGAATAGAATTGGAAAAAAAATTTAAACTTAATTTAAAATGCTATTAATTAATATACGTGAGACATAAAAACATTAATATAAATTCAATTTTTCAACAACCAGAAATGTGGCTATAAATAAAAATGCTCGATTCGAATTCGGCGCGGGCAAAGGGTTAAAGAAAATTCATGCATACTATAGACCAGATCTACAATTTACTACACAACCAGCAAATAATTTCCATCTTAAAAATCCTACTATGACTTGAAATTATTTAAAACAGACATTTTCTCACTCAGCACATCGTAATCCTAGACATACAAAATATACATTTACACTCATAGATTTGTTAGTAACAAATCTTATCAGTGAGAGACTCTCCTTGGAAGGCAGGAGAAAGAACAATCTACCCAACGCAACTGCGTATTCCATCCCATCAGTCGATGCACATTTACATTCAGGCGCTGTCGCACAAATCATGTACGCTCAAAACAGCAACAATTCCAAAAACCTGATTTGCACTTACACCACGATAGCATAAGCGAAATTAAGATGGAATTGCAAAGCGTGAGTGCTCGAAATGTTGGATTGCTGGGAGTTGTTGCCGGGGGAGTCGACTTACAGCGCTAATCAGTGAAAGACGGTTGACCACACGGCCGCTTAGAAAATACGTTTAAATCATTCAAAATCGGGTAGTAAATTCACAGCTTAAATGAAAACAATTCCAAACGCTTCACCCTTGCTACTTGAATTACGATTCCCCTGCGGAATAATGCTCCCAAGTAAAATTACATTTGTTTAGAACGGGAACAGGATATTGGACGGTGATTGTGTCTGTCTGCCGTTCGTCTCAAGAGTTGTTTCGTCTGATACGTTGGCCATTCGCAACACTGTAATTTTATAATGGAGGATTAACTCGGAAAAGAGTTTGCTCGGATTCGGTCAAAAGGGATCGTGACAAGGGAAAATGGATGGACGCATAGTATGGGAAACGAAGAATCGTTGCGATGGTTAGACTTCCATGATCTGGAATATTAGATCCGTTCCGCGAACATTGTGCAATTGTTCTGTGCGTGCCACTTTGACCTGAGTAATATACCATAACTTCTTGGTTCCCCTGTTTCTTTTTTCATGTGTTACTTTGGTTGCTTCTCAGTTGACATAACTCGCAACTCGCCTCCAGACGGACGTATGTAGAATATCTCACTGAACGACGTGATCACGCGAAAAAGCTTATGTTGAATTTCAAGGCGAGTCTTTGTGTCGTTTTGTTGCTGTGATTAATGTTATTCTGGCAATTGGAACATCGATTCTATGGGAAAAGTTCTCACTGACTTGGCATATTTTATTGATGTTGTGATGGTTCAGCATAATGTAACTGATGCAAGGTGGACCGTTACTTGTGAAAATTGACTTCACGGAATATTTTGATGTCGAGGCTGTTTCGTTAGCAACATATGCTGATAATTGTTTAGTGACCGTATCTGGCGATTCTGATTTAAATTGCTCTGCCAATAACTGTAACGTAGAGGACTATCATGATTTTTTGTGAGTGTCCCAAGCCCATTACTTAATTAATATACCCGTAAATGCTCAGTTTGAAAGCCAGGACTTACGCACCCCACCTCGTCGTCGGAAAGGCTGGGTAAGTACCCTTTTGAGTGATTTCAATAATATTTTTATATATACATTGATATTTCATTATATACATACCACATTTTTATATATATTTCAAATTTGATATACCCTTAAATTTACATATATAAACAAAAATGGGCTTTGGAAACAGAAATTTCATAAGGGCAGAATGGGACATTCCTTATGAATAAAGGGAATGAATCTCCTACATCTACATTATTAGAACCACCCTTCTGTTCCCTCGTTTTTCTTTTAGTCTTTATATCTATGGTTAACTTCGAACAGGAGAAGATTAGATTTACTAGTAGTTTGCAAATCATTAAGATCGAGTTTGAAATTGATATTGCGTGTGCGTGAGAATTTTTAGTATCGAGTTTATATCGTTAAATTGTTGCTTGAAGAAGAATAAAAAAATGAATTTATAACTTTCAAATGAGATCGGTCTTTCTTTTCTTTCTGTACTGACCGGGGATAGGACCCGGTACGATGGCAGGCTCTCAACGCAAGACATGAGGCAGCCATCGGGCACTGACTAACCTCCATTGGTTTCAGGTGACTTCGCGGGTTGAGTGGCGCGAGCAAGGTGCCTCTTTATAGCATAGGGTTATATAATCGAATTGCATAATTCTATGGCATAAATTGGGCACCGGCGTACTTCTCCTCTATTGGGAAGGCTCATGCAAGTTAAGTTGTATGAGTTTTCCATTCAGAAGATAAATACCTGAGCACTGCAACATTTATGGGTTTTGATCCGGTTGGGCGGGTGCGCGGGGGCACCATCACCACCCGGTTGCCCCTCTCTTATTTGTGGGTCATGAGCCTCGTCGGGTAAAGACAAAGTTACCCTAGGTCCGCCCATTTTAACTTAATAGGGTTTTGTAAAATAATTTTACAAAACCCTTCTAAAATCGCGTCCTGTCTGTCCGTCTGTCCGTCTGTCTGTCCGTCCGTCCGTGTGTCACACCACTTTTTCTCGGGAACTACTTAAGCTAGAAACATCAAATTTTGTATGTAGGTGTAAAATGGTGCTCTCTTCAAAGTTCAACTACAAAAAAAATTTATAAGGTATTTAAGGGGGGTCTCCTCATATAGGGGAGTGACCCCCCCGAAAAAAAATTTCATTGAAGATAGCCGATATGGGTATCAAATGAAAGGTCTTGATGAGAGCTTTTCAAAACAAGTCTTAGTTTGGCAAAGTTTGCTTCGAGGGGCGCACAGGGAGGGGAAATACGCGAAAATTTATTGTCCCCCCCCCTCGCGATTGGACACCTGTGATCCGAAAAATCTGAAAAAAATCAGAAATGTAGGCCTTGGTGAGTACAACAACAACAAATACGTGAGAAGTCGCAATTTACTCAACTTTGTTAGTAATAGTATGATTTACGGATTTTATGTTTTCTTGAATGAAATCTTAACGGTACCCTTAAATTCAATGAAATTCAGTATGTACATGTCTCTTTATAAGATTAATTTATCCCAAAAGTTTCATAAAGATTGAATCATATTTAGCGAAGTTATAGCGGTTTGAATTTTCCTGTATTACTATGGAACAATATGCGCTGCATTTATTACTATGGCAACATATGGCTACGGAACAACATGCACTTTTTACCGACTCAGACACTACAGTTTTGCTAGGATTTGCATGAAAATTTCAGGAATGATAGGTGTCATGAATATCTTTGAGAATCGGTTCAGCTAGTGGTATCAGTAATCGTAAAACAAAATGGTGGCTGTTTTAAATGCGAAGGTTGAATAATTTTGAGATATTTTTTCCCAACTTCAACGTTTAAGGTACATGCTTTGAACACTTGATTCAATTTAATGAATGACTGAGGATGAGTACCCACAATTAATAACCATAAATGAAACAAGTCAAGGAGGCGGGAGAGAGCTCCTAGCAAAAGGGCTTTGTAACCATTCTAGGATTCGAAAAAATTGGCCATTAATCGATGATAACAGTGCAGGAGAGTGGCCCCTGAAAAAAAATTCATCAAAGGTAGCCAATATGAGTATGATATGAAATTTTTCATGGGAGCTTTTCAAAACAGTTGTTAAACTGTCAGTTTTTGCTTCAGTGGGGGCACAGGGGGGAAATACATGAAAAATGTGTTTCCTCCCTCGCGAATGGACATCTGAAATAATTATCAAGGGAGATATTTATGAGTATAACCATAACAAAAACCCCAGAAGTCGAAATCCGTTCTCTTTTGTTAATAATAGTATGATCTTCGAATTTCATAGTTTCTCCAATAAAATCGTCTTTGACATGTTTCTTGATTTTATTCGATCTGGTGACTGTATTTTGTAAATTGAATACAAAACCCTTCTGACATGAGCGTAGGTCTGTTTACCCAACTTGTTTCACTTGTTCTCTGAACAAGCCATTTTCCCTCTGTATGGTTGCCTACAATTTTTGCGACTTCGGTCGCCTTTCTTTTTTTTTACCCCAGAAATTCGTGAATGCGAAATTCTTTTGTAGTGGGTCCTTGTGCTGGGGGAATGAACCCGCCCCACGACACCGCAATGCTAGCCTGCCAGCGCATTCACGCGTCCACAGACGAGGGCATTCTCGGCGGACATCTTCGCCTTCCTCTGCCGAGGCAGCAGACCACGGACTTTGAAATCTAACTATTCACCACACCTTCAATCGGTGGTCTGCCGATATGGATCTGTGGATTTCGGTCACGTTATCTTTGGTGGTCACCGTTTTCGGAGCACCTGGGCGTAGCTCATCAAAACTTAATGTGCCGCCACGTTGAAACTCGTTAAACTAATTTTTGTACGGTCACCATCACAGGAACAGACCCATTTGCGTGATTTTCCTTTTAAAAATTATGCCCGAATCATCGACCAATATTGCTCTTTCTCCATTTTTCTAAAATCCGCGAATACGCTGGCTTTCTCAGGCAGTTAGAACAAAACTACAAGTTCAATTCGACTGTAATTTCAACAGCAGCCATCTACAAAAATGTACTGAAAGTGAATCTTTTTTGCAATAGTAGTGGCATTGGGTGGTGAGGTTAAGTACTTATTGGACGACCTACGTATAATTTTTGAACCTTCTCCGAATTAAAGTAGGTATAGCTCATTGTTACTAAACTAGAATAGCTAGATAACTTGGTAGAAGCTCATATCCAAAGCGCCAGGGATTACATTTAACAGAAGCAACAGAAATAGGGAAAAATCAGACTAGAGGAACTTGACTTTGGAGAAATCTTAAAAGCCATGAGTGAGAAAAGACAAAGCCAAAGAAGGAAGAATATTAAACGTATTGAAATGTCACAAGTGGCCATGACTTTGAAAGAAATTCAGCTGGCATGCAGTAAGGCTCAAAATAAAATCAATATTTAATTTGAAGGGAAAATACCCATAAAAAACGGTCCTTATTAGGCAAATTTCTCTAAAGAAATTTACCTATTGCGGAGAGTACTTTATATGTATTTATATATATACACCCCCTGACAAATGCTTAGGTTCTGTATCTTATCCCTCAAAAATGAGACAACTTCTGTATATTTCAGTGTCAAATAAGTTTTACATGACAATATCGATTAACGGTTAGTTTGATAAAAATGGTCAAATGGTCCGTATAGCCAACGGATTTTTTGTAAATGGAAAGGACTTATCCCTGTGCAAAAATTTTGCAGGTTTATGTAATTTAATGAGTAGTTTCGCCGTGGTAAGCAGTATTTCGTTGAATGTAATATATATATATATATATATATATATATATATATATATATATATATATATATATATATATATATATATATATATATATATATATATATATATATATATATATACATATATATATATATTTTTTTTTTTTTGATGATCTGGGAGTGCGATAGTTAAATAATGTCGGGAGGAAAACAACTATCCTCCGACGAAAAAGCTAGAATTGACGTAATGAAGGAGGAAGGGTATTCAAATCGCACAACGGATAAAGGGCAATTTGAACGTCATTAATAGTTACATACGGGGTCGCGAGAATTATGGCTTACGACCTGTAAAAAGTAGGAAAAAAGTAATTTCTGCAACATTAAATTAAAAGCTATTAAGAGAAGCATCGAGTTCTACACTTACTGTGCGCCAACTTGCAAGGGATTTGCAGTCAACGACGAGTATTCGGACCATCCAAAAATTTCTAAAGACTTCCTCATCTTCAAAACATTGCGGTTGAAGGAAAACCAGCATTGACGCTGCAATATCATTCGCATTGCCTGGAATTTGTATCGATGGTCATGAGCTAGACTTTGCAATATAGGCAGGTGGTATACACAGACGAAAAATGGTTTTCGTTGGAAGGTCCAGATGGGTTCTCCTATTATTATCATGATATTAGGAAGGAACATATGTACTTGTCACGTCATCATTCCCGACTAGGCTTCACTATGGTATGGGGAGCCATATCATACCATGGAACTATTGACCTAGTTATTATACATGGTAGACAAATGGGAACATCTTATAAACTGCTTTTAGTGGGTCACTAACATAATCAAGATGTCCCAAGACGAGATTTTATAACATTACAGCAATTCACACAGCGACGGATGTTCAGTCATTATTTCGGAGAAAAATGTATTTATGTTGACTAAGTGCTCGGCTCTCCCGATGTCAACATAACAGGTAATGCTTGAGGTTGGCTTGTTTAGGATGTTAACAGCAGTGGTAACCAAAACAATGCTACAGAAGAGTTAATTCATGGGATCAAGGTGGCTTGATCGCAAATATTACAAGCCGTGCCCCATTCTTTATACGGTTCCTTGCTTAGTAGAATATTTGAAATTATAAATAAAAATGGCGGCAATACATGCTACTAAATAAAAATTATTGCTACTTTTTTTAAAAATATTTATTCTCTTTGATTCTAGACTGGAATATTTTTTAGCGGAAACATTATTGAAATCTGTAAAATCGTCCCTGAGCCTGTGCAATCGTCACACTAAAAAGTGACTCTTTGAATCACTAAGAAATGATTCTTGGAATCAAACCAATCACTGTAATTCAAGGAAAAAATTCTAAGTATATTCAAAACATTTCTTGTATTTCTGACCTTTCAGAGTTTTGAAAAATAATGTTAATGGGTCAGATAGTCTCTATTTCACCATTTGAATCAAAGCACTTGTCGCGCAGTGTGTATATATCGGATATAACGGAATTTGTGATCACGCTAGAGGTTTCGATTTTGCTCTGATTTTCACCAAATTTTCGGGAAGTAAATATCTTGGCTATGTTTGTTGACAAGCTAAATCGAGCAAGAGAAAAACATTCATTGTAGTTGTCACCAAATCTTTCAACCGACATTGATGAAATTCGCGAGTTTGATAAATATTCTAAGTGAATTCAAGACAACTCTTTTATTTCTGATATTTCAGAGTTTTGAAAAATTATATTAGTGGATCAGATAGTCTCTATTTCGGCATTTAAATCAACGCACTTGTCACGCAGTGTATATATGAGTAAATCTGATTTAACGAAATTTGTGACCACGCTAGAGGTTCCGAGTTTGCTCCAATTTATGCAAAATTTTTAGGAACTGTATATTGTGTATATATCTAGGCTATGTTTGTTGAGCAGCTAAATCGATCGAGCGAAAACGAAAAAGCGGCCATTTTCGACGAAAAATCGTGATTTTTGCACTGACCAAAGTATAGCCCTGGTTCGAACGAAGCTTGGAACATAGGTTGATTAAACTATATTATGACTCTCACAATTAAAAATCCAATGTCGAAGTGCCTGAAACCAAACTGCGGCCACTGGAAAGTGGAAAACATTTGTTGTTGTGGTTGTGCCCAAACCTTTCAACCGATATTAATGGAGTTCTCTAGTTTGATAAAGACTATATTTATCTGAAGAACAATGTTAAAAAACTAGATGTCACGTCTCAAAAAACAAAATGGCGGCTTATTCAGACTCGCAATTTCAAAGGCTTATAAAAGTCGGTGGAGCGAAATTTAATAATATTAGATTTAGAAGATGATCAGATGTAAGGATTTTGTCATTTTGTGATCATTCATGTGCAAGTTTCAAAATGGCAGCGGATCAAATATGTGATTGTTTTGGATTTTTTGGCCCTCTAGCGGCCACTTTTTTCTACTGATTTTGATGAAACTTGAAGTTATGGATAAAAAATTATCAAAATCAAATTAAAAAATGAAAATTTGAAAATCTAAAACTTAATACTTTTAGTTGCGATTTTAACTAAAAATCAAATGCTTTTGCCCTGTTTAGAGTAAAACCCCGATTTGAACGAGATTTGGCACATTTATTGATGACACCTTACGATAGTTATATTTAAAAAAACGCAAAATCAAATGCACAAATGCAAAACAGCGGCTCCCAAAGGTTAGAAAATAACCACAATACACTATTTTAGTAGCACTGAAATAATGAATATGTTTCATGGAAACGTTGGAAATGGCTTTATACAACAGACTTTTTTCTTTACACAGTGTTTGACTTTCAAGGTGGGACCAATAAGAGGATATTAGCTTTAAAAAATAAGGGTATCTACGAGGAATTTGCCTTTCCGGCTGGTGGTGCGAATGAAATTTTTTATTTAGGAGATGGAGTTTTATTCATAAGGATTATAAAAAAAGTTGGGTAGACAGACCTACGCTCATGTCAAAAGGGTTTTGTACCCAACTACTCAGAATTGCAGTCACCAGCAACGAATAAAGTCAAGCAATATGTCAAAGAGACGTGCACGTTTATAAGAAAATCCATTGTTTTTCTGTTTTCAACGGTCGCCATTTTGTTGCAAACCAACAAAAATCACTCAAATGATGCATTTCAAAAAATATTAATGTTATTGACCTTATTTGGAAATTTCAAGAAGATCAAATCAAAACTGCAGTGACTGATTCGATTGAAAGTCCATAAAATACCAAAATCATGTGTTATTGCTGTTGTAATTGGAGATATTTCAAATGGCTATAACTTCCGTGTATATCAATCCATTCTCATCAAACTTGCAAAGTTTAAAGAATTTTGTGGGACTAATTAAATGTCGAATTTTGTTCAGTTTAAGGGCAACAATACGATTTTATTGGGGAAAATGTGAAATTCGAAGATCATACTATTATTGACAAAGTTGAGCGAGTTTTGACTTCTAAGGTATTTGTTGTTGTTGTACTCATGTACGCCTACCTCCATAGTTTTTTTTCAGATTTTTCGGATTACACGTGTTCAATCGCGAGGGAGGGGACACATATTTTTCGTGTATTTCCCCTCCCTGTGCACCCTTGGAAGCAAAAACTGTCAAATTTGAAAAGTTCTTCTCAAAACCTTTCATTTGATATCCATATCGGCTACCTTTGATGAAATTTTTTTTCGAGGCCACTCCCCTATATGGGGAGATCCTTATAAAAATACCTTATAAAAATTTTTTTTGTAGTTAGACTTTGAAGAGAGCACTACTTTACACCTGCTTACAAAATTTGACATTTCTAGCTTAAGTAGTTTGCGAGAGAAAGTGCTGTGACATACGGACAGACGAGCAGACAGATGGACAGACAGGACGCAATTTTAGTAGGGTTTTATAAAACAATTTAACAAAACCCTGAAAATTGAATTTACCACGCGGGACTGCAAGTCAACTTATTTTAAGGCATAGGAGTCTAGTTTATAGAGATGGAGGACGTCATAGAAAGGTAAACATTAGAAACCACCGATGAATAAGTCGATATAGCAGGAGAGTACTGCTGCCAGAAGGGTTTTGTAAAATGATTAGTAACTTAAATAACATCTTCTGAACATTAAAGCTTGACTTATACGAGTACTTATGTTTTATATATTGAGCTCGGAAAACTAGCATATGATCATTATGCACTTTGATTGGTCGCCATTTTATTTTCAGTGTGTTGACCTCATTGTTTGAGTGATCATAATACACATCTGTAGTTTATTGGTCTTCTGCAAACGTGTCTCTGCTTTGTTGATTTAGCAAACGTGGTTCGACTCCTTTGAGCCATCTTCAATGTAATTGTTTATTTATTTATCGCCCATAGCTGTTTGTGGCTCGATTATTGTGAAATTTTTTTAACGTGGATGCGCTTGATGACCAAAAAGTTGCATAAATTGGCCAGCCTGTTGATTGATTCAAAACATTCTCGTCCAAGTGCTTTCTTGAAAGGCCCAAACATATGGAAACCCTAAGGTGAAAGGTCCGGGGCTGGCGGGAGGATGATAAGTGTAGTCCAATGCATATCATCCGATTTCGGGGTCTTAGGTCTGCAGCATAGTATACTCAACTAGTACCCACACCTTTCATTTACCCTGTGTTGCACACTTTTTGAATTTTCTCAGGGGCACGTCAGCTGATCCGGGGCATGAGAGCAACCCCATGTTTGGCGCGCTCAAGAAACAAAGCAAAATGCAAATAAAATTTCCGACGCACGTGTTTTTTTACGCATTTCAGAACATGGGAGTGCTGCCACATCCTAATAAAAAACTAAAAGATTGCATGGAACGAATTTGTTTTTCTGCAAAGTTATTGATTTTTTGAGATATGGTAATCCTGAAATCTCTCATCGAAGCATATGTTTATATTCGCGCCATAGATATAGAGAGTACTGGATCCGCAACCGGTCGTGAGAGCCGAAGCAATTGGCAACCTGCGCTAAAGTTGTGTGAAGTTGAGGTTTGAGGCGATATGCTTTTAATTTAGCACTCTATTCACGGCGAAACACGTTCACATTTAAAAAGGTTTTAATTTTAAAGATCGCGCGTACGTAATCGGAACTTTAATTCACAGTTTTAATTAAAAATTTACGAAATTTCCATCCGCTTTGACACATGAGTTTTCCCGCGTGGTTCGCGCTCTTTTCGATTTTCTTTTGCTTTGACGTTCGAGTTTTCCGTGAGAGTTGTTTATTGTTTATACTCAAACTGAAATGAAATTTCGTTGGTGTGCGCGGGTGTCAGTGGAGGAAGCGATTCTTCTGAAGAGAGAAAAGAAAAACCTGTCTGGAAAAAAAGGGGAAGGAGAAGCAGAGGGAATCATATAGTTTCGAGAGCGTAAGTTATTTATAACTTATTTATGTGGCAAATTTGCTTCGCACATGGACGAGTACACAGATTCTCGTTGCTCGTCCATTTGTTTATATGTCTTTGATTCGCGCCAATCCTCGCATCAGCATTTACCTACCTACCTGCTACCGAAGATTTATGGCTCGCTGTTCGGCTTGTGTTCGAATTTTTCCGGAGGGTTGATGGAGTGTGGTTACTAGTTGAGTATACTATGGTCTGCAGTGTGAGGTCCGCGTAGTGTTGTAGTGAGAGTACTTGCTGCGCAAGTTGAAGGTTCGAATTCCGTTTATGACAACAAAATCATGTGATTCTTTGAATAGACTATAAGCCCGTTCAGTTATGGTACGTACTGGTTTAGGCGAAGGCTCAAAAGGGGCTGTAAAACGAAAGCTAAGCTGTGCTAAGCATGGGCTCTTGCATTGTCTTACAAATGCAGGGTGATTCAGATGTGTTGACAGAATCTTTTGACTGGTATGCAGCTCGAAGATGGATCAAAATTCATAGTAGTAGGCACCATATACTGTGTGACGATCGTAAAGAAAATCAACGAATAAAATTCCTTGAGAGTCCCAGAAACTGGTGATACTCGTATTACCTTTTCGACTAACAAGTCAGTCATAGCTTATAATACTCCTATGTCTCCCTTTTTTCACTCCATAGAGGCCTTTTATTACTCGAGAATGTCGTGTTTCATTGGGAGTCAAAAAGTGTATTCTTTCCGAACCGCGCACGCACTCGGACCCCAATTTTAGCTGGTTTAAGCCTTAGCTTATTAAAAACTTTATTATGATGTGGTGTGCAACCTAAGGATGAACTTATCTTTCGTTCATTGCGAGGACAACTAACAAACTAGTTGGGCGGTTGACTTGGCGTTGAATCATCTAGACAGGCTCTTCTTGACGCTCCTCATATCTTCGACACGCTTTCTAAGTCCTTAAAAGTAAAAGGCTCGTTTATATTTGAATGCCTCTCATAGCTATCCCGAGAATGTAAGCTATTTACTATATTTCATTCAAATCAAGCACGCAGCTTGGCCATTACGAATCTGCTCACTGTACTTGCTTAATTTTTGTTTAATATATGTTTTTGTATGGCAGCGCAAAATCTCAATGCTTTCAAGTTCATCAGGCCAGTTGAGCGGATTTGTTTGAGGCGTTTCTTCTTTCTATATTGTGGTCCATTCTGTTTTTGGTGCGTTAAAATAAAATTTGAAATGAAGGTTGAAAGCGAAGCTAAGTCAATGATTTTTGCTGTGCGTCAATGTTATTCTATGCAAAATGAGTATGAAATTCTGTGTACTCGTATGTAACTTTCATAATAAGAATTTAATTGATTTTAATACTTACTGTAAATGTGCGAATAATTCTTACCTGCAAAAAAAAAACAGATTAATGTTAATCAAGCACGAAATATTAAAAGAATGAATAATATACTGATTAATTTAAACAACTAGATGTTCATTCTTATAAATTGGGTAGGCGGGAGAATGCTTCTATTGAAAACAATTTAAATCTAGCCAGTGAAACGCAATTAGAGATTTCTTGAATCAATGGTATTCAATTGAGAAGTTGCTCAACAATTACGAACATTTCTTTTCTTCCTTAAACGTTATCATAGAAAATGCAATTTTAAAATCTGTTTCGAATAAATTTTAGGAATATATGCCAAATGACACCCCATTCAACTAGTTTTGATGAAAAAAAAGCTCCTTGTATAAATAGAGCCTTAAAATGGGCTGCATCAAGTTTGGTGACTGTAACTTCCATAGATTTTTTAAAAAAATTATAAATGGTTGTGATATCAATAGGATCTGGTATTTAGATGCCAAATCTATAACAGTATCCTATTCATAACTTCAAAGTGCGCTGAGTACCTAAGGAAACTAATATGGTGCTCTAAATTGCGATTACACAACTTTCTATAAAAAGTAAAACCATTTATATCTTTGTACCATATTGGATTCCATACGACGCTCTGAAACTCACAAAGTTCCATTAGCGTCTGCCAAGAAGACATTTCAATAATAGATAAATGCTCATTTAGCTTCAATTTGCATAATAATTTCTTTGAACGTGAATATTGAGTACTGACTGACACAGTATGTCGTATCGTTTGAAGCTCTCTGCAAACGCAATTGCTTTTCACATAACCAAACTTAGCTATATGTAAATATTAGGCCACTTGTTTCCGTCAAGCTTAGTTCATATTTAGAGCTTACGTCTCTGTTGGTCGGGTCTTTGCTGTGATACTCACGAGAAGCTATTCTCTGCTTAATGATATATCGAAAACGGAAAATAGAACCACCTTTTCTAGTCGTTATATCCGGAAGGATGCCAATGACAGTAGGCGCTTCTTAGGAAAAGATAATTTCGAAAATAGCTTTAATATGCCACTGCGTGTCTCGCATACACAGCTTCCTAGTGATGATGATTACATACATACGTGCATGCAAAAAAGGTTCCACATGGGGTGGGAGAAAGCGTGAGATGGCGATGATGATAAAAACCACTTTGTTGATTAGAAAATGTGTGATGAGTAGTACGAGCGAAGAATATTTTATCCGTTCAAATCTTGCATACTAAATAAATTTTAAGAAATTTAAATTTTGCTTTTTGCCTGAAACGTGTCTCCAATTAAAGATACTAAGTTCAAAAGTTTCTAGCGTATACTGTGGAATTTCCATTCCGAATTAAAACCGCAAAAGTCTTAATACCATTGTAACCAAAATATGACATCTGTAAAAGAAATTTTAATGATGGGAATCCATTCAGCATTCGTAAAGTCACAACAAAGTAAAATCGTACAAATATCTTCAGCGTAAATTCTTGGAAAATTTATGTACATTCAAAGAATATGACCTGAAGTATTTTCTGACAACTTTACCATGGACACAAGATTGAATGCGTGGATATATCAAAAGAAATCATATTTTTCGGTGAAATTCTGCACCGAATTATACACGAATCTTCACCCTCTTGGTTGTATTATAGATTCATGACTAAACGATATGGTGCCTTAACTGCGTAGGAGTTAGATGTAGCTAGATTTCAGATTCATAAGAATAATGAATTTTTTTCCTAGAATCTACAACTACGCTAAACTTACTCACATTTAAATATGTGAGTGGAATTTTTTTCATTAATCTAGAACATCAAATAGCCTAAATGGTTGTTAGCAAGACTGGTAATTTAATTTAACTCAATAAAAATCCATAAATTGAATGGAATGTGGAACAAGTACTGAACTTAGTAGTTTTACAAAACTCTATTAAAATTGCAACCTGTTTGTCCTGTGGTAATTCAGCAATCGCCTAAGCAAACTGCTCGAAAACCACCATAATGCAGATCCCAACTTCAATTGTAAATTAAAAAAAAAAATCATTTGAATTTGCAATTGAAATCCGGACACGGCAACCCCCTTTACAACGGAGCTTATCCACAAATTGCACTTTCGCAATGCGATTGAAAGTGGACGGAAGGCTTGACAACTGCCGTTGTGAGGAGTCCCGCAAGGTGACGATGAATAACAGGGGAGTCTTTGTGCTATCGCCAGAAGTTTCAGACGTCGCGAATTGTCTGTCCGGGGATTACATTTGATTTGCACACGGGAAGGTTATACGTATGTGCTATAAACCCGAGGAAAGAAGTTGCTGATCCCGTGTGGTCACGCGATCAAAAATTACATTGCAATTTGCCCTAGCCTAAGCATATCGATGAATCGCGACCAAAATCGTATGAGTGAAATTGATTTTGAGTGTGCAATCTTCTCCTTTTTTCTTTTGTATGCGATTACATACCATTATCGGTAATCAAAACGAAAAGTTTTGCGAGAATTTTGTGAAAAACTAAAATTTCTATGTGTTTCAACTGACAATAACCTTAATCCGCAGCAAATATGCGCGACAATAGCCCCAAACATCGTAATCCTTGACAAATAGCTGCCAATCATTACAATCAAGTTCATACAATCCCAGTTAGGTTGTCTCACACCGTGAACCCAAAAGGATTTTTTGAGTGAAATATTGTTGAGGAGGAAGTAAAAACTAATTATATACTCGTTTGTGGGCTGGGCGAACTTTCTAAAAGAATTCGAAACAAGTGATGGCGGATTTAAAGAGGCATTTACATGCGAGTGAGTGAGGTGAAAAGTAACAAGCCTCCATGAGATTTTAACTGATTATTGCGAGAAAATGTAAAAACCCACCCGAGTCATCAATCACTGCCGAAAATAATTTACAGAAATCATCTAATAATTTAAACTGAGCGAGAAATGAGGAAAAAGTTAAACATAGATAACAATTGCTGAAGTGTGTGCACCAGAAAAGCAGGAAGAAGTGGGAATTTGTACGAAATGGATGGAAAGGTGTGAAAAGATTTCCGGTATGTCACCGAGCGTGAGTGTACAGCCGAGTGGCTCAGTGGTGTACAGGGAAAACCCAACCGATACTATCGCCAGCGCAAGTGCCCGAGGAAGGTTGTGTACGGGTAACTTGCACTACTTTGGCACCCGAGAAACAATCGTATGGGGTGGATTGAGAAGTTAACATACCATCGGAATTAATGGAATACTGTTTATTTTACGAATCAATTTTGGATACGTTGGGTTTGCAACAGATTAATGGCTAAAGGAAAACGAAATAATGTTTCTAAATCGTGAAACTCTGTTCATAACTGAAATTGAAGATCGTCAGGATAAGAAGGAGAAAAATTAATTGGTGGAGCGATGTTCTTTGTGTTTTGATATGGATAGTATTCGAAAATAAGCTATAACTGAACCACGCGTTAACATAATCGACCCAAAGAAGCTTGTCTCGATATCTTACATCATCAAAGGAATTGAATCGTATTCAGTGCAAAACTGTTTTTGGAATTTTCCTCCCCCTCTATGTCAATACATTGTAACAAATTTGTGCAGCGCTCGTTACGTACTTAAAAACAAAATTTGATTAGGCATCATTGGAATTCATTATCAGTGGGTGCCCGGCGAGGATGTTGGGTAAGTACCCTCTTGATTCTTTTAATTTTAGCATATTGTAGATTATAATTTAATTTTCTTTCGCACGTCATTAATTAGAAATTTTGTTGTTTGCTTACCCATTATTCCGTATAATTCTTGTTCTTTTCTTTTGCACATTATTAGTTATAAATTATCCCATATAATTTTAGTTTTTTTTTGCACATCATTAATTTGACAATTTATTCTTTGCTTACACATTATTCCGTATCATTTTTGTTCTTTTCTTCTGTACAATTATAAATTTCGTCCTTTATTATACATCATTACTTATAATTTTAGTTCTTTTCTTCGGCACATCATTAAGTAAAACTTTACTTCCCCTCGTTTTTTTGCACATCACTACATGTAACATTTGTGGTTTATAATATTTTATATGTATAACAATAAGAACAAAAGAATGAATAGATGAATCGCCAAAATAATCCAATCTCGGTCTTTTCTTTTCGTAACACCTGGCCGGGTATGGGGCCCGCAACGATGGCCGGCTCCTCCACTATAATGAGCTAGCCATCGGGCGAGCTCTTACCTTGTGATGCGTTTCATTTGGTCTAGCCCGGTTAGAGTGGCCTTCCGCTGGCCTGCGCTTTTATGGTATAGTGCTATGTGATTCCATCACATAATTCTTCTTCTTCTCTTCTTTGTTGCACTACAGCCCCTCTTGGGCCTTCGCTTAGAGAAAGTTAGAATATCTCATTTTCATGACCGTATTGATTTTTTCGGAAGTTGGTTTGGTCAGTATCATGCTCCCGTGTGCCTGCCCAGCTATGATATGATCTGATTAAATCAGTACATATCACCACTGAGCGACCACTCATAGTCTGTCCGAAAAATCCCCTGAACTAAATCACGTTGCTTCCAACGAGTTTTGAAGCTGGGACCTTCGGGTTATGGGTTTATGGTCTAACCACTAGACCACACAGACATATACTATAACATAAATTAGCCACGTTTATATGTTTCATTTAAGTGAAACATTCATGCAAATTATGTGTGTATGAGTGTTTCACTTAAATGGGCAATATATGGCCACGTCTACATTTGGATCTTGATCCGGTATTGAGGGTGCTTCCATCTGGATGCTCCACTGTTATTTGTGGGTCATAAGTATCGTCAGTAGTGACGAAGTCCCTGTAAGTCCGGCCGTTTTTTCTAGGCCCAGTTTGTCCTCTGGATCAGCAATTTAATAGCCCTTAGTAGGTTACTTCCTTTCTCGACTGCGGTCGATAATTATTGAACCCTCTTCCAAAATTCGTGGATGCGAAAAATATTTTTGTAGTGGGTCTTGTGCTGGGGAAAAGAACCCGCCCCACAACACCGCAACGCTAGTCTGCCAGTGCATTCACGCGTTCCCAGACAAGCCCAATCTCGGCGGATCCTATCATCTTCTTTCGCCGAGGCAGCAGGCCATTGCTTCAGTCGTTTACGGACATTCATATCTAACCTTGTCCTTGCCTCCGTATAGCACAGCAAGATTTCTTACAAACTACATTAACCAGAAACATCAAATTTTGTAATTAGGTCGAGAGTGGTGCCCTCTTTAAAGTCTTACTGAAAAATGAGTTTTATGATGTGTTTAAGGGCGCTCTTTCTACATTTAGGGGAGTAACTCTTAAACATGTTTTCACAAAATGGATATCAAATGAAAGACTTTGATAAGAACTTTCCGAGGCAGGTCTTCAAGCAACACATCTTGCTTCAAAGGGTGCAGTGAGAAGGGGAAAATTGGTATTCTCCCACATCTCTATTGATCCAGAAAACCGGAAACAAATCATAGAAACAGGTCTTTATGAGTACAAGGCCAACAAAATATCTCATAAGATCAAATTCGATTCGGTTAATAATAATACTTTTTAAGAACCTCACTTTTTTGATTGGGAAATCAAAACTGCTCTCTTAAATTTGCCAATGATTCATGCCTATATTTTTTAGTAGTCGGTGTACATGTTCTGAAAACTACACAACAATTGAGTCTTAAACAGGTAAGTTACACCCAATTTAATGTTCGACAACCAGTGATAGCGGGGAGATACACATTTGCAGATATTCCAGACGCAACACGTATGTTGGAATTTCGGTGAGCATTTTTGGAATGGTTAGTAACATTGATTTATTCTATGCAGGGAGAGTTTCGGTCGACAAGAGTATTCTTGAAAAGTAGCACTATTTGAGGAATGCCGTCGCTACGTACTCAAAGAAATAGAAGTTTCCGTAGAGTTTTTTCACTGATATCATCGGGCTTCATATGCTGGTGTTAAATTTGATCTAATTTCAGGTCTAAGTAAGGATACTACTGTCATCCATAAATGTTTTCCTACCCAACGTTTACATGAACTATGGCCACACCATCTATCTTCGTTGTTATATGCATGTGTGTAAAACTGTTGGGGAGTCTATGTTGGTCATTGAATAAAGTAAGACGTATAATCGAAGACCTCAGTGTTTGCATTTTAGTTTAAACCCTGACTGCTGACAAAATTAGAAGTGGGATAATCTCTAATTTTGCGAGTTGTTTTCTTAAAGAGTAGTGTGGTAATGACAACGGGCATTCTGACGGTAGCGGAGCTACGCGAAAAACTTCTCGAAGCCAGTTTATTTGTGTTCGGCACGAAGGGAGAGCTTATTACGCGATTGCGGAGCCATGCAAGCGAAGTAGAGTTGTTCCATGAGGCCAACGAAGATGGCATGAAGGAGTTCGAGAAGCTGTGAAGTGATGTAGGGGAATTGCAAAAGCAATTGACGACCCTATTACAACAGCTAGCTTCCGCCATCGGCACCATAAATTCATTGAAGCCGGTGTCGAATGTCCAGGGTGAAAAGTGTCCGAAGATGGCAACCAGCGTGGTGATCTGGTTACGAAGACCATCACCAAGAACGATATCGTGTGCGAAGCGCTTATAGACTCGAGCAGTTGCCAGTCATTTATAAAACGAAACATCGTGGATCAATGTGTCGGTACAGTTAAGCCGTACAACAGAAGATGATAGGATTCACTGGTGGACAGGTGGAGTGTCGCAAAATGAAAACATTAACGGCCACAAGTGACGAGCAGCAATTTGTGAGTGACTTCATGATAATAGACAACCCAATCTCGGTGTATGACGTCATCATTGGTACTGATGTACTTTCGCGTGGCTGTATAGTGATTAACAAGGGCAAATGTAATCTGATTAATAATGCGTTCGAAAATATTAATTATACCTTGAGCAAGTTTGAAAAACAGCGACTAAAGGCGTTACTACATGATTATCGTGGCTGTTTCACGGAAAAGTTGAAGGATCTTGGAAAGGGTAGTGTTTTGAAAATGAACATTATTTTAGCGTCAAACGTTCCGGAAAATAAAAAACCGTGTTGTGTTCCCATCCCTAAACAGAAAATAATTGAAACCATCGTGAACTAGCTACTACAACTCGACATAACCCACCGCTCGATGTCGCTGTTTGCTTCACCCATTGTCTTGGTGCGGAAGCAGAATGGTGAAGGCAGATTCTCTGTCGACTTCCATGAGCTAAACGTGGTCACCCAAAAAGAATCATGGTACATGCTTGTGCTTGACAGCGTTTTGTCAACGTTGGCGGAGAAAAACTACTTCACCGTGATTGACATGATATCTGGTTATTACCAATTGTAGATAGCGGAGGAAGCCAAACAGTACACGGCGTTCATAACTTACCATGGCCACTTTGAATTCAATCGAGTGCCGTTTGGGCTTCAAAATGCCCCGAGCAATTTTCAGCGACTTATGGCGAGGCTCATAGCATCGATTAATGGTAAAGCAATAAGCTATGTGGACGAGGTCATCATTCCGTCTGGGACTGTCGAATAGGGGCTGGAGTACTTGAAGGAATTCCTAGAAGTCAAAAATGCGAAGAACTAGTGTTGCGCAAGTTCAAATGTTCATTTTTCCAGAACACAGTGTTGTCCCTTGGACATTAACTAACGGCTGAAGGAATTGGGCCTAGGAAGATAAAAACCGTGGCGGTGTAACAATTCCGTAGTTCACAGAATGCTACTGAGGTCAGGCGTTTCCTTGGGCTCTCCGGCTTCTTTAGGAAATTTATTCGGAATTATGCCATCATAGCTGTGCCACTAATACGATCGTTAAAATAGGATGTACTGTTCAACTGGTCGACCGAATGCGAGGAGCCACATCACAGCTGGTGAGATTGTTGACTAAGGTACCCAGCCTAGTCATTTACGACGAGGCATCACAGCATCGTTTGCACTCCGATGCGAGCTTTGTGGGCCTTGCCGGCATCTAGTTGCAGAAGAATGGATCGGGACAGATGAATCCCGTTGCGCACTACAGCCGTATGTGCGATTCAGTGGAGAGCCGATACCATAGCTAGGAGCTGGAGGTGCCCGCGATTTTGAACGCGTGTTAATGGCTCCGAATGTACGTGTTGGGACAGGAGTTCAAAATAATAACTGATTGCCAAGCCATTGCCAGTCTAAAAGCGACGAAGCCGCTCATTCCGCGAGTGGTGAAATGATTTTTGAAACTACAAGAGTTCGATTACCGGGTTGTATTTCGTCTCGGAATAAAGATTACTCATGTCGATGCATTGAGTCGAGCGCCTGTGGAGCCACCGACTGGACCAAGTAGAGTAGAGGAATGTGTTGGTAGTGTCAACTTGTCGATGGAGGATTTGGTGCGCACTTTACAGCGACAAAATTCAGACGTGAAAAACATCATGGACGTTCTCGAGATGATGGCGAGGTCTGAGCAGCGGAAGCAAATTCGCAAGGAATATGTTATAAAGAACAGCTGTCTCTGCAGAGTTGATAAAGAGGGGAAAATGCTCGTTGTTCTGAAGGGCATACACTGGCGGGTGGTGAAGCTGTGTCCTGATGACGTCGGACATCCGGGTATCGATGGTACACTGATTTGAATGAAACGAAGTTTTTGGTTCCGTCAAATCCGTAACTTCATAAAGATCTGCACGAAAACATGCATTGACTGAAGCTATGTGCGAGAGCCGAGAATATCAATTACATGATATGGACATTCCCCGATTACCATTTGAAATAGTTCATATGGATCACTTGGGTCCGTTCATAAGAAATCGCCGCAGTAACGGGTATGTGCTGGTCTTGGTACATGCGTTAACCTGGTATACGGTCATCAATCCAACAAGGTCAACGAAATCGAAAGCAGTCAATCAGCTGACGATGTATTTTGGTCTCCCACGTTTGGTGGTCACCGATTAGGGAACAGCGTTTACCTCGCATATGTTTGAGAATTACTGTAATGTCAACGAAATAACACGCACTAAAACGGCAACTCGAATACTTCAAGCAAATGGTATTGCCGAGTGAGTTATCCAGTTTATACTGGCTCACCTTAAAACGTCATGCGCTAAATCGAATACCCGGGATGACGAACTATGCCAGCTTCAATGGACGCTGAATACACGAGTGAGTGCAACGGCGAAGTTTTTCCAATCGTGCTGATTGCAAACTACCTGTTTAAGGACACCAGTGACAACAGGCTTCTAGCAGCCGTGCAGGATACTAATTTGGGCAAGAAAACGATGACAGACAAGAGAGAAGATGCGGTTAAAAAATTTATCCGAGGCTTGACTTAAGTGGAAAAAGCGATTCGACGAGAGACATCCGAAACAAAGGTAGTAAAAAGAAGGAGAGCCGGTCTTGGTGGAAAGGACCATTCCAGTTACGGGTGTGTCCAAGAAGTTGCAGGCTACATATTGTGGTCCTTGTATCATCAAGAGAGTTTTGCGGCATGGTCGATATATCGTGAAAGAGCGCGAAGCGCATTAGAAACAGCAATCATTCAGTTCGGTGATGAGCAGCGACAAAATAAAGACCTGGTGCGAACTATGCCCAGAGATCGATGATGATTACGATGATCTCGCAGATGAGTTTTAGTTTTTACCCTGACTGCTGACACTACATTGCCCTAAATTTATCAGGGTATTAGGCGACCCATATCCATCGAGGGAAGGCGGCCAAGAGCAAAAATTGGTGTCATAAGTGGAACCTGAAGGCTTAACGGACTTTCAAATATGCGAATGCCACCTAGTGGTGGGTAAAATGCTATGGGAAGGAATCCAAATTAAAACCACCATCGAAAAAAAGGAGAAATAACGTACGGTGCAGAGGGTTGTGTCACCAGTGGTAAAGGATAGTGAGCGAATAGGCTCCCAGTTGTCGTCATCCAGTTACTGCAATTTAAAGAGCTCTTAAACTTGGCTTCTTTTAAAGATACATCTACAAGCAATTTTAGACACAGAAACTTTATTCAAGCAATGACCGTTATTAGTGCAACGCACGCTCCAAAGGGGGTACCAGCAATTCTGGTCCAACCAGGCTAGCTTATGAGTGCAGTCGAAAAATTATGTGAAGATGCTAGGGTAGTTCATGACAAAAATAGTAGAGAGCGTAGATGCGGAGGAGGGAGAAGTTTCGCTGTAAAGTGATTCTCTTGCTACCATCACGCAAAAGTCTGAGAATCAACAGTGGAAAAATGAGAGCCTCTCTTAAAAAATAATACCGGAAAACACGATGGCATTTGACTGTTCCAAAGAGGAACGGAATATTTAGAAAACAAGAAGTAAATTCAGAAAATTGAAAGCGAATTGCAATGTACAAAAAAGTCTACAAGAACATGAGAAATGGAGTTCTCGAGCTAGAAGAGCTTGTACAGATGGTAGTTACACAGGAAAGATAAACAAATCATTGATACTAAATAGATAACTTTATTAGCTATAATTTTGAGAAATCATCTGTACCAGATGGTAGCTGTTGAGTGGGTGAACGTCGTCCTGAAGCCTATTCCGAGTCTCTTTTTCGTTTTTCTCTTAAGCGCGTTCAGTGCTGAAAGTGTGTTTTCAGGCAATGTGTAATTGTGGCTTTACTAAGCTCCCTCCCGAGGGATATTGTCAGCTGAAGAAATGTCACGAAAACAAAATGTGATGAATTGTCATTTTTCTGATTTTGTAGAGTGTAATTGAACGTTGCATTCCGTCTAGCGAAAATCTAACTGAAGGAAGATTTGGGAGGAATTTAATTGATTTCTACGATTTAGCTAAGCTGCAAATTTTGGTAAAAGTGGCAGTAGTTTTTTGCTGGGTGGATAAGTCCTCCATTCTTCTGGCGGGGTGTCTATCGGCCGAAGAATTCTGCGTTAGGCTGCTACCGGAGCTGGTTCCAGTTGATGTGAATGATTCGTCGCCAACCTAATTGGAGGTGTGCGCAACGCGGTCCCCGGTGCTTCGGTTGCTGTTGGTTGCGATGCTGACCTGAATGAAATGCCAATAGCTATTGTGCTCTGCGGTGCCCCCTTGGTCGGAACACCCTGAATCTATTGGAGCAGTGCAACAATGCACTATTTCGAGAAAGGCAGGCTTGAGATGCTCGGTGGAGATATTGGCTGTGCGTCCGTTGACGTCAATTGCGTAGAGGGTGTCTGAAATTCTTCTGAGAACTTTCTCTGCCCCCAAATACGTTAATGGAACGGATGGGCCCACTTTCAGAAGTAACGTGCTAGCCATCAATTCCACGTTATCACCAACGGTAACGTATTGAAAGATAAGTGACGAGGTATTATTGCGGAGGAGCTCCTACAGTTCTGCATCCTTTTACTGCTAAAGCGGCAACTCATTCATATCAACAACAGATGGCACTGAGATTAGTTTAATCTGTGACAGAGCATCCGCGATGTTTTTGGTAGTTCCAGGGACGCACCTTAAGTCCGTAGAAAACCGGCGAAATGAAGCTCAGATGGCGAAATTGCCGTGGTTATGCTTTGTTGGATTGCTACGCAAACGCATGGGTAAGTGGCTTCTAGTCCATGAGAGCCTTCCAATTAGTGCTGAAAATCACGTATGCTGCTATACATGGCAAGCAGCTCACGGTCACATACGCTGTAGCTCATTTGTGGTTTGGATAACTTTTTCTGATAGAAAGCAAGTGGCAGTCACTTGCTTGCTTGCAGCTGCTTGAGCACTGTACCTGCCGCTACGTATAATGTACGAGTATCAGTAGCAAGCCTCAGCAGCTTGTTTGCCTTAAAGTGTGCCAGCAGAACGGCATCAGCCAAACTGTCTTTGCAACTTTACAAAAAATTTTCTGTTGCTGATGACCAAATGATAAGTGTTTTGTTATTTTTCTTTGAAGAAGAAAAGTAATTGGTTAATGGTGATTGCAAACTGGTTCCATTTCAAATGAAGCGTCGATAGTAGTTAATGTATCCGAGAAAACGGCAAAGCTCCACTACTGTCGTTAGGTTCTTTGTAGTCTCCGGGACGCTAGGAGTAAAATGCCTTGGGCGTTGATCTCTTGACCTAAATATTCGGCATCTGTTGCTACCTATGAGCACTTGGCCACATTGATTACTAGTCCATTCTCAGTGAGGCGTGCAAACACCAACCGTAGATACTTTCTATGATGATCTTCTGATTCGGAAGCAATCAGAATATCGTCAATGTAGCAAATACAGCAGCCGAGGCCTTGGAGTACTGGTCCATCAACCGCTGGAACTATTGGACTGTGTTGTGTAGACCGAAAGTTATTGCGATGAAGTCATACAGGCCAAAAGATGCTGTTTTTCGGATGCTCTCTTCTCTAATCGGGATATGGTAAAACGTCTTGAGTAGGTAGATTTTGGAAAAGATACATTTTCTGGCCAAATCAAAAGCTATATCCTGAAAGTGGCGCATTGTAAAACTGGATTTTAGCTCTAGCGATCTTAAATTTCTCTTGACTGAGCCATTGAGGGCGCTCAGCAATAGGTGGACCTTTGGTAACGATTTGGTGGCTGATCATACGCGTGGCCATTTTAGCTCTTATGTCCAGATTGGTTATACTTGGAACCTGCTTGAGTATCTTTTGGTATTGTGAGTTCTTCAGGATATTCGACGCGGATTCATTTTGAACTACGCTCATCTTTCCTCTAACTGCAACTTTTGGCGCAGGGTCACGTAACCGTCGCTTTTATATGCCCACCAATAATCCATAATGGTTAAGGAAGTCCGCTCCTAGGATAGGGTGTCCAACCTGCGCAACGTAGAATTGCCAATGGAAAGAACGTTGAAGGCCATGCGACATGTTTAAAGTTACCTTACTTACCGTAAGTATCGATCAGTTTGCCGTTTGTGGCGAATAAGTTGTAGGCAGCTCTGCTAAACGGTGATTCGTAGGGGATAGGAGAACTGACAGCTCAAGATGTGGTAACCTTAACTATGAGCATCACTCCGGCTGCTTGCAATGCTTCTATGCCCCGTTCAAAATCCCAGCACGGCAAGCCTGCGGTGTATTAGTGGTCGGTTAAAATTGTAAAATTATTCACGAGCTTTGGCACGAGGCTCAACGGGCATGCGACCGGGTAGCCACATTTAAATCGGTCAGGAAATAACTCCAAAGATCGTCAAATAACTCAAAGGCTCGCTGCTGGCAAGATTTAGTGGAAATGAGAACAAGGATCCTTGGAGCCTTGGCTACAAGCTAGTTATGCGAAAGCTTGGCGCCCTACAAATGCCTTGCATACACGATGCAGTAAAAATCAACTAGATAGTGCAGGCACTCTCCCCTATCCATCCCATTTATATTGACGCTGTTAATAGCGAAACAGCAATCGAGTGCCCACTCTTCACATAGCTGAAACTGGAAGAGCCAGTCTTTTTAGTGAAAGCGACGAAGTCTCCAGGCCTAGATGGCATTCCAGCTGAGGTATTGCAATTTACCTAGCACATTGGTCTGAGATACTGCTTAGCACATTCAACGTTTGTCTACCCGTCGGGGTTTTCCCGGTAGGAGTTGGTGTACAAAAAACCAGCACTGGGACACTAAAATTTGGACTTTCGTTCGAAATATGAGAGTAAGCTTCTCACTGGAGGCACCAGAAAAATGCATAAAGTTTTAATAAGGTTAGTACAATATATATCCATGTAGAACATTAAGAGTCAGTAAATAGAAACGCAGATAAAATTTTACATTTTTCGATGAAACCAATGAAATATTCTTATAAGATTGCAGTCCAGGTTTGATTCATTTATTAAAGGCATGATGAATTTAAAATTTGAATGCGGCCATGAAACCATCAGCAACTCGTCCTTCAACTCAGTCCAATTTATATCGGCTTCTACTTTCAATGCCAAAAAATAATTTAATTTTTCGCAACCTTAACATTTGTTACTGACTATGACCTTGGATAGATAGCCCTGAGCATTGAGCAGATTCTGTTGAAAATTTATTTGCCAGATTTAATGAAATGAAAGAAAAGCTAACTTATCGGGTTATTCCGAAAATTAAGTCTGCCTTAGGGAAACAGTAAAATATTCCTATGAATTTTTGAGTTTACATAAATTTTCTGCAAGGCATTCACCGTTTAAAAATTAAATACAGAAACAATTCAACGTTACGGATTTTGTTGAAGAATATTTAAATCAATAAAATGTATAATACGCCTGCAATGTAACTTTCAATATACTAGTATCACATTTCCACTAGCCTTATATCGATGAATTTCAAAACTCCTCTAGTAGCCCCAATATTTTCACAATCATAAAAATACCAACAAGGCAAACAATTGAAAACATTTTTGAATTTTCAGTGCTCAATTTCCAAATCCATTTCGTATTGGAAAGAAATATCGTTAATCTTTTGGCCATGGCACGAACTATCTGCTCCCCTTTGGCATAGTGCCAAAATATGGTATCCTTCCCGAAATCAACTTCACCTACTATCTAGGATACTATTGTACAATGGAAACTTTAAATTCCATTTCTATGTTCCTACCAATGCAACTAGGGTTCCAAAGTGTAAAGACGTGGGTAATTCAAACTTCCCATGTGCCGTGTCAACATCACCACTACTATTCCCACAAAGAAAATGGAATGAATAAAGACTGAAAATCGATTGGTTTCACTGCGTCTACTTGGGCTTTTCGGTTTTTAGGCTTCCATTATAATTCTCTCTTTTTATGGATATCATGCATGAAGGAATTCTATTGAGATCTTATTCTGGAATAATCTCCACATGGTTGCTACATATTGTATGAACGTGTGTAGCAAAATGTGGTTCAAAGTGTAGCTTTAGCTATATCCGCTATTGGAAGTCGCGAATCGAAAAGGGGTTTTAAGCGTATTAAGTGATATGATTTGGGAATCGAATTATTGCCAAGAGCTCAAGGCTTTATTCAAGTTAAAATTGAAATTAGATAGACACATGGGGAATAGAGCGACTAAAGGATTGAAAATTTCAGATTTCAATATTTTATTTCTTTATAAAATTGTCAAATAATTTTAATTGAATACTTTTAATTCTGGAATGAACGTAAATAGATGCTAATAGTGTTACTGAAGAGCATTTTGGTAATGTCAGTATAAGAACTGTGCAAAACATGATGAAATTACAATTAAAAATACTAACAGATTTGTATATGAGAATTTGCAAAGACCCTATTTAAGCTTTATAATACCATTAGGCTTGTCAGTAGAATAAAATAAAATTCTTCAGGAAGCTTCCGATTCTTTTCATACATTTAAAAGGTGAAAATGTTAAATAACTTTTCCAATGTTTATTTGCACAAACTTTCCTCTCTAATACTAACCCAATTTTTCACCCCAAAATGACCACTATCACTTAGTCCTGATTGCGTCCACTTTCTTTCCTGCTTTTGAACGGCTAAACATAACTTTCGACGGATAAAAATTCTAGCTTTTTCCGCTCCATTCATCACACTTCCATTTCCAGCTTAAAAGATACTCAACTAACTTTCTTTATTGTACACAATACAAAGGAGCATTCATTTCAAGGCAAGAAAAGTGTTTCTCTATTTGACGAATATTTCACATTTAAGAGTTTTTTCGTGTAAGTCCTTTTTGGCGAAAACCATCTTAAGGGTTTGCTTTCACTTCCTGATGTAGCCCTGTAACGAATAAAAAATAAGTGAATGCTTCCCGCATATAAATGTAACCAGGCCGCAATTTTGTACGATTGCATACATATGTATTGATGTCCTTGTATGTTAAGATTGGTCCACAAGTTTTCCAAACAACACATCACTGTTTATGACGTAATTTTGTATAAGAAAATAAAAACTAAAGAAGTAGGACTGGAATGGACTGTGAAAATAATGGAAGCTCATTCCTTAGTCAACACTTTATTGGAATTATCAATAAGTAGACATTGAGCTGGTTTTAAGCTCGGACCATTCGTCATAATTTCGTGCAAACATATGAATGCTCTTAACTCAGATCTACTCTATTCTAGGATTTGAGTTGTTTAATGGGCGCTCTTTGTCGAAAGGTTTGAGCTATAGAAATTATTGCAAGGATTTCAAGATGTGTTCTATGTATTCTATGCTGCTTGATTCTATGCCTTAAAAGTATCCAAACGACAAAAGGAGTTTTTGGGCTTACTAAAATGAAGAAGATTGGACCCAACACATTTACAAGCCTTGAAAGTCTTTGAAGGATTAGATGTCTTTGACTTTATTTGAAGATGTAACAAGATTGATTTATTTCAAAATGAAACCTTTTCTCAGAAATGGTTTGTTGAAGATAGTTGGACATTAATTGGTTTTTGAAAGGACTTGGAATAATTCTAAGATATTACAGGGTCAATATTACTATATTGTATATGAAAGTGAGTTTACTTCAGTTGAAAGATTGTTATTGCTATCAGATATGTAGGGAGTTTTTTCACCGTGATAGAATTTGTTAACTTCCATGCATGATGATTTCATTTGGTGCAATCTCCAATTCGATGAGTGATGACTTTTTAAAGTTCAGAGGTGAAAAACTTGTTCTACGGGCTTAAGTGTGGTATTTCCATACATGGGGTTGACCCTTAAAAATTTTTTCACCATAGTTAGTCACGTAAGGTGTCATATGAAAGGCCTTCATGAGATATTTTCAAAAAAGCCTTCAAATTGCCTTATCGGAGTTGAGAGGGGCAGAAGAAAGGGAAATGTACGAAATTTTCGCGTACCCTCACCCCGCGGTTGGACACTTTTCATGCGGAAATTTCGAAGAAAAATTATGGAAGTAGGATAATAAAGTTATTTTTTAAGGAACCGTTTTAAGTTTTAATTAACTGGCGCCCAAAAAGTGGGGCCGTTACAACCGTCGCGTGAGTTAAAAGTTCTTGGAGGGCAAGCCTTAATTCGCTTAATTTGATCATTGAGACTGGTGGTCTATCCTAGGAGTTTTAATCGTTTAATTGACAATAACCAACTCAATTATTGTAAGTGCATGCCACCTCGTGATAACCAAGCAGGTGATCGAAATTCGAAAGTGTTTTATCGAAGAGCCATGGTCCAAGAAGAACATATCGTAAATAACTTGAAGAGCGCATGTTCCTGACTACCCCATATCAGGATTAAAATGCAACGGAAACATCGGAGCAGGCATCTGAGTAGTCTAAGGAAACAGACAAAAACGATTAAACGGCCAACCGATTTTTGTAATCCGGACCAATTGGAAGCTGCGTTCTTGACATTGCTGTAAGAATAGATTTAAGGTTTTTTATGAAACAATTTTTTATCAAAATTTTAATAAACAGAGTTGTTTGATAAATTATCACAGTAAAATAAATTAAAAGTAAAATAAGTGAAAAGATGAATCTCTAGAGTGGAATTAATAATTTTAAAATTGTAAAAGCGGAATAGAGTGAAATTAATACTTGTAAAATTGTTAAAGAAAAATATTTAAGAGGAGTAAAATTTAAGCAGTGAGAATCTTTGACCTGATTGTTTTCTCTTCTTCTCTGCATTAATTTTTGAAAAAAGGGGAACTGTGCAGCCTTCAATCGTACGATCAATTATAATGCTATTTGATTGATAAAGGAAACCATTTTTTTGTGTCGTTGTACTTCTAATTATATTTTTTTCTTTTCGACTATTTGTTTTTGTAATTCCTATTGAATGTTATTTGCTATTTGCGTGGCGCTGAAGAGATAATTTTTCATTGAACAGACCTTTTGATAATTTTCGTGAATAATTATTATAAATCAATTATCTGAAATTTTGAAGCGATTGTTTTGGTGGTTTGCGTTTTTACAATTGTCAATTCCTTATGCATTGACCTGAATTCGGTATTTTTGTGTAACGTATAACTTCCATACCGTCCGTTGTTGCGATTGTACCAGAAATGTCTAACCCACACAATCTTATTCGTCTCTCAAGGCTTGGGCTGCTAGATGATAACCTGTCACCTGTAGTACTACCATAGGGGCCACCTGCGGCACTCCCTGTCAGAATGTCCAGCCGAATAATCAAGACTTGATTAATCTTGACGGAAGATTGGTAAGCGAGGCACTCAACTATCAGGGTGGGCAATTGTTTAATTCCATCATGAACCGTGCCTCAGATATCAACAATGATGTTGATATCCCTGTAAATCTCGGCGTTGCTGCAAACCTATCTGGACTTGACAAAATACCTGATGCCGTGAAGAGCCTGGGGAGCTTCTCTTGACGAGTTCAGTTCATGCCGGAAATGTGTTGATAGGATTTTTAACTTGTATGATAACTTTAAGGTCACCCCAAAACATTACGGAATCCTTTCAGTTATCAGAAATAAGATTGTAGGCCAAGTAGATGTTGCACTCAACTCTTGCAACACGCCATTGAGTTGGGAAAAGATTTTTTAGTGTCTGACATTACACTACGCAGACAAGGAGGATATTACCACCCTTGAGTACCAAATGACAATTTGGGTCCAGGGTCCTAATAGTTTATTATCATCTTTCCCTAATACTGAATAGATTGTCGTCTATGGAGCTAGGGCAGGAGTCGCTCAACATCATTACTCAATACTATCGTGCAAAGGCCCTAGATACGTTTGTTCGATATCTTAAAGGAGACTTGCTTAGATTATTTAGCATACTTCTGATTGAAGTTTCAAGACATGGACTACCGTTTGCAGAATGCCAACAAAATGCAAGAAGCAACACCAAAGCTACACCAACCAGCTCAACCTCCTGTTCCACCTTTGTGTTCCATGCTTGCGTCCTTACAACCATGACCAATACCAGCCCCCTAGAAAAAATGTTACCCGGAATTACTGTGTAGTCCCCGAAATTCTGTTCCCTTCCAGACCTTTAGTCAGAATTATCGGCTTGCTTTTCCTGTAGCCTGAAAACCGCAATTTCGCCACTCCCTTCCGGTTCCTCCCTAAGCCTCAACTACGACCAGGGCCCATGGATGTGAACGAAACTATTAGAACAATGGCCAATGACTATGCAAATAGATCCAGAAATTAAAGTTTCCCTGCTCAAAAAAACCAATCAGCACAATTCTATTGGCCGAACAAAGCTCAAACGCTATATAACATGGATACCAGAAATAATTTGGAAGTGCAGGGAAGCCAAGAGCCCCTACAGGAATATAAGGAAAGTATAACTGCCAAAGACACAAATCATGACGAAACACTGGCGGACTACATTGAATGTATGGACAACCCTAGTCTTGACCAGCCTGAAGAGCTCGATGACATGTATTTCTTAAGCTGATGGCCTCTTTGCTTGTATATTTTGAATACACATTAAAGAGCGGAGAGGTATTGAAATTTCTAATAGATACGGGTTTAGATAAAAATTACGTACAACCCAAGCACGTAAAGCATGCTCTATCAAATCAAAAGAATTTTGCGCAAACTTTGTCGGCAGAAGTATTAAATTACACACCATGCTTACGTCAGCCTGTTTGGCTCTAACACACAAAAAGTTGAATTTTTTATCTTTCCAAAATTAATTGCTTTGTATGAGATAATCGAAAATCATACACTGAAAATTCGTAACGCAGTAATCAAAGAGAATTACATGGTTATCCATCCAAAAGTCCGAAAATATCAGCAGCTTAACTATCAGGACATCTCACTTAACGTGAGATCAGTCCAGTAAATTACATCAAATAATCAAAAGTCATCAACACGTTTTCTCTGAGCCCGGTGGAAAATTGACCTTATCTCTAAGGTTAGGGATCTCTAAGGTTAGGGATGAAATCCGGACTATGACACAGGACCCTCTATATTCTGAATCATTCCCTTACCCTATGGTGCTAAGAACAGAGGTCAAGGAGCAAATCAGCAAGTTGCTTAAAGATGGAATAATTATGCCATCTCGATCCCCATACAGCCCTCTTGTTTAAGTAGTGCTCAAAAGAAAGATGCTTCTAGGGAAAAGATATTTCGGTTGGTAATCAACTAACAAAAACTTAACTCAGTCACTATTCCGGATAGAAACCCTGTCCTAGAACTAAACGAAGTCCTTGCCAACTTGGCCATAAACAAATGGTTCTCGATAATGGACCTGAAGAGTGGATTACATCAAATACCGCTACGAGAATCGGACATTGAGAAAATCGCCCTCTTCTGTCAATAACAGAAAGCTTGAGCTTACTCGTCTATCCTTTGGCCTCACATATGCTCTAACGATATTTGAGATGGCATTGGATGACGTCCTTATGGAAGGGATCAGTAAAAGACGTCCTTACGGAAGGGATCGGAAAAAATGAAAGCGAGCATGTTTAAAATCTTGAGAGAATTTTCATTATCTCCGCATATGAAAATTTAGCTCAACAAATGCAAGTTCATGAAGCAAGGGATTGAATTTTGGGGTATGTTGTAAGTACTTACGGTATCAAAACCAATAAAACGAAAGTTTAAGCTATAACGAACTTTCCTAATTCCGAAAACTCTTTAGGATCTCCAGTCTTTCTTTGGTATATTAAAGGACTATCGTCGCTTCATCCATGACTACGCCAAATAAACAAAACCTCTGACATAACTTCTAAGGAAGGAAGACGAATATAAGTTCAAGACGGTGTCAAAAAACAAAATTATAGACATGAATAAAGATGCTTTTGATGCTTTCAACAAATTAAATGCATTGACGTTTCCAAAGGTTATTTAGGCTCGCCCGGATTTCTAAAAAGAATTCGAACTGACAATTAACGCGTCTGTTCACGCAATCGGAATAGTTTTATCACAAAATGACAAGCCAATAGCTTTCCTTTCCAAGACCCTCTCAAAGACTTAGGAGAATTACGCTACGCTACGATATTTGGGCGATACTATAGTCTTTGAACTCCTCGAGGAACTACGAGTAACTCTATGGTTCAAGGAAAGTACAGATATTCACTGGTCACTAGCCCCTTACACACGCTGATAGTTACAAAACAATAGCAAAATAAAGCGCTGGAAGGCCACACTAGAAGAAGATAACCACGAAATCAAAAACAAACCAGGTAAGTCAAACGTAGTTGCCGATTCCTTTTTGAGACCTCTTAAAGCGACAATACTAAATTCAGTGACTGTTAAGCAGCGCAGAGGTGAAAGCTCTTCCCAAAATCTAATTCCTCTTGTAGAGAAACCTGTGAATATTTACAGAACCCAGATAATTTTGAAAACTGGAGAAGAAGACAGCTAGGAGTCCCCTTTGGTAAATGCGTAAGACACATATTTATAAAACCAGAGTATACCGAGACCTCCATTATCAATATATTCAGAAGATACCTTAATCCTTAAAATTATCAATGGGCTTTCAACAAGCAAACATACAATGGCAAAGATCCAGAAAATCTATCTTATTCATTTCACTAACCATAAAACAAGCTATACGCAAAAAATAGTCAAAGGCATTACGAGTGAGGTCGAGCAAAAAGAGAAGATTATAAAGATCTACAAAAGAGCCCATTGTAATGCCGAGGAAAACCGACACCATGTCTTAAAAACTTTTTACTTTCTTAGAATTGCTGCAAAAATTAAAGCCCTTGTGAATCGATGTGCTATATATAAAGAAAGAAAATATGACCCTCGCCCATAAAAGTCATTTCTCTATCCAACCCGTATTCTAAAATACACAGGACATATTCTTCACGTCAAATTTTTCCTCACTATGAAAAAACATGCACTTGCTGTTGTAATCGACAATCAGGGAGCTCTAAGACCCATCGATGAAGGAGAACGAGCTACAGATTGAAACCTTCAAAGCCCCCGCCTACAAAAGCGAGGTTCATTGTCAAGTAGAACGCTTTCATTCAACTCTTGCAAAAATAATAAGGTACCTTAGAAAGGAACATCCAGATTGGTCCTTCCAAGAACTGCTTGAAAAGTCTGTTTGTGAATACAACAACAAGATCCACTCCACAATGGGCAAAAACCTTCCGAGCTCTTCCTGGGAAGATCACCGAACAACGACCCTGTAACTTAGATGCTTTATGACAAACCAGTATTGAAAGGCTCCAATTAAAACAAGAGAAAGACATAAATCAACGCAATAAAACCAGAAGCCCACCCTAAAATAATAATCCAGGGGATTTTGTTTATGTTAAGCAACATAAACGTAAAGGCTCCAAACTTTCATCCCACTATAAACAATAGATAGTGAGGGTAAATAAAAATACCAATTTCATCAATCAGACAAAACAATCGATAAGGACAAAATTTAACTCTGATTTCTTATTTTACGTGTGCTGCCGGTGTTGCCGCTGCAAATGTCTAAATCCTAGACTTCTCAAGTTCACTAATCGTATCGCTCTACGCGAAAATCTATTCTGGCAATTTTAAACGAATTCACGTCATCGATATGGACCAGTACAGGCAGTTTCACATTTCGGGTCAAACCTTAATGCCCGTTTGAAATCGGCCAAAAAGAGAATCTCAATCTGAGACCCCATCAAACCAAAAGATCCTTGAACTTCATAGAGACGGCCTAGAAGTGGTTGGCTGGAAATCCTGACTACGAGGATTTCGCAACAATTAAGCAAAAACTGAACAATATGTTGGACTATAATAGCAAATAGTTCATAATTTATCAGTTCTATAATGCGCAAATTAATACTATTACTAAAACCTCAAATGAAATCCTGGAACTCATCGAAAACAATAACGAAGTTGATACTAACTATATTTTAGAAATTCAATTTCGACTAAAAATCATAAAAGAAGAACTAATAAATATAAACTATGCACTTCATTGGGTGAAAGTTGGGATTATAAATCTCTCTTAGATAGATAGCATTTGCCCTTCCAAACAATTGAAGAAGCCCTAGACTTTTCGGAAATAAAAAATTATTACCAATCGTTCATTCATTTTATATATTGTTAATATTTCGCTTATAAAAAATGTAATATTTCAAAAATTTATTATCTAACCAGTAAAAAAATTTATTGATTTAGCTTATAAAGAAATCCTAATATATCAAGAACAAATGTATGCTCTTAAAAGAAATTGTGAAGAAGTAAAAAAAACAATGAGCCGTCGCCAGACACCAGGCAGATGTAAAACATCTAAATTATTTTGTACAAATGATATGCATAAGAGACTAGTTTATGAAAGGAAATAAAAGGATGAAATAAATAATAATAAAATATCCAGATCTTTTATTTTTAATTGTTACTTATTGTTGAAAAAATATTAACTTTTAATACAGACACAGCTAACATATACCGAAGTAAACAATAAACAAACAGTATACAGTAGGTATACGAGGTCATTGCGGCGAGAGAGATCAGGCATCGCCAAGTGGGGCCAGTCGCATAGTCACTTGTACATGGCGACGCATCATCACACCGTATTTAGATGTTATATAGTACTCGTATATTACAAAGAGTACAACGTATGCTCGCTCATGATAACTTTGCCGTAATTTCTGGTTATTTCTACGATATTGAGTAGATAAAATATCATTTCTTAGTTGTAATCCGATTTTCACAATTTTTTGCAAGAAGGAAGAATATGCTTCAATTTTCAATTTCATTCCAATCTGTTGAGGAACTGTTGCGACCTCGGGAGTCACCGCACTTGCAGACATTAAGTTTCAGCAGAGGCGTGCGTAACGCCTCTGGCATACTGAGGCCGGCTAGCGTTCAGCCGTGTCGCGGATCTTCCGGGACATCCTCTGCTCATGCTGAACCAACCTACACATAAAGAAAACACGAAGGGATAAGGACGGGAGAGGGGGAGGTCATTTTAAGAAATGAAAAAGTATTGTTTTTAGCGAGGCATGGTCGTTTTATTCTGTATAAAGGAAAATTTCTACAAAAAAAATTTACAAATTTTTAATTTCAATAAAAAAAGACCCTTTAAAATTTCATTTATGGAAGAAAAAAAACAATCAAATAGAAATTTTTATATATAAGAAAACAAAAAGAAGAACTTAATTATGTGAATCCACAGTTTTGAATGAAAAAAAAAACGAAATAGATACTCACTCTTTCCTCGTTGATATCCGAGTGCTCGGTGAAGACTAAAAAAGAGTATGGGGCCACTTTAAATTAAGTTTTGAATTAATTTGAAAATTTAATCAAACAAAATCAATAAACACGGAACGGCCACTTATTGCACTCTCCGACCCATCGTTATAGCTTACTCGCAGAAAAACTTAATGTACGGCACCTGGCCCTCTCCACAAGCTTTTAAATAAAGAATTAATCTCGGCACTTTATTTTATTTCAGTTAATACCTTAGACCCAAACTTACACCCACTTTATTCCCGGAGGCCGAAAATAAAATGTCCTTTCCCTCACCCGTATTTACGCACGAATTTTACTTTATTCCACAACTAATGTAGTTTCTTGTTTATTTTACACTTTCCCGCATCAAACTTCCGCCACTAAACTTCGCAATTAGTTCGATCACTTTCTTCTTCCGTCACCAAGAAAATCAATCCCGGACAATTCGAGTTCAGACTTCTTTTCTCTCCAAATTAAAAATTAACACACTTCACCAAACTTTCTTCTGCAATGTCTAAAATGAAATTCAGTTCACTAAACTTTCTATTAAAATTTTTCCCGATATCCCATAAAGAGTGTTTTCCTGCACTCGGCAGAACTTGAACCCAGGGTCCCAGTGGACCCCCGGTTGAGAATCCACGACCCTACCAATGGAGCCACCTTTTGTTGATTCCTCATACACCGAATTAGCAACTTCAACTATGCACCTTTCTTAATGGGCATGGGCATGAAAATGCAATTTGTTAGTAGGGAAGCGTGGATGAATTTTTGTTAGTATGAAAAATAAAATTTGTTAGTTGGAGCTAATGAATGAAATTAATAAGTATGAAAGGAAGAATTAGGTTTTGTTAGGGAAAAGTATCGAATGAAATTTTGTTAATGGGACGTAATGAATGGAGTGTTGTTCGCGGGAAAGTTAAGATTAGTATTATATTATTTTTTTTTGTAATCAAAAATAGGGTAAGAGAATAGAATTAATATGATGGGGAAATAAAGATTAAAGTTAAATGGAATAACTATATAGAAAAGTTAAATACACAAGGAAAAGGGTCGAAGTGCCCAAAAGAAGGTGGAGATGTAACGGTGGCAATTTGAAGTTGGGAATGGGAGAATGCTGCTACGCTGAAATTCGCAACAAAACTTCGCCGCTAAAGGTCACAAAGTCTGAAAGGAATTTTACTATTCAATAGAATGGACATCACACATCAAGCGATTTTGCATGAGTAAGCATACCATCTTATTCTTTCTACCATAGTTTCATACTACTATATTGCGTGGCAACGCGTACCCACGCCGTATTAGATGCAAATTATGACCACTATATGCAGCAAAATAAATAATCAGCACGTTTCCACTATCAACGAATTTGCACGAGATGCTTTACTCCTTGATCAATTCTACAGAAACCTAACAAAACAAGCCAACACTCTCATCCTTAATGGCGCCTACATAATCAAATAAAGCAACGCAAAAATCAAGTCAACGATCAGGTGTTTACTTCTTTCCTTTCTAAAAGCTCCACCAGCAATCGTACACCCAACAACAAAGAAAAGCAAAATACGAGAGCTACTCTCTATGGAAATTCTTGTGAAATATTGAAATTTTATTTCCAAAGTGAGTACTGTATTGCTCAAACAGTGCGTTTTTTGAAAAAAAGTTTTGGCCAATATGAGGCACCTACCGCACCTACTGTACGCAAATTTGTGAAGAAAGTTCAAGAGGCAGACATGCTCGCGGGCAATACTCGCTGTCCTCGTACTCGTACGGAGTGCACCCTAGAGAATATGGCTGCTGTAGCCGAAAATGTGCGACTTAATCCGAGAACATGAACTCCCCATCGATCGTAGCATTTTAACGTTAGTTGCACGAGTCTGAGGAAAATTTTGCACAAACACCTCGAATAATTTACTTACAAGATCCAAATGACTCAGAAATTGTAGCTGAATGACCGTCTGCTTCGTGATTTCTTCGCAGTTTGGTTATTAGAGCAGTTCGGATTGGATGCCGATTGTTCTTAAAAAATCATTTTTTTTTATGAGGGCACATTTTCATCGGCGGGTATATGAACAAACAAAACGGTCGCATCTGGGGCTCGAAAAACCTACACGAGGTGTCGAGAAGAAAATGCATCCTCGTCGAATGACAGTGTGGTGTAGATTCTGGAGTGGTAGCACATTGGGCTGAGAGGATGGCCTACTGTCATGCCAGGCGTGGCAGCCATAAGAATGAAAATGTATTTCAAAATTAACGGGAAGGTGTGTTCTTGCGAAAAAAGCCAAAATATAAAAAAACATTTGATGTTTGTTCATTTTATTGCATTTTTAAAAAGAAACTTGTATTTGGCCCACCCTATATACAATCACTCGAACTATGTGCATACAAAAAAAACCCCAAAGTTCAACGATTTACCGTTCTTCTAGTTCAGGTTGCGACAACGTTACTTAAAGGGGGGAAGAGATAATGAAAGTTAACACGAGCTCTCTCAACTTACGGTCTGGAGGAAAACCATGAAACGTGATTGTAATTCATCGAATCAAGTCGAAATACAATGCATGGAAGCCCGAAAAATGCAAAACTAGCATCTAGCGAGATACAAATTCTTTGGTAAACTAAGTTTAAGTTTCAGTCATTTGCCATTAGAGAAGCAATAAAGTTCTTTTTTTTTCAAGGAACCGTTCCAAGTTTTAATTAACTTATACTCAGCATTATTAGAATTTCGATTGACGTTGCCGGTACACTGATAAACATATTTGCTGGATTTGTAGCATGTGGTATTTAGCTAATTAATCTTGACATATTTCCTTCGCAAGGTTTTTTGTGCACTCAAGTAATAAACCAACACTTGACTGATCAGCGATTCTAGTCACAAAGCCTGGAAAAACAACACAACATAACCCAAGTACCTCAGAAGTGGCTTCAGTTGAGAAAGACATGTGCTCTTGTAGCTATAGAAGGTGACACTTTCTTCAGCTGCTAGAGTATCCACCTCAACTAAGGCCTCTTCTCAAACTCTGATATTTTTGCTAGTAAAAATTAGGCCATTACCAAATCTTTGTCAAGGGAAGGTTCACAAAAAAGACAACGTTAAAGCAGCCATATTGGCGGACACATAGAAAAAGGAATCACTTGATCCAATAGAAGCAAATAGGAAATCCACAAATGTAAAGAAAGGAATTTTTGAAGAATGAAAGCAAAAAAGGAGTTTTTTTAATAATTAAAAAAAGTCGATCAAGAAGAACAATCAGAATTCTAAACCAGTACCTACTACGAACAAAATCAACAGTAACATTGAAGAAGATGATGATTGTTTATATTTATGCTGTTTTTCAGGGTTTTTTCAAAACAAATTACAGCAAGTTTTCTTAGGAACTATTGAAGCTACAGGGATCAAATTTTATGAACATATCAGAAATTTAGTTAATGAAAGTTCTGTAGTCAAAAAAAATTTCAAAGGCTTTTAATGGGAGTCCCTCCTTAGAAGGATGTGAGCCCTTAACATTTTTTCACCAAATCTAGTCAAATAGGGTATCAAATGAAAGGTCTTGATGAGATCCGTTATTGAAATTGCAATATCATTGAGGGGTAGGCAGGAGAAGTGGAAAAACACGAAAAATTATATCCCATCCCACCCTCCTCGCGATTTGACCCATATGTTCCGAAAAATCTAAAAAAAATCATTGAGGTGGTTCTCTTTCAGTACAACAACGAAAAATACCTACGAAGTTTAAACTCGCTGAACTTTGTAAGTAACAGTATGATTTATCAATTTTACATTTTTTTTCTTTAAAATTGCAAGGGTACCCTTAAATCCGACGGAATTTCACATATGTATGGCCACTTATAAGACAAATAAACTATTAATTTTGGGGTTACAACAACAAAAATACGTGGCTATCATCAATATCCGCTTCCAGTCGACTCTGACTATACAGGCTTATTAGGATTCGCATGAACATTTCAGGAAGGATTTATATCATGCAAATCTTCGAGAATCGGTTCAAAGAGTGATATTGGCCAACGTAACACAAAATGGCGGCCGCTTTAATCGAGAATATTGAGTAAATTTAAGTTATTTTTCTCCAACTTTAGCATTGTAAGTACAGGCTATTAATTCTTGATAAAAACATGCATTTCAAAGGTTAAAAATTCATGGCGGTAGTTTTCCATGAGTACAACAATAACAAATACCTTAGAAGTTGTAATTTACTCAACTGAGTTAATAATAGTGAAATTTGTAAATATTACATTTTTTCCTTTCAATTTATATGGGTACCTTTAAATTTAAATTAAAGTGGTTCAAGGAAAGGTCGTTATAGTCTAGAAGTTTCATCAAAGTTAAATCACATTCACGGAAGTAATAGCAATTTGAAAGCTCTCCAACTACATTAAAAATAATGTACGGTTTTTCTACCATTCGGGCTTTTTGTCGAACCAGATACTACACTTTTAATTAGATCTTCTGAACTCCAGATAAAATCCATAATTAAAATTATCTTTAAGATTTCATTCAGTCAATGGTTATTAATGAAGGTATTGTAGATGTCGTTGAATTATTTCTTGAGTTTATTCATTATTGGTAACTGCATATCGTAGTTTAAGTATAAAACCCTTCTGACATGAGCGCGGTTCTGTCCACTCAGCTTGTTTGTTTATTATTATGCCAAATACACATGATTTTGCTTAAATTCTTGTAAGGAAGGGTATTAGTCTTCAAAAGATCAAGATATTAATTGCCTTTTAATGTTGTTTGATTTTGATGAACTTCAACTCTTCAAAATTTGGTTAAAAATATCGAAAAACAATAATTTTGTTCAAGTTTAAAGTCAAATCGTGATGACTGGCTAATTAAGTTAAAAAGGCTGGTAACTTAAAGAAAGCACTTCATAAGTCGAATTTCTAGGGGTTTATTCATAGTAGAATCCTACGTTTAAGGTTTCTCCCTCTGCAAGTTGTGGCTTATCTATAATCAATAATCTTCATTCATCAGTTAGCATCAGCCGACTATGAAATTACCCATTCTCACAGTCCAACTGAAGGCCTTACAAGCTAAATTTCTTTTTTCCAAGTTTCTTCTGAAACTCACTCTTTCTCTTTTATTTTACCGAAGCGTAGAGGAAAAAGCTGAGAAATTCTTCGATCAAATAATCGCTTTTAAGGTTCTGAAAAAATGAGCAACCACTACCCTGCTGATGCTGTTCTTGTCGTCGCTGGTGCTGTTAGAAAATTACACGCTCACAAATGCTCGGAAGTCCTCCAAAACCAATGAATGATGAAATGAAATTCCGCCAAATCGTCTTTTTCTCGTTCGTTTTCTTGCTTCCGACAACCATTTCAACAATGAAGAAATGTCATCGATTGTCCTAACATTACTTGGCTTGCTGGAGCTTGGGGAGTTTCACCGTCATTATTCCAATCATTTCTTCGCTAAACCGATTATCTGTCTGACACATAATTATCTTCGAATCTATTCTTTAATCAATTCAATGGAGCCACCACCAAGTGAAAAACAAATGGATAAGAATGCGCTGGGGATACAGCGAGGGATTGAAACTTGAATTCTTGGATCGCATCATTTCTTACGACGAAGACATGAACATTAGATATTGAGAAAATTGCCAGAGCAAGGAGCGAAATATTTACAGGCGTTGTCATACTCAAGCCTTTTCCTAAATGGAAATTCTTTACGAATGCTTCATTCAAGTAAATGACAAACGGAATGCCATTATTCACATTCTTTAAGCACGAAATGGCGGAAAAACGTTAATGGATTTTCGTTCGATTACAGCCACCCCTCGTTCCCGCTTATAATAGATTTCAGCGCGTTGTTCTTCATGTCACCGCATTCTATCACTTGTCCTACTCATCCTTATCATGTAATGAAAAGATTCCTTCATCGTAAAACGTTTTCAATACTAAGTTATTTTCGATTTAAGCATTTGTGAATCGTGTAATCGTTTTTGAAAATAGGAAACACTACTTCTAAATATAAATTTTTTTTTTCATTTGGGAAGCTAATTTCGAATATAACTGAAATCTAACATGCTGGTATTTTAACATTTTCATCTGAAATCCTTCAATATAAGTCATCCTCATCGTTGCCTTAAGCAACCCAAGCAGTTGTTACTATTGTATATTGGAAAGGAAAACTGCAAAAGTCGTTTCATGCAGTAACTTCAAAAGTGCTGATGTGTAGTATATTTATTCGAATGTCAAAATGTCGGTTACCTACGAAAGACAACCAAGCAGTTGAGATAAAAAGGCTTCCCATTCGATAGTCAAGCACTTCCAGTCAACGTTTATAGTTTTATGTGAGCGTGACATGAAATATGCTTGATCGGATAGAATCAAACACGACGCCAAAATAGAACATAAGGTCAAACACATGTACACATACCTTCTATCAGAATGGTTGAGGAGAAGATGATTCTAGGATGTCTCTATTGAATTTTAGACGAGATAAAATTCAGAGGACACAACGTTCATAAGTTTTTATTGATCTTTTGCTACCAATCTTTGTTCTGGTTGCGATGTTGCAGGAAGAAGGAAGGACATTTATATGAAATATGATTCGCTTTGCATGAAAAATGCTTAGACTGCGTAAACGCTTCGAACCATTTCAAAACATAAGTTGAATCTTGTTTTCGTTTCACAAATGATGTTACCAAAGACTGATGACAGCATTACCTCTAGCAAACTGCAATTTATGTGAGCTGATACTTCCTTTATTGGGTTGTCATTTCAAAGGAGTATCATATTTTACAAGAGAATTTCTGAGAAAAAGTTTTTGAGAAAAGAGAGAACGCTCAATACACAAGGCATCAATGAACAAATGAGCATGTTTCATTAGATTCCAGGTAAATTTTTCTTTGATGTTATATTTTTTTTAATTTCTCACAAATTTCGATTTTACGTGCTACTGAGAAACGTGTGCTTGACGTCAGCCAACACGTGTATACTATTGTATTTCTGTTTAAGAATGCAGATGATAACGCATTGATTATGTTGGGTTATTTGTTGAAAAGATGGTGCTTACATGAGAGGTATTTTGCAAGTCCTAAGATTCAATACCATTTTTCAGATACATAAAATCATTCAAACACGTCGAGTAAATTGTTGAATTCAAGTTTGGATAGTTTTACTGAGACGTTTTAGTGTATTTATCATGTGAGGCTTCAGGTGCCCCATTGAACACGTCCTCAGGTGGTGGCTAAAGCGGTACTCTAACCGGCTAGACGGTAGGTAGATAAGGAATAAAATACAACCCAGGGACCAAAAACTGACTTAATCGAAGCGCAAACAACTCTTCACGTTGTAACATATATACTTGTCATGGAGCCCGGCCAATATCCTTGGATTGGATTTGATAAACGGCAACGACTGCCGCAATGAATAATGGACTTTTCTTTTGGAACTTGCAATTTTATATCATTGAATAGAACAAGTGCACTGCAACATCTTCTGGATTAGTTTAAGAAATATAAAATCAAAATCCTCAAGGTAGACATTTGAATGCGAACGCAAACCTCGTTTAAAAGCAGAATATCACAAGGAAGCCGTAAATTCGGAGTAGCCTTAATTGCGGATAGCACATTCAAACAAACTATCACCGACTTCAAGTTTGTTAATGAAATGATCTCTGCAATTCGTACCAATACCAAATTCTTTGATTTTCGGCTAGTCAGTGGTCACTCACCAACAAAAGACTAGGAAGAGAAAATCAAGGACAAATTTTACAGCACCCTGGAATTCAATATCAATGATTCGTCGTCTGGCGAAATTAAAACTGTTTTGGGTGACTACACATGTAAATTGACCGCAAAACACTGCATAAAGAAACATTCAGAGGGCCCAGCCTTCTTGTAGAGACTAGCGGTAATGGATAGTGCCTGACGAACTTCGCAATCAGGAGAGGTGCTTTAAGAAGCTCCATACGAAGAATGCAAAAAGTGGTTGAATAAGGAAGCGGTTGAATAAAGAATCTAGCAAAAGGAGAGCAATATAACACCCTCCAATGACAAGCTTAACAAGTTGCGTAAACAGAACTAGGATCATGTCAAAAGGGTTTTGCACTTAACCTACGATATGTAGAAAAATAGAATGATTTAATTCAAGAAAAACTTTTATGACATAGTAGCAGTAGTACTTTATATGTTACTTAACCTTCTTTTAATGTTACGACTCATTTCACAGTGACACTTTTGTCAAATGTCCTTAGCTTCTTTATACGACCTGAGTCTATACTTTACATTTTTTGAAATGCTACTGTTAGTTTTTCTATTCCGTTTGCTCTTACGGATAATGGCTTTTTATTGTTTATTTACATATTAAAACCTAACTAAACTAACCTAACTTATTCTATTCTTAGCAGAGTTACATTGTAACTCTTCTTTATACAGGGTTTTCCAATAAAAGGTGTTATTTTGATATTATAAGAACAAGGCTATTTTTTAATATAAATGATCGAATGTTTATACCGTTAGTAGTGAGAAATAACATCAAGCATATGACCACCATGACCTCGATTACAGGACCATATCCTTTTCATGAAATTTTCCATAACCAAATCGCAAAGTGGCTGCCCTATGTCCTCGATAGCTTCACGAATTCCATCTTTCAGGTCTTGAATTGACGCTGGGCTGTTGGCATAGACCTTTTCTTTCACGTGGCCCCAAAGGAAGAAGTCGCAAGGTGATCTCGGTGGCCAATTGTGATCACCTTTTCGAGAGATAACACGGTCCGGAAACTTTTCTCGTAAAAGATCAATGGTTTCGTTACTTGTGTGGCACGTAGCGCCGTCTTGTTGAGAGTAAACGCTATCCAGGTCAATACCATCCAATTCTGGCTGTAAAAAATCTTTAATCGTCTTTCGATAGCGCAATCCATTCACCGTAATTGTTGCTCTGGCCTCGTTTTCGAAAAAGTAAGGTCCAATGACTCCGCCGGACCATAAACCGCACCAAACAGTCACACGTTGAGAATAGAGAGGCTTTTCAACAATAACTCTTGGGTTTTCCGAGCCTCCGGTGCGACAATTTTGCTTGTTGACGAAGCCACCGAGGTAGAAATGGGCCTCATCACTCAAGATGATTTTTCGATAGAATTCCGGATCATTTTCATGCAATTCAAGGACCCAATCAGCAAAGACACGATGTTGTTGATGATCGACCGGCCTTAGTTTTTGTGTTAACTGAGCTTTATATGCCTTAAGACCCAAATCTTTATGCAAAATACAGTGTAATGACGTTTGCGGAATGCCTAACTCCAAAGAACGACTTGAAATGGACAAACCTGGGTTTTCTTCAACACTTTCGGCTACAACAGCAATATTCTCGGCTGTTCTTGAGTGACGTGCACGGGTATTATTCTTCACATTACTAAGTTGTCCCAACAGCTCGAATTTTTCCACCAATTTCTGTATTGCGGTCCGACAAGGTGCTTCACGACGACCCAAAAATGTTCGAGTTTTACGAACCGTCTCTGCCAAATTTTCACCATTTTCATAGTGAATTTTAGTAATTTCAATGCGTTGTTGAAGCGTGTATTATTCCATTTTTATTAATGACGTAGTTTCTACTTGTCAAAAGTCAAAAAATGACAGCTTCAAAAGTGGCATCTACCGAAAAAGCGGGCTATTCAAAATAACACCTCTTATTGGAAAACACTTTAGTTTTGGTTGGTCCTGTGTTCTCTTCAAGCGTCACATCCAAAGTCGCGTCTCAGAAGAGGCACAGTTCCTACCAACTTGATCTTTGGGATACACGGAAGTTATTTTTTATTTATTTAATCAGTTTCTTAATTATTGTTTATTTGATTTTTTCCCGTTAGAAATTCAAGTTGCTTTAGCCCCTGTAGGTATTAGGGGACGTTATATAATAGAAAATGGGTTTTAGGGAGTTTGGTTGGGGTTCGGTGTTAATCTAGAAGTCTTGGAGAATTCTTATGGGAGACAGATAATATGGGTTTTCAGAGGTGGTGGTACAATTGAAGAAGTCCCGGATAAGTTGTTTCATGTATCTGCTATTTAGTTAGTTAGTAGTTTCATGTATCTGCTATTTAGTTATTCGCTTTTTGCTTGTTTCAAGCATGTATTGCAGGATGGGGGTCACTTTAGTTTCTTGGTAAAGAACGCTATTTTTATAGTATTTTTTATTGGGGTATCGGTATTTTGATATACATTTTCGGAGTATCCTCCTCTCAAATATTTGCAATTCTTCGGCTACTGTTGGTGAAATTGTCAGCCAGGCTGGGAAGGAATATGTGATGATGGGGCAAATTAGGGTTTTATACATAAGGAGTTACACATTTGGGAAGACGGGTTTGGAGGATAAGAAGGGTGATATTAATGCAGCATCTTCATTAGCTTTGTTAATTGTTTTTCTTGCATGTGAGTTCATTTTGAACCTGTTGTTGAGGTTCACTCCCAAATACCTAATGTTATCTTTTGGGTTCGCCGTGTCCCCGTCGATAACCACCCTTATCAGTTTGCTTTGCTGAACAGCAAGTTTGTGCCCTTTACCACTCGCGTTACGGAAGCATATTATTTCCGATTTAGTAGCGTTGATTTGGAGCCCCCAATCCTTTAAATAGCGTGCTATAATGTCAACTTCTCTTTGCACCATTTCCATGGCGAAAATGGGAAGAGTGTGACTAGCTAGAATCAGGATATCATCCTCGTACATGATCATGTTAGGGTTACTGGAGATGTTTTGGATTCTGTTTGTAGCAACGGTATGTGGGATGTCGTGTAGGAAGAAGTTGAAAAGGTTTGGTCCCAACCAATATGGATCCTTGTGGGACTCCAGACAGGATAGGTATAGATGTTGAAGTTCGATGGGATATTTCAGTTGTTAAATATCTATTTTGTAGGAAGCTATCAAGGATACGCGTGAGGGCCAGGGGACAGTTGGAAGACATGAGTTTGAATTTTAGCCTATCAGTCCAAATGGAGTCAAACGCTTTTTGTAAGTCTAGTGCCCATGTGAATGTGCATTGTTTTTCGCGCAAGTTTTTACGACGGTGTCGTGCACAAGCATAATGGCATGTTCTGTGGATTTTTTGAGTTGGAATCCGAACTGAAACACCGGAATTAACCTCATTGAAAATGCTCTAAAGCTTCGTAGTATGAATCTTTCCAGAATCTTACCAATATTGAAGAGTAAAGAGAATGACCTGACGTTTTTTATGTCTCCATCGCAGTTTGGTTTAGGGATAAGGACAAGGTTGCCTCGTTTCTATCTTCTGGCCAAGTAACCATTGTTGATGGAATCGTTGAAGATAATTGTTAAGCTTTTGGTGACAATTGCGCTGGATTTCCTTAGTCCTTTTTTGGGAATACCATCTAGGCCCGAGGAGGTTTTATTATTAGGACTAGCTAGTATCTCTTCTACTTTAGATACGTAGATGAAAAATTCCCGGAATATTTCATGTTGGGGAGATACTGCCTTGTTGGTTTCAGAAAATATTATAAGGTCTGGCCCTTGGTAACTGATGTTTCTAGTTCTTACAGCTGATATCATTTTCTGTGCTCTTTTGTTATCTGGGGCTCTTTCTTGAAACAAGTTTCCGTAGAATGAGGAGATAACTCGCAGCTTTTCTTCAGGTGTAGAGAAGGGTAGCCCTCTGTACTTGATAGGGTCCCTGTCGATGCTAAAATTATATGACCGGGCCGACGGTTAGTATATTAATTTCGCGAAAGACATCTGAAGAAGGTTTGAGTAAACTCAACCTTCTTTTATAATCTTCGTTCATCTCACGTCTTATTTGCCACCTTATGCGGTTGATTAGTTCTGTGATTTTCCCTTTGAGAGTGAGGTATTCCTGGTTCATACGATTATTGTGCCGGTGAATGAGCCGTTTAAGCCTTTGAAACTTCCATTTTTATTCCTTTATCTGTGCTTTGGTGTCTTGCGTAAGGCATCTGTATAGCCATTGTTTCGGTTTTTCTTCCGGCGCATGTGCATTCATTTGTTTTAGTATAGACTAGGTTTAGTTCTGAATTTGGATATCGATTCCCAGGTTCAATAGGATTCAGTTTACAGGAGGGGGGGAGTGGCAAATCTTCTTTGAGGTCTTTTTTGAACTCTAACCAATCAACAGAGGCATAGGAGCGTCATTTTTTCGGTGTTTCTTCAAAAGCGGTTTGTTTATTTAGGTGAAGGGTTAGTTTCATACAATAGTGATTGGATATCGATGGTAGGGTTGCACATTGGTGGGGAGTTGTGTTACCAGTGAGTAGGTCTTGTGACACTAGAAAGTTATCAAAGAAGGAGCTGCTTCTTGGGTATGAGGAGACACCTACGTTGACGATGGCGCATGTTAGAAATGCGCTCCACATGAACCATTGATATATTTTTTGCTCGTTTGGATGCCGTGTGGAATCACCCCAATGCTCATGTCTCGTGTTGAGGTCTCCGCCGAAGAGGATAGAGTCGTGATTAGCAGCTATTGTTAGTATTCTATTAAGGGTCAGTTCTATTGAAGGTCCCAGGTTTCCTGGGATGTAAATAGATCCAATTAGTATTTTCCGATGACCATCATTGTGTCTTCGCATGTTCAAAGGTGCTAGTGTGCAGGAAATGTCAGGATGGTTAAAATTTATTTGGTCGACTGATAGGTGGTCTCGATATAGAAACGGGGTCCCTCCGCATGCGTCGTTTTCTATTCGGACCTTAATCAAGTTACTTACTTTAATTAAATATAAATAATTAATAGTTAGTACATAAATAATAGGCATTGTTTAATAATTATAATTTCCAAGTAAATAATTGACTTTATAACGTACTGATAACCATAACTCACGCTTGACCTTGCATTAGGCCGTATATGACTGTACGATGTGCACTCTTCGCGCTCTACCTTCAAAACGGTTGGTCGTATGAAAAAAAAGTTTAAACAAAAGTTGTAGGGAATTTTATAGCCTACAACTTTTATAATAAATGCAAATCTCATTTAACCGATAGGAAGCCAGATATTCGCGAAAAACCGATTTTTGTGACCTTTGACCTTGAATATCTTGAGACGCGAACACGATAACGATTGTGACTTTTGAGACAACATTTAGAATGACAAAACAAAGGTTCATACCAATTTGCAGCTTATTATCTTTCATTCCGAGGTGAAAGCCCTAATATGACTGGGCTACATGTCGCTTTCTGATGAAGGATGAAACGGAGCTTATGGAGGCGGTCTTGGTCTTCTCTTTGGTTAACGATTATTTTGTATAAGTCTAAGTTCACACCAGTTGTTTAAGACCATCCGGTGGTTAACAGTGAGACATTGTCGATTTTAATGTCTGGACATTGTTTTTCGATGTCCTTTGTAGCTCCGAATGCTGAGTCTACACCTCTGAGTAATACTGTATATTTTTATCGTTCCGCTGATGTGAAGGAGTAATCTTCCGCTTTAGATTTGCGGATCAAATCCAGTAATTCATCATGGATGTCGACTTCGTCAACTGTAATTTTTAATTTGCTCGCGCTCAGGCGAGTTGTTCTATACTTCGTAAGGGGGGTCTTTTCCATGATTTTTAGGGTTTTGTACTAAAATACAAAACCCTATTGCAATCACGACCTGTGTCCGTCTGTCCGTCTGTCCGTCCGTCCGTCCGTCTGTATGTCACAGCACTTTTTCTCCGAAACTATAGGGGCTACTGCCATGAAACTTTGTAGAAAGGTCAGAAGTGGTGACCTCTTGAAAGTTCAAGGGTGGAAAAATTTTTCAAAGGCGTTTAAGGAGGGTCTCCCCATATAGGGGGGTGACCCCTCAATAAAAAATTTTCACCATTGGTAGTCGAGTAGGACGTCATTAGAAAGGTCTCAATGAGATCTTTTCAAAACAAGTCTTAAAATTGTCTTATAAGTACCGAGGGGGGCAGGGGAAGGGGAAATGTACGAACTTTTCGCGTACCCCCCCCCCCCCTCGCGATTGGACACCTTCCATCCGAAAAATCTGAAAATAATCATGAATGTAGGCCTTAATGAGTACAACAACAACAAATACATGAGAAGTCGAAATTCACTCAACTTTGTTAGTAATAGTATGATTTATCGATTTTGTGTTTTCTTAAATAAAATCTAAATGGTACCTTTAAACTCAATAAATTTATTTATTTATTTATAAGATTGATCTTTATGGAAAGTTTCATAAAGATCGAAAAGTATTTACCGAAGTTATAGCGATTTGAATTTTCGTGTATTACTATGGAACAATATGCCCTGTATTACTATGGAAACATATTGCTATGGAGCCATATACGCTTTTTACCGACTTAGACACTACAGCTTTGCTAGAATTTGCATGAAAATTTCAGGAGTGATAGATATCATGAAGATGAGTACATACAATTGAAACAAGTCGAAGACCCAGGAGAGAGCTCCTAGCAAAAGGGCTTTGTAACCATTCTAGGATTCGAAAAAATAGGCCATGAATCGATGATTACAGTACAGAGGAGTGGCCCCTGAAAAAAAAATTTCATGAAAAGTAGCCGATATGAGTATCTACTGAAAGTTCTCTATGAGAGCTTTTCAAAACAGTTCTTAAACTGAGTTTTTGCTTCAGTGGGAGCACAGGGGGGAAATACATGAAAAATGTGTTTCCTCCCTCGCGAATGGACACCCGTGATCTAAAAAATTTGAAAAAAATATCAAAGGAGAAATTTATGGGTATAACTATAACAAATACCTCAGAAGTCAAAATTCGTTCAACTTTGTTAATATGGTCCTCGAATTTCACATTTTCTCCAATTAAATCGTCTTTGACATGTTTCGTGATTTTATTCGTTGCTGGTTACTGCATTTTGTAAGTTGAGTACAAAACCCTTCTGACATGAGCATAGGTCTGTCTACCCAACTTGTTTAAACTATCGTTGCTGTGATTCCTTCCACATATATAGGGGGACACCATGATTTTTTCTTTTCAGGGGCATACGTCTTTTGCTTGGAGGTTATGTTTTCTTCTCTCAAAAGAAGCGCGTATGTCTTTGGATTATGGGGGTTGGTGCTTGGATAAGAATGGGTAACTTACTTTTAATTGCCGATTTACCTTGAACCGTTCTAAATCCTTCCAATTTCGTGTTGATTAGGTCAATAATTACCCTGTTTGAGGCGTTTGTTGCCGCTTGCTTTACTTCCATTGTTGCTGATGGTAGTATTTTTTTCTTGACCGCCTTCTCGTTACTGTTCACCTCGGACCACCTTTGAATTTTTGCGCACTCGCTTTGTACCTCTGCTGTTGATAGTTTTCCGGGCTTGATTTCCTTTGTTCCGATATACTTGTATTTTATTTTCTTTTAAGGGGTTTTGTAAAATAATTTTACAAAACCCTACTAGTTTCGCGACCAGTCTGTCCGTCTGTCCGTCCGTCCGTCCGTCCGTGTGTCACAGCAGTTTTTCTCGGAAACTAGTTCAGCTAGAAACATCAAATTTTGTGTGTAGGTGTAAAGTGGTGATCTCTTCAAAGTTCAACTACAAAAAAATTTTATAAGGTATTTAAGGGGGCCTCCCCATATAGGAGAGTGATCCCCCGAAAAAAAATTTCATTGAAGGTAGCCGATATGGGTATAAAATAAAAGGTATTGTTGAGAACTTTTCAAAACTGGTCTTAGTTTGGCAAAATCTGCTTCGAGGGGCTCACAGGGAGGGGAAATATACGAAAAATTTGTATCCTCCCCCTCGCGATTGGACACCTGTGATCCGAAAAATCTGAAAAAAATCAGGAATGTAGGCCTTGGTGCGTACAACAACAACAAATACGTAAGAAGTCGCAATTCACTCCACTTTGTTAGTAATAGTATGATTTATCGATTTTATGTTTTCTTGAATAAAATCTTAACGGTACCCTTAAATTCAATGAAATTCAGTACGTGGATGTCTATTTATAAGATTGATCTATCCTGAAAGTTTTATAAAGATTGAATCATAATTAGCGAAGTTATAGCGGTTTGAATTTTCCTGTATTACTATGGAGCATTTATTACTATGGCAACATTACTCGTATGGCTATGGAACAACATGCGCTTTTTACCGACTCAGACACTACAGTTTTGCTAGGATTTGCATGAAAATTTCAGGAATGATAGGTGTCATGAATATCTTTGAGAATCGGTTCAGCTAGTGGTATCAGTAATCGTAAAACAAAATAGTGGCTGTTTTAAATGCGAAGATTGAATAATTTTGAGTTATTTTTTCCCAACTTCAACGTTTAAGGTGCATGCTTTGAACACTTGATTCAATTTAATGAATGACTGAAGATGAGTACCTACAATTAATGCTCATAAGTGAAACAAGTCAAGGAGGCAGGAGAGAGCTCCTAGCAAAAGGGTTTTGTAACCATTCTAGGATTCGAAAAAATTGGCCATTAATCGATGATAACAGTACAGGAGAGTGGCCCCTGAAAAAAAATTCATCAAACGTAGCCGATATGAGTATGAAATGAAAGTTTTCATGGGAGCTTTTCAAAACAGTTGTTAAACTGTCAGTTTTTGCTTTAGTGGGGGCACAGGGGGGAAATACATGAAAAATGTGGTTTCCTCCCTCACGAATGGACATCTGAAATAATTATCAAGGGAGATATTTATGAGTATAACAATAACAAAAACCTCAGAAGTCGAAATTCGTTCAACTTTGTTAAAAATAGTATGATCTTCGAATTTCATATTTTCTCCAATAAAATCGTCATTGACATGCTTCTCGACTTTATTCCATCTGGTGATTGCATTTTGAAAATTGAATACAAAACCCTTCTGACATGAGCGTAGGTCTGTTTACCCAACTTGTTAATGAAAAATTTGGGCATATTTTTTCTGTTTGCCATAACACTGCTAATGGCTGGGAAAGAAATACTGTCCAAAAAATACACAGATGTAAAAAAGCGATCGAAGCAGAAGAAGACTGTTTCTGCAATTGGACTGGCTAATTTCGTCACGACTCACTATCCAAGCATTCCAGAAGATTGATTTATTTCTTTCCATGTTGAAGTATATGTTATGTTGAATATGTATTGAAGCAGTATGCGTAGCCGGTAATAGCGTCGCATCGAAGCCATCTTTTTATACTATGCTTGAGGGGCATGTATTGTTTCAATGTGCTATGATAATTGACTTCGTCATTGATGCATTAATGCTTTGGTACACACTATCCTGTCTGAAATGTGCTCTTCAAACATTCCAAAAAATATAATAATTATACAAAACCCTACAAAAATCGCGTCCTGTCTGTCCGTCTGTCGGTCTGTCCATCCGTCCATGTGTCACAGCACTTTTTCTCGCAAATTACTTAAGCTAGAAACATCAAATTTTGTATACAGGTCTAAGCTGATGCTCTCTTCAAAGTTCAACTACAAAATAATTTTAAAAGGTATTTAAGAGGGGACTCGCCATATAGGGAAATGGCCCCCAAAAAAACAAAATTAATCAATTGTAGCCGATATTGGTATCAAATGATATTGATGAGAACTTTTCAAAACAGGTCTTAAACTGACACTTTTTGCTTCGAGATGCGCACAGGGAGGGGAAATACACGAAAAATTTGTGTCCCCCCTCGCGGTTAGACATCTGTGATCCGAAAAATCTGAAAAAAATTATGGAGGTAGGTGTTTATGAGTATAACAGCCGCAAATAACTTAGAAGTTGAAATTCGCTCAACTTTGTTAATAATAGTATGATACTCGAATTTCATACTTTCCCCAATAAAATCGTATAGGTACATTTAAACTAAATAAAATTCCACATTTAAGTAGTCCTATAAAAGGTCCTTAAACTTGCAAGTTTGATAAAAATCGAATGATATACACGGAAGTTATAGCCATTTGGAATTTCTCCAATTACAACAACAATAACACATGATTTTGGTATTTTATGGACTTTCCATCGAATCAGTCACTGCAGTTTGATTTGATATTCTTGAAATTTTCAAATAAGGTCAGTAACATTAATATTTTTAGGAATTCATGTTTTGAGTGATTTTTGAGGGTATGCATCAAAATGGCGACCGTTGAAAATGGAAAAACAATGGACTTTCTTGGAAGCATGCCCACCTCTTTGCCATATTTCTTGACTTTATTCTTTGCTGGTGACTGCATTTCTGAGAAGTTAGATACCCTCTATCTACACAACTTGTTCTTTTAGAGGCTAGGTATTCATCGGACCAACCTCGTAATTTGAGGAATTTCAAACGGCTATAAATTTCGTAAATTTGGCTCGATTTCTTTCAAAATTCCAGAGTGTTTGGACCTTTTGTATGACTACTGAAGTATCGCATTTCATTGAGTTTAAGGGCGTCGATACGATATTGGGCAAAGTGTATAATTTGAGCATCATACCATTAATAAAAATATTAAACAAATTTTGACTTCTGGGAAACTTTTTGTTGCTGCACTTACAAAGACCTTCCTCCATAATTTTTAAGGGTATTGTAAAATCATTTTACAATAGGCTACTAAAATCGCGTCCTGTCTGTCCGTCCGTCCGTCCGTGTGTCACACCACTTTTTCTCGCAAACTACATAAGCTAGAAACATAAGATTTTATAGGTAGGTGCGAAGTGACACCCTCTTCAAACTTTCCTCACGAAAAGAAATTTACAAGGTTTTTAAGGGGGGGTCTCCTCATAATGGGGAGTTACCCCCGGAAAAAAAGTTTTCATCGCAAGTAGGCAATATGGGTATCAAATGAAAGGTCTTAATGAGAACTTTTCAAAACAGGTCTTAAACCAGCAAGTTTTACTTTGAGGGATGCAGAGGAAGGGGAAATGTACGAAATTTCGTGTACACCTCTCGCGACCTTTGACTCGGAAAATCTGAAAATTTCGCAGAGGTGTTACAAGGGCAAACCTCCGAAGTCGAAATTCGATAAACTTTACGTTTTTAGGGTTTTGTTAAAATAATTTTACAAAACCCTACTAGTTTCGCGACCAGTCTGTCCGTCTGTCCGTCCGTCCGTCCGTCCGTCCGTCCGTCCGTCCGTGTGTCACAGCAGTTTTTCTCGGAAACTACTTAAGCTAGAAGCATCAAATTTTGTGTGTAGGTGTGAAGTGGTGATCTCTTTAAAGTTCAACTTCAAAAAAAATTTTATAAGGTATTTAAGGGGGGTCTCCCCCTATAGGAGAGTGACCCCCCGAAAAAAAAATTTCATTGAAGGTAGCCGATATGGGTATCAAATGAAAGGTCTTGATGAGAACTTCTCAAAACAGGTCTTAGTTTGGCAAAATTTGCTTCGGGGAGCGCACAGGGAGGGGAAATACACGAAAAATTTGTGTCCCCCCCCCTCGCGATTGGACACCTGTGATCCGAAAAATCTGAAAAAAATCAGGGATGTAGGCCTTGGTGCGTACAACAACAACAAATACGTGAGAAGTCGCAATTCACTCAACTTTGTTAGTAATAGTATTATTTATCGATTTTATGTTTTCTTGAAAAAAACCTTAACGGTACCCTTAAATTCAATGAAATTCAGTACGTGGATGTCTATTTATAAGATTGATCTATCCTGAAAGTTTTATAAAGATTGAATCATAATTAGCGAAGTTATAGCGGTTTGAATTTTCCTGTATTACTATGGAACAATATGCGCTGCATGTATTCCTATGGCAACATATAGCTATGGAACAACATGCGCTTTTTACCGACTCAGCCACTACAGTTTTGCTAGGATTTGCATGAAAATTTCAGGAATGATAGGTGTCATGTATATCTTTGAGAATCGGTTCAGCTAGTAGTATCAGTAATCGTAAAACAAGATAGTGGCTGTTTTAAATGCGAAGATTGAATAATTTGGAGTTATTTTTTCCCAACTTCAACGTTTAAGGTGCATGCTTTGAACACTTGATTCAATTTAATGAATGACTGAAGATGAGTACCTACAATTAATGCTCATAAGTGAAATAAGTCAAGGAGGTGGGAGAGAGCTCCTAGCAAAAGGGCTTTGTAACCATTCTAGGATTCGAAAAAATTGGCCATGAATCGATGATTTCAGCACAGGAGAGTGGCCCCTGAAAAAAATTCATCAAAAAATTCATCAAACGTTGCCGATATGAGTATGAAATGAAATTTTTCATGGGAGCTTTTCAAAACAGTTGTTAAACTGTCAGTTTTTGCTACAGTGGGGGCACAGGGGGGAAATACATGAAAATTGTGCTTCCTCCGTCGCGGATGGACATCTGAAATAATTATCAAGGGAGATATTTATGAGTATAACAATACCAAAAACCTCAAAAGTCGAAATTCATTGAACTTTGTTAAAAATATTATGATCTTGGCATTTCATATTTTCTCCAATAAAATCGTCTTTGACATGTTTCTTGATTTGATTCGATCTGGTGACTGCATTTTGTAAATTGAATACAAAACCCTTCTGACATGAGCGTAGGTCTGTTTACCCAACTTGTTTAAATTTTACATTTTTGCCAATTAAATCAAGATGGGACCCATAAATTTTCCAAAACTTACAATTTAAGTTTTTAAAAACAATTGTATGTGTCCCGAAAATTTTACAAATATCGAAGAATAAACAGCAAAGTTACACATGATTGAATATTTAACAATTACAACAACGTTAACACGCGATACTAGGGAGAATCACGTTTACAAAGGAGCTAGACACTACAAATATGTATGAATTTTGATAAAAATTTTAGAAATGGTTTACAATATTGATGTGTTATCATGACAAATCATGCGATGGAGTCAAAACACTTGAAACAAAATGGAGGCGAGTTTAAAATCATTATAACCATAATAATTTTTCGAACTTAATTTATGGAATCTGTATATAAGTCAAGTTTTCATATGCAGAATATATTGTTTGATTTACTTATTGTTTTACAATACCCTTCTGGCAGGAGCACTCTCCTGCTACTTCAACTTGTTTTCAAATATTTCGAATCATAAGTGTTCAATTACGAGTAGGGGGACGTACATTTTTCGTATATTTACCCTCACTCTGCACTCCAGGAGACTGTTGACACTGTTTCAAGACCTGTCTTGAAAAGTTCTTATCAACACTTTTTATTCTACACACTAAATTACTATTTTGGGCGGCAAACGTCGGTGTCTGTAGCCGCTGTAGTCTTGGGGAAAAGCTGCTATGACACCCAGACCCACGGGTTGACGCATAGGGCCAAACCCTAAGAAGTTAACCTATTGAATTCATAATTTCCAGTTTTTTTTAATTTCCTACTGTTCATATCTTGCAGTTGATTTTTTCCTGAAAAGTTTTGTTTCGGAAGTAAACTAAAATGAAATAAAGGTTTCACGATTATAAAATCCTCCTCAATTTATTCTTTTAGAAGATAGTTCCAATCACTCAACCTTTTCTTTAACTTCGCTGTGCCTTGAAGTCACTTTATTTGGAGTTTAGCTTTTCCTTCCTAAGCTACTTACCGTAAGTATATCCTGTTTCATTTCGATGCATATACATACCAATAAGGGTTTTCTTCATCATAAAGCTTTTAAATAACCGAAAAAATACCATCAATCTAATCATACTGAGAAAACAGATGACAGATTAACTTCAAAATCTTGCAACGCCAGAAGTGCTCTGCCTACACACGTTTGCCTGGTAATTTTCTTGCTGGTATTAACTCATGTCATCCATCATTCGATACATTATAGGAGTTCATACTCTAAGCAAAACAAAAATATGCCCATGAGAAACCCCGATGTCACACGCATCTTATACCAAACCACCTATCGTAAGAAAACATTGGGCATCTTTCTTTTTCGTTTAAAAATTGAGAATGTGTCACTTGGAAATTTTTTCGGGGACTTGAAGTGTAGTGTGAGATGAAAAGATAAAAGAGACATCGGATAAAGGATCATCCAAATTGATTCAGTGAACTGAAAATTATTGAGTGCAACTGAAAAAGGACTAAGTTATTCTCTTAAAACACTTTTCTGCTGGCATGTCGAAAGATGTTAAATCACTTGAATGTGCAGTCATGTGAACATTTCATTGCTGATAAGAACCACCTCTGCAAAATTCAGGATAGATACGATTAAGATTTATTATTGTTCAAGTAAAACTATTAAACTGAAATTGAAAGGGATAAGTGGTTTCCTCAAACATTTAATATTATGATGGAAATATCCTTACATGAAGTTTTTATTAACTAATGAATGATACCTTAGTAAAACTTTTTTAATCAACTTTTAGCAATAAATACAAAGCAATTTAATGAAATGTTTACAAAATTTGAGGTGAAATTGAAATACTTTTGTGTATTATTGTAATATGAATTATTATTGATGGAAATTAATTTAACTTTAATGCAAATTCAAAATAAATTATGTTAATTTATTTAATTCGTAAAACCAACATAATTTGCTTTGGTTAAAGTTCAGGCAAACTGATGAAAACAGCTTTCATAGAACGTCACTCCTTATTGTTATTGGTTTGACTGAAAACCGCTGAAATTGATTCGTCTATATCAGTTGTATGGAGAATAATGGAATAGCTCCATGCCCAGTTTGCAGCTGATTTGGGATTTAGCCCGCTTGGAGTATTAAAGCCTACCGAACCATCTTAAGACTCTTCGTGAATGCTTCAACCTCTAAAACCGAGCTGGTGGAAGTCTATCGAAAAGCCTTCAATATGTAACAATTGTTCACTAGACGACAGGCTGTTGAATTGGAATATTTCAAGCCTTATTAATACGTTGGATAGTATGCTTGAATCTTATTTAATTTAAATTAATTTCACTTTAAAGTGCTCCTAATTGCTTTCAATTATGGCCAAAGTATCGATTATTTAAATTTTTGAATGCTTCGCTGTCGTTAGTGAGCATTCTTCCTCATTAGAAAGCTTTTATGAATGTATTTTTCAGTTTGACTACCTCATTAGCTCTGTTTTGCAAATGCATTTATATTACTCTGCAAGCTGTGATGAAACTATTGAAAGCAACATTACACTACTCAGAATAAAATTAAAATGACAAATAATTCGTTGTCTTTACTTTTCGTTTATCTTCTGTCAAATAAAAAATAATTTATTTTTGAACCAAAAAATCTATTCAAATTAAGTCAAAAGCGCTTTATTCCATACTAATCTTTATAAACTTTAAAAGAATATAAAGCAAATTCCAAACAATAAAACTACGAAAGCTTAATGGCCAAATAGCTCTCTAAATTTATACGTTATCAAATTAATTTTTTAAATATTCAAATTAATTAAGATTATTACATATTTTTTGATTCAATTGGAAAAAAGAGAAAAAATATTACTAACACAATAGTGAACTTTTATTTATACCTAAAAATTCAATAATTATACCTAAAAATTCAATAAAAAAAATAAATTCGATGAAATGAATAACGAACAACACAGAAAATAAACACGAATAATTTAGACATTGTCATTTAGGCACCAATACCTAGATTGCTCCGTCTCAGCTCGACCAGCCTCTACGAATCTAGCAAATGAGTATCTCCATTGGAATCGTTGGTCTCGTGAACTCAAATCCGGAGGATATTTTATCTTCTTATCGGTGGCCCGTCTATATATGTGATATATGATTGGGACACCATCAGCATCAAACCATGACTAATCATGTCCAAATCCACAAATGCTTCTGCAGGAATGAAGCCAGTATCGAGGCAAGTCACAATATACCCGTCTGAAGGGTGGAACGGCTGTGAAATCCAGGGGTTTTCACTCACAGTTACAGATCTTGCGATATGATTCCGAAGAAGTTTCAATATGAAGATATCGACTTTTCAGCAGTTTGATGAATTTCTGCACAAACCAGTACAGGCACAAAGACATACTACTAGACTACTAGCACTCTAATTGTACCAGATCTGACATCTTTATGTCGAAACTGGTCTGATCAGGGTCTTGTTACAGATAATTTTGACATTTTGATCAATGTATCTAGAATGAAAGAGTCTTCGTGGGGCATGACTTCTTTTTGTGCCTTACTGAGCATAGTTTTGATATATTCAGTATAGTACCGATACTGATCGAAATAAACACCACGGTATCGAAAACAGGATTTATCTGATATCCATTCTGAACTACCCTCCAGCTATAATGAGGAAATCTTTCCAATCACGTTTCAGATCTTGACTGGTTCCCTACAGCGTTGTCCAAAACAAAATGGTTTCAGACTTCTGCGCATTCATTTTCCTTCGCCAATTGTCGGTGTAGAGCTGCATATCTTTGCAACTTTTTTGAAGATCGCTCTGAATTATTGTAGCTTTTTGGTCTGCCATATAGATGATCAGATCAATAGCAAACGTTACCTATGATACCGTTGGCGACACGTTTAAATCAAAGCCGCTCAATAGCTTCCGAATGAATATTAAAAAAAGCATACGCGTAGTCACTGTTCCCGGCTGTAGATCATTCAAGACCTTGAAATCGCGCATTGTCGTCAAATTTCTATCAGTTACAAAAAATGATTTCCTGTATAAAATATTGCACGTCATAGCTACAAGATATCTAGAGAACCTGTTCTGAAGGAGTTTAAAAATTAGTCTATCTAACCACACCGTATCGAGGGCTTTTTCCGTATCAATGAGACACGATCCAACACATTCTTTGTTGTTTAGTTTTCAACAGATGTCTGAGATTACTTTCGTCATCGCATGTATGGTGGAATGCCTGGCACGAAAACCAAATTGGCAATTCGGCATCAATTCATATTTTTCAATGTGGGCGTTTAATGCATTGTTCCGTACCACTCATTCGGAAAATATGAATTGCTCAACATGTTATTAAACAATATGCAATAATTCCTAATAGCAACTTCAGGCAAATGTCGGAGAACTACATTTGGAATACCGTCAGTACCACATGATTTCTTGTTATTTAACCTGTGAAATATGAAACACAAGTCTTCATAGCTGACAATATAATCAATCAGATTCAAGCTTGGTATGAGGTCAGATGTTAATGATTGATTGAAGAGAGAATTGATTCACCGTTCAGGCTTGATTTGAAGTCGGAAAGTTTTGCTTCAACGACCTCTACAAAATATTTCATTCCCTCTCTCAGAGTTCGCTAGATGTACCAATTCAAAATGTGTTCTAATTAGGGCAAGTTTATGCAATCCCTAACAAATAATCCTGTTTCAATTTCGATACCAGCCCCATCGAGAAGATTTTTCTTATCACCAGCGACTCCAAGGCTCGATACCTTCACTCGAGACATCCTACGGAATAAGCTATCCACTTTCATGAAAACGCCATCTATGTTCTATGGGCTAATGCCCCTAACTTTTTCCAAACATTGACTGCTGACCTCACTCCTGAAATATAATGTACTGGATATTCTTCAGGTGTAAGTTCAGCAAATTCAACGAGGGATGATTGTATTCCATTAACCGCCGATAAATATTGTTGACGCGAGTGAGAAGAAGGCTTTTCAATCTTCTCAACCTTGCGATGGTTGGTGTTTCATGTCCTCCCAAATTGTTTCGATGTTTAATCTTTGGAACTACTTTCTCAATCGTTTCCAACATCAGCTTCTCTAACTTCGACAAATAGGGATCTATTTCATCGTCAGTTAGATTACTGTCATTAGGAACCATTGAGCAAGCATTGCCATCATCAGAAGAAAGACATTGCTTCTATTACTCTCGACCAAACTTCTTTTGAAACTTCCCCAGTCTGGTAGACATCATCCCTTCTATGTTTGATTTCCATTACGATTGCGTTATGATCGCTATCATAAGGAAGCACCGGCAGTTTCCGTTAAAGACTATTAAAGTCTTGCGTCAGCAATGCAGAGGTCCAAATATGAACTTGTCCTAGGGTGTGTTAGGAACTCCGACCCATACAGATTGCACCTGTTTTCAATTCGGTTCTCCTCTTGAATTGTTGGTCGTGTTTAGCCATGATACAGGGTTATCCATTTTGTGGTTGGCAAAATATAACCCTGCCGTTTGACATCTGTTAAAATTAAATGTCATCCAAAGCGTGTTTTTTAGTTGAAAGTTTGCCATTTAGAAATATGGATCGTTCAATAGTCGAAAAATGTGTTGAAATTATGAAATTTTATTACAAAAATGGTGATTCTGCTGTATCAACATTTACGACTTTACGAGCCGATTACGGTCGACATAATCGACCTACACAGTAAACAAATATAGTGAGAAAATTTGAAGAGACTGGATTGGTTATTGATATTGCAAGGCCTGTGCATCATCGCAAGATTCGTTCTGCTGAAAATATCGCTGTCGTTGCTCAAAGTGTGGAAGAAGACCCGAATTCGTCGATTCCTCGACGTGCTCAACATTTGGACTTATCTTACGGCTCATTGTGGCGGATTTGGCATTTGGATTTACATCTCCATCCGTACAAAATCCAACTCACTCAAGAACTTAAGCCTCAAGACCATACACAACGCAGAATGTATGCGAACTGGGTGATTGAACAACAATCCATTGATAACGATTTTTCGAACAAAATTTTCTTAAGTGATGAGGTTCTTTTATCGCTCAGTGGTTATGTTAATAAACAGAATTGCCACATATGAGGCTCTCGAAATCCTCAGGTGATTGCAGACAAGCCTTTGCATCTGGAAAAAGTGACCGTTTCCTCCTCCTTGATCTTGAGAATATTTCAACCAGTTGCATAGACAGAGATAATGAAGAAGTTATCCTCACCGGGTAGTGAAATTTTGATAACGGACACTTCGAGACATTCAAAGTTTTAGAATTCGACTTTTTCAATATTTTGGGAAACAATAGAGTCTTCTCACCAATATGACGGGGCCACCTTTCCCAACACCGTATACCCTATCGTTTCTTACGAATGCAAAATCTTTGAATGCCATGGATTGCCATGAATCGAGGTGCGTTTCAGTGAGATGTATGATGTCAGGCTGTTGATTAGCAATGGATTCCAGGAGATAGTCACGTCGATGTATAGCAACAAAGTTGAGGTTGATCGGGATGAGGCGAATCCTATCCATGGGAATATGACTGGATGACAAATTATTTGAAGGTATTGGAAAGCCTCAAACGCCGAAAGACAAGATTAATTTTCTTATATTGTTTATCGACTCTCTCCGATAAGGAATTTAGTTGCTGGTAAATTTTGAGAAGCAGTTCCTTATTGCCACTTACATTATTTAACGCGTTTTTTGCTGGTCCTCCAGCGGCGAGTGCAAATGATACTCCGCGCTTGACGAAGTTTGGAGCTAAGACACTGTGATGTTGTTGTGTTTGCTTTGGGACAAATTTTACTCTCGCATCTTCTGAGCCAATTTACACTCACCGGGAGCATGAACGTCCTTCCATTTGACGCATCGGTAATGCATGGCACAGTTGGCAGCCGAACGCTCAAATGGTTGAAACCGATAACACTGGTTGACTTCTCTGTTTTGGAGGCGGTCCCACCTCATCACTCGGAAGTTCAAGTATCTTATTTGTTGGAGAGCACTTGGACTGCTCTTATTTAAAATCTGCACTAATTAAAGTGGTAAATTTTTTTTTCTACCGTCGATCTTCGTGTCACGAATGTTTAAACGGAGATGAATTCAATTTCAGGTGCTGCTTCCTTGAGCAACTGAAGAAGATCGACGGTATTTTCTCAGCAGTCGAAGCCCTTCAACAAAAAGTCTGGTTCTTTTCACTTTTCGGGGTATATGTGAAGTGTGGAACCTCCCCAGAATTTAGAGCATATTTAGGTGATTTGAAATCAACTGGTGAATTCGTTCTGATTGTTAATTTTTCAGCATTGTTTCTTTTAATCTCGAAATTCATTAATTTATTTTCGGCTGCTAATAGCCGAACCATATCCTTTCCACTTTGACCAAACTCATTAATTGGCGAAACTTCCTCTGTATTTTCGGCAACTTTTTTAGGAGGACCACCAGAACTGCGAGCTGGTTTCTTCTCCTTATTTTTATTTTTTAAATAAAGGGTAAAATTATCATTGTTGTCTAGACTAACATTACCTTCAATACTTTCGTCAACTTCCATTTCTTGTTGGGGTTCGTCCAGCGCTACATAGTAGTTCTTGCTGTCGTTAGCACCTCCAGCACATAGTATTACTTCTGGAATGACTCGTTTAACAGCTTTCTTCGCCTTAATTTCCGTATTTATTTGCCTTAACGCCTCTGCATCTTGAGTTTTCTTCCCTCTCTTGTACATATCTTCAAACGTTTTTAGTCGTTGTTTCAATTCCTGTATTTCAGCTTGAAGTCGACTCACTTCTTGTTTGTCTTCTACTACTGGAGTCTCACGCCCGCCATCTGCGGAGTCCTGGTTACTCATGTGTCTTCATTTATTGACGCTTGCCGCCAATTTTGCATCGCTACTCTCGCCGGGGCCCCCCAACGGAGGAAAGCCGTCGGGCTCCTCCATACAGCAGTCCCGAGTTAGGCTTTAGCTTATTTGCTTTTGTTGATTTATCAAAATCAGATATTGGATATGATTCCATGGGTTGATTCCTTTGACGATAAATTTCTTTCCAATCAAATCAAAATTTGCTTTTGACTAACTTATAAAAAATTAATTTAATTTTTTGAAACTGACTTTTGTGAAAAATTGATTAATTTTAAAACTAATGACAGGAGTGATTAAAAACACGTCCACACGCAACAAGTGCTAGACGTAGAAATTTCAAAATGCGTTCAATACTTAGCAAATGTTAACCACACGGCACGCCATTAAAATTAACTTCAAGCCTTGTCAATCCATTGGTTGCTATGCTTGAATCTTATTTTATTTAAATTGATTTGACCTTAAAACGCTTTTAATTACTTTCAATTATGGCCAAAGCGTCGAATATTTGAATTTTTGTGAGCTTCACTGCCTTTATTGAGCATTCTTCCTCAACTTTATCGCTCAAAACCGAATAAGTGGTGAATCAATTTTTTGGTGCGATGGTATTTAATATCATAGCGAGTTTGAGATCACAGTGATTATTTCAGCTAGCTATTGTAAAGTCCTTTCACAAAACTTGGCAAAAAACATTTGAAATTGAGTTCTTAGTAATTTTATAGCTCTATTCTTTAAATTTAGCATAAATTTGCGATTTTATAATATTCAATTATGCTTGTGGGTCTGATGAACGAGTTTAAAATTATACAAAGCAACATCTTAATCATAATTGAAATTATTTGGCATAATAGGGCTAGCTTCACAGTACCCCCTTGTGATATCTTAGCTAGCCAATAAATGCGATTCTCGAGTCATGGCTTTGTAATGCAAAGAAATATCGGCTGAATTTTCAACTACGCAAACTATAAAAAACGAATTGTACCAAATTTGCACCTGACCTGATACACCCTGATTTATACTAGCCGCGACATTAACCAGTCTACTATATATTTGAGGTAAACCGAGATTGGTCAATATCGTAAGCGCATTCAGACAAAGTTGCGGACGGAGTTGAGATTCAAAATTATCGCCCGTGAATTTCACTGGGCATTTTTCAACTCAATTATCCACGCCAAATGGCAAAAACCAAATGAAACCAATTCGTTCCCATATTGAAATCCACCTTCGTTTTATTTCAACGCCATACAGTCTATGTAAATAGCTCTCCCATGGTGGTTTCATTAATTAAACCTCATCCCACTTTGAGCGTCGGCAATAATTCCCATTTAATTTGGCCTAAAGGACTATGCATTGCGTGTAGTCGGCAAATTTTTGGATTTGTATCGTGCTCACAGCTGATCGAATAGGATATAAAACACAATGTGTAATTAAAAGTTTTTGTTTTTGGCGGAATTTCGTTGAAATGGCTGGGATAAATTTAATCATTAGAACCCTCTTGTGGCAATCAGCTTATATAATCTACTCTTTTGTAGAGAGTTAAATATGAAAAGGAAATAAGGCGTAAAGTGTTATAAAGCGTCAACTGATTACCTACCCCAGAGACTTCTACTCCAAATATTTTCTGAAAAAAATATTCCCTGATTTTCCGTGGAATTTATTGAAGTAATGAAATATGCTTAAAATTTTTTCAATTCTTAAAGTTGTGCACGCATATCAAAATTTTTCCTTGAAACTTATTTGATATTTTTGAACGTGTGTATAATGGAATTTCCGAGGCTAAATTTTAACAAATAAATTCCTTGAAACCGCAACCTCGGCATTAATTTCATCAAACCCTACTTATGATTATTGGTAACGTTAAACCTCAAAATCAAATCTGAAAATGCTTTTTTTTAACCACATTGCGATATCGTAGTCAAACAGGGATCACTTATTATGGTTGAAATTTTCGCATCGTCAGTTGGAGCTCTATAAATATTTCTCTGTCGATTTAATTTGCTCTACATAAATTACTTGGAAACAATCTCGCGATAAATAAATTAATGATGGCAGAGTACAAAATTGAGTTCGTATTAAATGAAAGTTTTGGAACATGCAGGTATCATAAGCGACACATCTGTTATATGAAATATGGGAGATATTAAACAGCGTTTGAATTTAAAGGATTGAAACAGAATTTGGGGTGAGCATTTTCTAGCAGGAAATATTTACGGGGAAAAATGTCAACTATAAACTTAGCACAATATTGAAATTATTTAGCGAAAGTTCTTCAAGTGTGGCTCGTGCAAATGAAAATATGTTAACTCACATTATTCATCTACATTCTACACTAATAAAAAATATTTGTATTGTTAATCAAGACATTTCAATCTCCTCTCTTGGAATATGGGATATAAAGTTAGTGCGATTTAGCGCCTTAACTCCCTTATGATTGTGAACGCTCACCTATCTTCTCAAGCCACTTTTAGTTATTATATAATTTGAAAAAGAAAACTTTACATTGTAATTTGGCGAATAATTGAGTCCTTGAGTTAATTTCTGTTTTCTAAAGCACGAAGGAATGCCATGGTACTATTATTTTGGTTGTCAATTGTGTCAAAGAGGTTAACCCTTAATAGCCCACAAGTGTCTCGCGGACACCCTTCAATTTAGTTTCAGTTATAAAAACTAAAGTAATATACTTTTATACAAAATCGGTTTATCTATTCTATCACCAATATGTTACAAATCGAAATCGTCAATAAGAATTACTTTTACATGGATTCTTAAAAGTACGAGTATATTGGTCAAAAAACTGAAAAACCGACTCATCAACCCAGATGTGTCCAAGAGACACTGTAAAAAGTTGTTTGATCCTAGTATGAAAGTGGCTAGATTATTGGGTGGAAAAGCGAATGAAAGAAATTCTAAATGGAAGCAGCAACAACCTAGGTATCTAAGCTACATACGAGGGAGATTCAAATATAATCGAGACAAATGCTCTGAAACGTTTATTTACTATTGAAAAAATTTACAGTTATTTTGGGTACTCCCCCTTACAAGTTACACATTTTGGCCATCTTTCCGTTACCTTTTTGATGTCGGTACCAAAGAATTCTTTATACAACTCGAATAGCCATGTGCGCACGAACTCCTCTAACTCGTCATCGGTGTTGAATCTTTGACCACCGAGGGCTTTTTTCAGTGGTCCAAACATGTGATAAGCCTGGACTGTAGGAGGGTGTTCCAGTACCTCCCACCCCGATTCCAATATTGTATCGGGCGTGAGACGCATGATATGAGGGAGTGCGTTATCCTGAAATGCTCCTCCGCTTCGAGCGATAACCGGGTTTTGCTGGTGTTTTCAGAAGGTTAGAGTAGTATGCAGCAATGATAGAAAGTTAGGTGAGCAGAAAATTAACGTACAGCACGCTCCGCAGGTCCCAGAATACAGTACACATAACCTAACCCGCGAAACTGGTTGTCTTTGCTTTGACTGGCGTCCCTTCCTCCATCTTCCTCCACTCTTTAGATGACACCTTGCTTTCGGGAGTGTAATAGTGTACCCATGCCTCGTCTTTAGTGAAAATTTGCACTAAAAAACGGTTCCCTTCCACCAAGTATCGCGCCAGCAAGTGGCGACAAACTTGCAACCACCTGAATTTTTACTCGAAGCTCAACAGTTTAGGAACCCATCGTGCCGTTATTTTGCGATATCGAAGGTGTTTGTGGATGATAGACTCTACACTACCAATACTGATACCAAGTTTAGCCGAAATGTCTCGAGCATTCATTCTAGGGTGCTCCAAAATGAGTTGTTCTACGCGCCAAATGTTGTCTGGTGTGATGCTGGTTCACGGTCGACGATCATGCGGCTCATTCTCGATGGTTTCGCGACCATCCTTGAATGCTTTGGCAACCTTACTTTAGCACTCACTACTGAACTGATTTCACAAACGCAGAAAAGTTTCTGTGTTTTCAATGCCGTCCCTCACTAAAGAACGAATGACAATACGTTGAGCAACGGCGATCGATACTTGGCGTTCACTCATGGTCGTAGCACGCACGTGAAACATACACTCCCGACAAAACTATGCCACGCTGTTTGCAAGGGAACCAGCCATCACATACTTAAGCCACGGTCTTCCAAACATACATGCGCGCCCTCTACAGCGTTTTATCCCCATCATATTTGAACCTCCTTCGTAATAACGGAGCACACGGGATGGAATGGGCGTACTTATAAGTAATACAAGATTGCAAGAAATGCAATTAACCAAAAGTTTGTGGATAACTATAGTGCTGAATGTGAATGAACGACCGACTAACCGACTGAGTGAATTAACACTGACCTAGATAATTCTGTCACGCTCATAAGCAACTGCCAAAGAACTTTTCCTGAAACTCGGCAGCGAAGCAAAACTATTAGGGCAACAAATCAATGAAAATAGAACAAAGTTCATGACGCAATCGAGGAAAAATACCTCAAATACACAAAATATCACACTTGGCGAATACAGTATCGATAACGTGAGCAAATTTGTGTATTTAGGCGTCAAAATAATGAAAACGGGCAATAAAAGAGACGAAATGCGCCAAAGAATACAGCTCGGAAATGAAATATTTTATTCAGTATTGACGATCTTGAAGACCAGCTGTATACATAGAAAAAACAAAGCTCCAAGTATACAAATCTGTGATAAGATCTGCGTTATGCTGTGGGTGTGAAACATGGACCCTAACACAAGCATCCGCAAATATATTGAACGCTTTTGAGTGACGAGTCCTGAGGCGAATAATCGGAGCGAAGCTAGACGGGGACCAATGGTGAATTCGATACAACCGTGAGCTTTATGAAATTTTTGACAATCCGGAGGTCTCAACGATTGTAAGACTGCGGAAGCTGTGGCCACATGAATCGTATGGACGAAAAATGGATACCCAAGACGGTATTCGTTGGGAATACTGAAGGCCGGAAGCCAGTGGCTGCTCAGATTTTGGAATTGGACGACGTGGTCAATGGACCGAGACAGTTGGAGGCGCTGTTTGCAGGAAGCGAAGACCCGAGAGGGGCTGTACTGCTAAGAAGAAGAAAAAGAAGAAGATAATGGATACAACAACCTTATGGCTCATTAGGAAGTGATTAAAAGTTATTCTGGGCATAAGTATAAAATCTCCACCTGGTTTTTTCAGAAAGTAATTAAATCTGATTATCTGTAGAAGCTATTCTTTTTAGGGATAAGATGTTTTTGTACATGAAAACTTGTATGAAAGAAAAGATTCCTCAAAACATAGAAGCTAAAAAACGAAACACACTCATGATCGGTTTTCATAGAGAATTTTTTTGGTGGAAAAATTGCTTTCAGTGACTTACAATTATATTCTAGTGGGTAAGTTGAATCAACTGATAGTACTTATAGTGCTTACATTTTCATTATTTCGTTTCAGAGTTTTGATTTCAAAAATGGCTATGAATAAACTGTTTCCTCTGAAAATTCAGCACATACTTGAAGAAAGTGAGGACGAGAAAAATTTTGGATGTGAGTTCGATAGCTACGATAAGAATTTAGCGGTTGGTTGCTGGTCGCAAAGAGATAGTGTACAGACAGAATCAGCAGCTGAAAGTGACGATGAAAAATTTTGGAACGAGAGTGATGAACAACCGTTGCAAGAGTATGCATCACTTTGTACTTACAAAACCAGAGATGGAACGACATGGATGTCTGAACCTGAGAAGCAAAGTCAAACTCCATTACGCAACATAATTCACGGCCGTACTCACGAGGTGGTTCTTCCTCCCGAGCAAAATATACAACCAACCTCTTTTTCAATCAACATGTATTGGAAATCATAGTGAAGTATACCAACTCCGAAGCACAAAACGTACTCAAAATCATAAGAAACCAAAAGAAACCGTGGAAATTCAAGCATTTTTAGGCTTTTTAGTGGCTATAGGCATCAATGAGCAGGGAGTTGTAGATTTTTTGAGAATATTTTGACCCAATGTTTCGAAATCCGGTATTGCAACCTACAATGGGAAAGAATAGACTTGCATGTTTACTGCATTTTCTAAGATTTGCCGATAAATATATTTACTTGGTCAGCTGGAAAATCAAAAGATAAACTTGCCCTTTTTCGAGAGCTTTGGGAGTATGTAAATCTGAGCCTTAAAAATTTTATTTACCTGGAGGCAATCTCGCAATTGATGAGCAGCACGTATCTTTCCAAGGACGTGGGTCGTTAAAGCAGTATCTACCCAGCAAGCCTGATAAATATGGCATGAAAATTTGGTGGATTTGTGGTAGCATAACAAGCTATTGTCTACATTGTATACCATATCTTAAAAAGAGGGAGAAATCAGGGTGCAAGACCTGGCATACAATATTGTCAACCAGTTATGGGAACCATACTTTCAAAGTAATAGAAACGTAACTTATGATAATTACTTTACTAGCCTTGATATTGCAAAGTCCTTGGCTGAAAATGGACTAACAATAGTTGGAACTATGGCATGTATACACCCAAATTTTCAGCTTATCAAGGTTCATGAAGTCGAGTCTAATGTCTTTGGCTTTTGTAAAACTATGACATTAGTATCATATGTGCCAAAAAAACCGTTTTGTTACTATCGTATCTACAATGCATCTCATAATTGATGAGCAGCTCATACCTTTCTGAAGACGTATATCATTCAAGCATTACGTACCCAGCAAGCCTAATAAATATGACATGAAAATTTGGTGGATTTGTGGTAGCAAAATAAGCTATCATCTACATGGTATACCATATCTTAGAAAACAGGGAGAAATCAGGGTGCAAAATTTGGCATAGAATATTGTCAACCAGTTATGTGAACGAAACTTTCGAAGTAATAGAAACGTAACTTTTGATAGTTATTTTACGAGCCTAGCTATTGCGAGGTCCTTGGCTTAAAAATGGACTAAAATATTTGGAACTATGAGAAAAAATAAGGCTTGAATGCAACCAAATTTTTAGCCCAGCAAAGTTTATTTATTTATTTATTTATTCCATCTTACAGACTAAATAATCCAATAACAAAATGGAACGTAAAGAATAATCACAGCAATATTTAAATGAAAAAGAATAATAAAATGTCGATAGTTGAAAGTTAAACTAGTAGTAAGTCTCTTAGTTTTTTCTGAAACTATTATGATTTCGTACGATTCTTAAGATTGGTAAATGGAAATATAAATCAGTTCTAGCATAGAGGATAAACAAATAAGAATTCATCTGAGATGAACGAGATGTTTGTCGGAAACGCAGCTCAGAAAAAATATTTAACGGGACTTGATGGTAGCAGAGATTATATAAAAAACATTGGTCTAAATAAGTTCGTCGGGATATTAGAAATGGAAGAGATAGGAAAGATAGACGACTTTCATAAGGGTGATACGGCAAATTAAACTTCAGGAAAAGAAACCGTGGGAACTTTCTTTGGACAGTTTCTAAAGAAGACACGAGATAGAAATATCGGGGGGGACCAGATAACATAACAGTATTCAAGCAAAGGGCGAAGAAGACAAACAAATAGGCGGACATAAGAAGAGATGCTATTGAATTTATGTACACGTCTAAGGATAAACTCGGAAACTCTAGACGCCTTAGTAATCACATTTAAAATATATGCATCAAATTTGAGTTTTGGATCAAAAGTTACTCCAAGGTCTTTATGATTGAACACTTCAGAGAGCAAAGCATCATTTAATATATAATTAAAATTAATAGGAGAGCCCTTAAGAGAAAAACTCATTTTATGACATTTAGTAGTGTCAAGACATAAACAGTTTGAAGCACACCATTTATTTAGAGCATTCAGATCATTTTGGAGGAGCTGACAGTCTAAATGAGATTTGACTCTTCGAAATATTTTGAAGTCATCAGCATACAAGAGGCAAGAGGAATAAATTACAAAGGGGATATTATTTATGAACAACAGAAAGAGAAGAGGCCCGAGAATTGAACCTTGTGGAACGCCAGATGAAGAACAAAAAGGACTAGACGTAGTACCAGATAGACTTACTCAACAGGGACGAAACGATAGATAAGATTAGATCCAAGATAGAAGAGCACCCGAGATGCCAAGAGCTTCAAGCTTACGACAAAGAAGTAAATGATTCACAGTGCCAAAGGCCTTGGAGAAATCTGTGAAGATCACATCAACTTGCAGTTGGTTATCCAAAGCTCTTGCAATACTGTTTGTGAACTCCATTCAATAAGAGGTAGTGGAGTATCCCTTGAGAAAGCCATGCTGCTCTGGGGCAATAATAGGAGCTAATGAGTTTGAGAGTCGCTTAGAAACCAACCGTTCAAGTAACTTTGGAAAGCAGGAAAGTTAAAAAATAGGGCGATAATTGGAAACAGACGTAGGATCACCACTTTTAAAAATAGGCACGATATTAGCTGTTTTCCAAGGGTTAGGGAGAGTACCAGTACTCAAACTTAGATTGAAGAGGAGAGTTAAAGGAAAACTAAGCGTTGAGGCTAACGACTTTACAAATATGTTTGGCAAACCATCCAGCCCAGGGCTGATATTAGAATCAAGAGCATTGATCAAAGCTTCGACTTTAGATGCATCTGTACAAATAAAGGAAATTGGGAAGGGAAGATGGTTAGGTAAGACAACAGGGTGCACCGCTGCAGCGGGAGAAGAAAAAGTTGAAGAGAAATATTGGGCAAATGAGTCAGTAACTTCTGAGGAGAAGAAACCTCTGCCCCATTCCAACGGACCTTACTAGGAATGGAAGAAGAGGATTTTAGCGACCTTATATAAGACCAAAAAGGTTTTGTATTATTAGCCACAAGAGACCTATCCAGACTGCTGGAATAAGTCTTCAGAGCATATCTGATCTCTTTTTTGGCAATAGCACGCAGCTGCTCAAATTACATCTTGCTTCAATAGTACCGAGTGTTTTAAAGACACGATGTGCCTTATCTTTTGCTCGTAGGGCACTAAGCTATCGCTTTGTAAACCAAGGGGTATGATTTTCTTTACGGAATGTCTGAAGAGGCGTATCACAGCGAATAAAATTATAAATATATATGTAAAATTTATCCAAAGCAGCCTCACAATTGAGGCCTCTAAAGAAATCTAGCCAGTTGACAAAAAGTAGTTCTGTATTAATAGCTTCATAATTAGCTTTAAAAAAGTTAACTTTTGGAGTAGGATGAGGTTTTATTAAATTTAATTTCATCGACTATAAGATCTATAGATAAAGGAGGATGGTGCCGATCAGGAGGAACATATGGATGTAACGCTTGAGATACAGATAAGTAGTAACTTTTGATAGAACAAGGTCAAGGGGACGACCATTAAGATTGCGGATATGATTAAATTGAGAATAGGAGCAATGAGATAGGAAAGGTGACAGGGTTATAGAAAAAGTGTCAACTGACGAGATTGAAGGAGATTGAAGGTTCGTGTCGTCGAGTCCAATGTCTTTGGCATTAGTATCATAAGTGCCAAAAAAACCGTTCTGTTACTTTCTTATCCATAATACAACATAGCAAGGAAGTGGCTGTCAGTAACAATAACAAATCGGAAATAAATTTGTGTTACAACTTCACCAAATAAGGTGTTGATGAAGTACAAATTCAATTTGTCAATAGTACCGGGTGGGCAGTATAGTAGTTTCTTTTTAATCACATGTTATTTTGACACTGAAAGCTGTTTCCTGCTCAAAATTATGTCAGTGAGTTAGTATTAATATTTCGAGGAACGAAATGAATTGATTTACACTTGAAAAATTTTGGGAAATATTGAAATCGAACTGGATGACGATTTTTCTCAAAAAATCATCTTTTCTGATGAGGCGCATTTTCATCTCGATGGTTATGAGAACAAACAAAACTGCCGCATCTGGGGCTTGGAAACCCACACATGATTGTCGAGAAACTAATGCAAGTGACAATGTGGTGTGGATTCTGGAGTGGTGGTGGTGGTGGTTTTTCTTTGAAAATGCCGCTGGAAATGCTGTTTTGGTCAACGGGGAGCGCTACAAAGGCATGATGACCGACTTTTTGTAACTGGAGATTGAGGATTCCGACTTGATTGACATTTCGTTTTAATAGGATGGCGCGCCATGTATTGAGGGTTCAAACTTGACTGATCTTTGGTTTCAACAGAATGGCACGCCATGCCATACAATTCATCAAACAATCGATCTTTTGCGCACAAAATTCAGAAATCGTGTAATCAGCCGCCTTGGCGATGTCAATTGGCCACCTCGAAGCAACGATTTGACACCGTTGGCCTTCTTTTTATAAGACACTGTGAAAGATCGATACTATGCCGAAAATCCACAAACGATTCAAGCACAAAAATTGAATATTCAACAAACCATTGCTTAGATAGGGCTCGAAACCATCAATAATGTCTTGGGAAATTGGGCTGAGGAGATGGCCTACCATCACGCCAGCCGGGGCAGCCACATAAATGAAATTAAATTTCACAACTTACGAGTAGGTTGGTTCTTGCGAATTAAGCCAAAATATTAGAAAAAAAATTGATTTTCGTTAATTTTATTGCATTTTTAAAAAGAAACTTGTATTTGGCCTACTCTATATGTGCGGTAGGAAAAAATATGCGTCTAGTTCTGTCATTACTTTACGGCGGGCAGTGCAAAATATGTTTCAATGCACAAAAGCAGAAAAACTTATAAAGAGACTGGAAAGCCAGGAATGATTGCTTTCTACAATTAACATGACATATTTTACCAACTTTGTGGAGATAATTCCTTGCCCGTATAAGTAGCCACTGGCCAACGTGCTTTTTTAAGGCATGTTATATCAAGGCAGTGTAAATGCGTGTATCCTATATAATTTTCGAAAAGAAATGGCTTTTTTCCTTATCAGGCCGAATTTTTGGTCCATGGCCTGAAAAGAGATATTGTCTTTGAATGAGATAAATAATTTTAGGCTAAGAACTGCCAAGTTAGACAAAGGTATTCGTTGGGAGAACTGAGGGGCGGAGACTAGTGGGGAAACCAAGGAAACGCTGGACTTCCTCAAACGACGAAGAGAGTTCATCGCTGCTTAGATTTCGAAATCGTAGGACGCGGTCAATGTACCGAGACAGTTAGAGGCACTATTCGCAGGAAGTGAAGGCCCAAGAGAGGCTGTAGTGCTATGAAGAAGAAGAAGAAATTAGACAAAACGGTGCTACTTTTGCTCATCTGGCAAAGCCCGGAAAAATCAGTACTGCCGCGTTAAATGCCAAAAAGCGGTATGTGAAATACATCATCTTACTTGATGTTTGTTTTTTGTAGAATAAAACAATTTTTTGAATCACTACCTTATAAATATAAGTTCATAATGATTTTTTTTTTATATTTTTGTAAATAAATACACGAGTATGTTTTATTTCTAATTTTACCTGGCCAAACAAATATTTAATACCATATAAACCAAATGGTCTATTTTTCCTTGAAATCTACATGATGGAGCGTTATTCTAACGTTTTCTGCATTTCAATGTCTCGAATTTTCACAAAGTAATCATTTTTTGAGAAAATCATCATTTTTTCACTGAGTTGCTAATTTTTTTAGATGAAAAAGATCTGCAAAAAACTTTTCCAAAACTCGATAGTTGAAATTTTGACTTGAAGATTTTAAGTATCAGCATGATTTTTTTGAAATTTTTTATGTTAATTGACACGGTGAAAAAATGATCGAACTTAAAGACCCAGGTTTACATGAACCGACTGCGGAAATACCTTTACAGACCAAGTGTTAAGAAGAAATGAAATTTTATTCAGTTATTGCAGAGAAAATTCTGTGCATATAATTGTGTGTACAAAACGTATTTAAACGACATCTTGTAAAACTCATGTGTATAAAAGTTATCATATACAATTAAAGGGGCCGACATGTGTCTGCTCAATAAAGTAAGGTCCGATCACTTTAGAGCAAAAAAAAAAAAATTAATGAATGTCTAGCATAAGTATTACTTGATTGATCGGTTAATGTCTTTAGATGTGGAATGGTGTATCTGTAAGGCATTACTCGCCTAACTATTCTAGGAGCCTAAATGATTGCAAAATGGAGTATTTAAAAAATGCACTACATGTCATATTAACATCCTCCAGTGGAATTAAAGTGTTTACATCATCTATATCCATTCAAAAAAATATTTATTATGAACTTTAAGAACATGACTTACCTTTAACTGCGCTCAATTTATTGCCCACCATTTGTTTAGCTACGAATGCCGCCATTTTTCTTTAGTTTTCTTTTACCCTTTAAACTTGCGATAGAGAGTGTGAGGTATTTTCCAATTCCTGTAACAAATAAGATAAGAATTTTGAAAATATTTGTCAGCATTGTAGTATTTTGCGAATGCTTTAATCGTTAATAATTTGAAAAAATATAATCTTATACCAAAAGATATTGGTGAAGATTTAAAATATTGTAGCAAAGTTATTTATAAGAAGCAGTATAAGTGTTTAAAATTTGTTTAGAAATTCTTGGATTATAAAGATTCACTTAGTCTTCCAAAGACCACAAAATGGAAATTCAAAATCATTTCAAATCAATGTCTAACTTCATTTCATCATAACATCGTTAGCAAACTATTGTCATATCTCATGCTTTTCTCGTTGTTCGAAGACTTAGCTGTTGAAAACATCCTAGCAACAATAAACACCACGAATACACAACCTGATTCTCCGACAATCTGTCTAGACTCCTGGCGCCATACGAAATCCATCCGAGTGTTGCTTGTGCTATCCTTTATGTTGTTGTCAAGCTGATCAGCATCCCCTTTTGCACTTGGAATACATCTCTCAGCTTTCCCAAAAGCATATTCAAAGCGTGACGACCATATACGAGTATACTAGCTATAAAGAATCTATTAAGGTTCGCAGCACAAGCAGTGGGTTCAAGTATCAGATTCATATACTCTCTCGTACATACAAGTCCGCCATACTCCTGATAAGAACAAAAGGATATGAAAGATGGAGCGAATTCGCCAAAGAAGCACGAAGACTAGAAAATTGGGTTAATGTCTATTTCATAATCATATTATGGTATTGAAAAGTTTGCGAGTTAACTCACACCATCCACATCAATATCACTTTTAAATTTCATCCCTCGAAATATTGATGGCAACGCTTTCAAGCACTCGACATTCCGAAACCCTGACCCTGTTTTCTTTCATCCCATTCTTGTTGACTTGGTTTTTCCTGACGGCATATGTTGAGCGAATAGGAACACTCTCATCATGGCATTGTTCTAACATCAAGTTCCATTTCAATTCTCCTCCATTTGGTTTCGCAAGGACATGCTTTTGACATGCAAGGATTAGAGAAAAATGGTTCGAGTGCGTTGAAATTTCAACGCAATGGAGCATTGCGTTTGGTTCAATGCATGATGATGTGTATGATGTTTCGTGGTAAAATTGGATCCATTGTTTATTCCGAAATGAATTTTGGGTAGTATGAAAAGTTTTTCGGATTGTGAATTTTCGCGATTTACTAAAACATGCTTCCCAGCGCGTAGTTTTTGTTCAGCATGGGGCAAATGAAATAAATAATTTACTAATTAATTTATTTATCAACTGACGAAATCATGGTGTACATTAAAAAAATGCAATTAATAAATATACTCGTTTATGCAATACAAATGAAAAACAATAGGACTAGGAACAGAAAAACTTAGATATTTTGGCTTTGAATTGGGATCTGGACATAGTTGGGGGAAAAAATTGCTAAGGCTATTTAAGATTTAGTAACATCTATTTGTAGGCTACTTATCGCCATTTCTGGTAGCAGGCGCAGGCTTGTATGTCTGGTAAATTTCATTAGGTTATTCAAGGTTATCCTATTAGTTAGGTATTGAACTTTGATTCTACCGCTGAGAACATCAACTCCAGAACAGGAGAATCAAACAGTTCTACGGGAGGCTAGGGATATATTTAGATAGATAGCTCTGATGATTTCTCGGACCATAAAGAGATCGCAAAGCAAACAGCAACAACAACTGTCTCAGAATGGACTCAAATCTCTTTCAATGAACATCAGAAATTGGACTCCAAACAACAAACGCATACTCTATAAGTAGCTGCACGAAAGAGGTGTATAATATTTTTGCTACCCAGATGTAGCTCAATTCCATAGCACGCCGTTTAATGAAATATAAAACATTATTTTATTTATCATTGCTGATGAAAGCCGGATTGAGGAAAGATGGGCATAATATTTCAAGGGCCTCCTTAATCGTTCGCACAGCTCCAGAACACCGGGGCTCATAGATATTCCCGGAGAGCTTCCGTTGGCCCCACCTATTTTGGATGAAGTTTGTTTCACCGTCAAAGCCCAATAGAATAATACAGCGCCGGGCATCGATGAGATTCCAGTTGACCTCATTAAATATGGTGGCAGCGGTGTTTAGAAAGCCATCCAGAAAATCATCTAGCACATTTGGCAACAAGAACATATGCCTAAAGAATGGAGCCAATCAATTACATTCCCTATCCACAAAAAAGGTGACCAGCTACAGTGGGAAAACTAAACAGATATATCACTGCTTTGTACGGAGCCCAAAATATTATTGAAGATCTTAGAAGATAAGATCGGATCATACACCAATAGCAGTATTGGGGAGTTTTAAAGTGGTTTTAGAGCAGGTAGATCGACGATGGATCAACTGTTTACAGTCAAGCAGGTACTGGAAAAATACTGGGAGTTTAGATTAGAGGTACCTACACCAAATTTTCGTTGACTTTAAGCAAGCATATGACAGTATTGATCGTAACGTACTATACCAAATAATGTTTTGCTTTGACATACCAGCCAAGCTAGTCCGTCTTACCAAAACACAATGACGTCACCAAACTCCCAAGTTTGCATCAATAACCGACTCACTGACGCTTTTGACATAAATATCGGACTACAGCAGGGAGATGGGATGGCCCCATTGCAATTCAACTCTGGAATGTGTCATCAGGAATCTACCTGTCAATGCAGGAGGTATATTACTATATCAATCGAACCAAGTAGTGGTCTATGCTGACGACATCAGTATTTTATCACGGTCACCAACAACTGCCAAAGAACTTTTCCTGAAACTCGACAGTGAAGCAAAATTAGTAGAGCTACAAATCAATGAGAGTTAAACAAAGCTCATGATACAGTCGAGAAAAAATATTTGAGCTGCTCAAAATATCACACTTGGCGAATATAATATCGATAATGTGGGCAAATATATGTACTCAGGCGCTAAAATAACGAAAACCGGTAATAAAAGAGACGAAATATGCTGGCGAATACAGCTCGCAAACAAAAAATTTTTTTTTCAGTTTTGACGATCTTGAAGAATGGCTGCATGCACAGAAAAGCAAAGCTCCAAGTATACAAATATTTGAGAAGACCTGTACTATGCTATGGGTGTGAACATGGACCCTAACCCAAGCATTCGCAAACATGTTAAACGCCTTTGAGTGACGGGTCCTGAGGCAAATAATCGGAGCAGAGCTAGATGAGGACAAATGGCGGATTAAATATACCCATGAGCTATATGAAATTTTTGACGAACCGGAGGTATCATCTATTTTAAGATAGTGCAAGCTACAATGGACTGGCCAAATGAATCATATGGACGAATAATGGATATCCAAAAAGGTATTCGTTTGGAGAACTGAAGAAAACACTGTTCTGAATCAGTTGACGAAGAAAATTTATCGCTGCTCGGATTTTGAAATTTGAGGACGCAGTCAATGGACCGAGACAGTTGGAGGCGCTATTTCTGGGAAGTGAGGCCCTGAGAGGGCTTGTAGTGCTACGAGGAAGAAGAAAAAAAAACACGATTGAATCATACAGAGACCATATTATAAAAACTTACAAAGCAGTGGCGGCTACTAAGAGAAAATTGTAGTAAACAAGTACAGTTAGAGGACATAACTGTTAGATTTGTGATTTTGGATCAATTTTTCTGAAGCCATGTTGTTGGTCACTGAGACGATGCTCTGTGGTGCGAGATAATTTATCATATAGTTTTTTTTAGGGTTTTGTGCCAAAGTACAAAACCGTCCATCCGTCTGTATATCACAGCAGTTTTTCTCCGAAAACTGTCGAAGCTGCAGCCATCAAACTTTGTGAAAAGGTCAAAAGCTATGACTCCTAGAAAGTTTTAGGGTGAACAAAAATTTCTCAATGTTTTTAAGGGGCCCCCATATAGAGGAGTGGCCTTTGAAAAAACGTTTTTCATCCAAGGTGGACAAGTGGTATGTCATATAAAAGGCCTCAATGAGATCTTTCTAAAAAAGTTCTTAAAGCTACTTTACAGTATCGAGGAGGGCAGAAGAAAGGGAAATGTAGGTGTACTCCCTCCTCTCCTCACGATTGGTCACCTTTCATTCGAAAAATCTGAAAACATCATGAATGTAGACCTTTATGAGCACTACAGCAACAAATATGTCCGAAGTCTAAATTCACCCAACTTTGTTAGTAATGGTATAATTTATCAATATTACACTTTTTTGAATATAACCTTAAGGGCCCCCTCAAATTCAATCGAATTCAATATGCAAATGTCAATTTATAAGTATAATCATTATTGAAAATTTCAGAAACATTGAATAGTGTTTAACAAAGTGATGGGGGTTTAAGTTTTCCTGTATTACAATAGCCAACGTACATGGCTTTGGGAAAATATGCACTTTTAATCGACTCAGACAGCACGGATTTCTAGGATTCCCATGAAAGTTTCAGCAATTATATGTATAATGAATATCTTTCGGAATATGTTAAACGGGTGATATCTGTTGCCCTAAAACAAAATGGCGGCCATTTTAAATGAGAATATTATATATATTTTAAATGAGAATATTATAGATTGTAAATGAGAATATTATACGACTGTGTACAAAAAATAAGGTGACATTTGAATTTAGACCGCGCGTCGAAGGATTTGGAGAATTATTTTTTTAGGTTGGTAGTACTGTCAGTGAAAAATATGTCAAATTTACATGTCAAAATATTTATTAGTGTTTGAGATACGCGTCGTTTTGTGAGCAGCTAAAAGTGAGTTTTTCCTTTTTTGCAACGTTGAGATTTGTTGAATTTGCATTAAATTATGCTTTCGGAATCAATTTTCCGCGGCAGATACGTTGGGGATGGTGCAGAAAGCCTTTGGTGATGATGTTTTGTCTAAAAAAAATGTTTACAAGTGGTATAGTGAGTTCTAAGCCGGCCGTGAACGTGTCGAAGACGAAGAGCGTCGTGGGCGACCATCAACCTCTTCTCTTCTTCGATTATCGTGATGTTGTGCATTATAAATTCCTTCCGCCGGGCCAAACAGTCAACAAGGAATATTATTTAAACGTTAATCGTCGTTTGCGTAATGCTATCCGCCTAAAAAGGCCAGGATGGTGGAAAGACAATTCTTGGTTTTTACACCACGATAACGCACCATCCCATACTGCACTCGTAATTCGTGATCATTTTGCCAAAAACTCAACCCATATCGTTCCGCAGCCACCGTATTCACCTGATTTGGCGCCATGTGACTTCTGGCTGTCCAGCAAGCTCAAAAGACCGCTCCTGGGACACCGTTTTGATACGATAGAGGAGATTCAAGCCGCAGCGAAGACGGAACTGAAGGCCATCCCGGAAACAACGTGTATCTCAAACACTAATGAATATTTTGACATGTGAATTTGACACGGATGTCACTGACAGTACTACCAACCTAAAAAAAAATAATTCTCCAAATCCTTCGACGCGCACAGTTTAAATTGAAATGTCACCTTAGTTTTAGCTCACAGTAGTATATTGTGTTATTTTTTCCAAAGCAGCATTCAGGGTACATGCTATTAATATTTAATTGAATTTATTTATGGATAGCTGAAGATTTAAAGAATAGGTGAAAAAAATCATGAAGGTAGATCGTATTTAATTCCAACAGCATTACAATTCATCGCTTTTATCAATCTCTACTCAACGTCAATTCAATCTAATCAAGGCTAAGGTATTCTTGACCAATAGAATTCGGTTATTGACATCTTTAAGCATCAAAAATTAATCATAAAAATCAATTACTATTAAGAGATCTCTAACTTCTCTACTATCTTCATTACCAACCAACAAACTATGAGATAATTTTGCAAACATCTTTACGAATCAGGCAACAAATGAACTCGCCTACCATCTTTTTATTCTTCAGTCCTCTCCTCACTTATATTCAATTAGAATTTCAAAAGAATTCACCAAACTGTTTATCAATGGAACTGAAACAAAAAATAAACAGAGACTACTCAATTCGAACAGAAAAGTAAATCTTCGTTGTTGACCAATTACAAAGGATATCTGTTTTCATTTTATGCTTCAACAAATCTACTAAATTTAGATCTGACGTTTTACAATGCCAAATATTTTACAACGCAAGAATTGCAACTACATGTAAATCATTGAAAGAATATTAGGCACTAGGGAATTATGTCAACGGTTTATATTTCTTCGCCCGTCTTCCTGTGTATAATGCTTACCACTGTATAATGCTTACGGATGGCAGTGGTATAAAAAAAAAAAGTACTGAGCATTGCGTTTTCATATCCGATCTCAAGAGATTGCCGCACTATTTACCTGGATCGAAGTGAGAACGCAAGGGAGACGGTTACCGGCGAAGAAAAATAGCGCTCACTCAAAGATTGGCAGCAGGGTTCATTGCAAGAAGCAAAGGTGGACTCTCCATCTCATCCGAGATCTGAGACTGTACCTTAATCGAATGCATGGTAAAACGGACTTCTATCTGACCCAGTTTTTGAACAGGCATGAGTGTTGTCAGGGTTGCTTGCACAAGAGTGATATGTCACGATCCCCTGACTATCAATTTTGCCCAGGAGAAGAAGATGATACCTGCCGCACATTTTTGCGTGCAAAAATTGGAACAGGTTTTACCGGGACCTCTACGGGGAGATGGGAGAGCTCACCCCCGGTTGGTGTAGTCGCGGTGATGCTTAGATCAGTTGACAAATGGACTCATGTGCCACATTATGTTCTGGCATTCCCAAAAGATAAAAGGAACTGTCTCCCCTCCCGATTAAGAAAGGATCCTTTGCTTGAAGGCGCCACACGACGTATCAAAACGAGACTTGGCCCGAAATAATATGTCAAACGGTTCTAGGCTGAAGTGTTTAGTGGATATTCTAGTTGCTTGCAAGTACGGGAGCCCCAAACTCAGTGCAAAAATGGCATTCACCTCCCAACCCCAGAAAAGTGCTTACCATCACGTTTAATGGTATATGGCATGGAAAATGGATCAACGGGCCAGACAATCACACATTGATTTGGAAGCTCTTTCAGTAAACCAGTCGGCTGCATTCTTTCTTAGGAGCTATTGTAAAACCGGACCCAACATAACACCCATGCTCTTTTTCTATACGATACATATTTTGTCAATATGTGTGTATTACTGAGTCTTTTCAATTGCCAGCCATCGACAAGTGCACATGAGCAAAGTACAGGAGATGTGCATCCTAAACGGTTTTATTTATTTCTAATCTGTTTAGGCCTTATGCGTCTTCTTCTTTATCCATCGACGCTTTGTCGTTTTTGTCTTAAAACCAGAATTTACCAGAAAACCAGGATTTACCAGCAGCAAGTTGGAGAGTGTAAACTAACCCAATTATACTCCTCCATAGTCTTCATTTATTTCCTTGTGAAATATCTGCTGTAAGACGCTGGCAGTTCTTGCCCTCTTTATTTGTGACTAACCCGATGCTGAATTATCTCGATAAAGGAAAATACCATCCACGCACTATGACTTTTGTCGTACGATAAACACTCGGAGAACCCGTCTCCTGAACGAAATTCCTCCCAAAAGCTCGATAGTAATGTGGGAAAATAGAGAGAAAAGCTGATTTTTTCACAATATATGTAGAAGACTGCTTTCATTTTGAAATTTTACAAACTATGATGAAATTACGTAACAATAAACTAGCGCTAAAAATTCCCTTTGAAATCTCTATCCTAATCTATGTAGGGCCCCTTTATCTTCTTAGCTTCCAATAGCCGTTTCCCGTATAGATCGCCAAGCGAAGAGTTTTGATTTCCTTTGTCCAAAAATGCTGGAGTAGTCTGTTGATAATGATTCCACCGCTTCAGATCTGATCTACCATATTTCGTCAACACCGTCAATTTTTGTTGCAACCCTGTTCCAATTTCCCATCCAACTCTTTTGTTTCGGGAAACTCCAGCAAAACAAAAGGAAACTGCGGTCTTTCATATTTTCACATAACGGCCAATAGGCATCTATTGAATCAACTCCCTCGACCACAACTAATCTATCCGTGATGATGTCTTGCATTCTCTATGAAATGGAGTTGGGGCACCAAATTGACGCGATTCACACTGATCTTAGTAAAGCGTTCGATCGGGTCAACCACGAAATCCTAATACACAAGCTTCAAAGGTTCGGAATCGGTGGTTCTTTACTGAACTGGTTTGGCTCATATCTCCATAATCGGACTCAAAATGTTTAATTTCAAGGTTTCATATCCAAAGAAATAAATGTTTGCTCCGGTGGACCACAAGGCAGCCATCTGGGCTCTCTCCTTTTTAACATCTTCATTTCTGATCTTTTTGAGGTCTTGTTGTATATTCCTCATCTTCTCTATGCCGATGATGTAATAAAGTCCCAACAAGATACATTATTCCTTCAAAACAAAATCAACTCCCTGTTAGAATGGTCCCAAATAAACCAACTTTCCTTGAACTTTGAAAAATGTCAAGTTATAAGTTTTTCACGGAAACGCTTAACTTTAATCAACAATTATCATCTTTACCATCATAAACTTAGCCTGGTGGATAGCATCGTAGACCTTGGTTTCCTTTTGGACAGAAAAATGCGTTTCCATTTACATTACGATCATGTCATCAGTAGGACCAGTAAGCTCCTTGGTTTTATCAAACGTCGATCTCTAAGACATTATACCTTTCTTTAGTTCGTCCTATCCTTGAATATGCTTGTCTAATCTGGGACCCGAGCTTTAATGTTCATACTGACAGAATTGAGTCGGTTCAAAAACAATTCGTCCTGTTTTCGTTAAGATCATTATTTAATCCGAAAAATTTTTCAGATTTGTCATCATATGACCATAGACTTTGGATCCTAAATATATCAACGCTGGCCTCTAGAAGATCTTTTTTGCCTGCTGCTTTGTGTTTGATATCCTTAGGGGCACTATTAAAATACCATTCCTGGCTGACAGAATTAAGGTCCATTAGATATCGCGATTCACTAGATATTCGCGTCTGCTGATTGAAGAGCAACACCAGATAATTTTCGCCGACAACGAGCCTGTTAACAGATGTTGCAAAGCTTTTAATTCACTAAGTATCCTCCGAACTCCATCCCTCAAACCTAGATAAAGAATGATATTTTATTGTACTATTCATTATATTTATTATTTTGGTTTTTGTAACGATACCTTGTTTGGCAATGAAATAAATAAATAAACTTTTAGTTCATCCACCTCTTAGAAGAAATTTTCCCGTTCATGGAAGTAGTTCCACTCAATTTCGTTTTTCCTTTGAATTTTCTTTAGACTCCTCGAGGACCCTGGTGGACTTAATAAGTTGACATGAAACAAGTTGGGTAAACAGACCTACGCTCATGTCAGAAGGGTTTTGTATTCAATTTTCAAAATGTAGTCACCAGATTGAATAAAGTCAAGAAGCATATCAATGACGATTTTATTGGAGAAACTATGAAATTCGAAGACCATACTATTATTAACAAAGTTGAACGAATTTAGACTTCTGAGGTTTTTGTTATTGTTCTACTCATAAATATCTCCCTTGATAATTATTTCAGATGTCCATTCGCGACGGAGGTAACACATTTTTCATGTATTTCCCCCCTGTGCCCCCACTGAAGCAAAAACTGACAGTTTAAGAACTGTTTTGAAAAGCTCCCATGAAAGCTATCATTTCATACTCATATCGGCTACGTTTGATGAATTTTTTTTCAGGGGCCACTCTCCTGTACTGTTATCATCGATTAATAGCCAATTTTTTCGAATCCTAGAGTTGTTACAAAGCCCTTTTGTTAGAAGCTCCCTCCCGCCTCCTTGGCTTGTTTCACTTATGAGTATTAAGTGTAGGTACTCAGCTTCAGTCATTCATTAAATTGAATCAAGTGTTCAAAGCATGCGCCTTAAACGTTGAAGTTGGGAAAAAATAACTCAAAGTTATTCAATCTTCGCATTTAAAACAGCCACTATTTTGTTTTACGATTACTGATACCACTAGCTGAACTGATTCTCAAAGTTATTCATGACACCTATCATTACTGAAATTTTCATGCAAATCCTAGCAAAACTGTAGTGTCTGAGTCGGTAAAAAGCGCATATTGTTTCATAGCCATATGTTGCCATAGTAATACATGCAGCGCATATTGTTCCATAGTAATACAGGAAAATTCAAACCGCTATAACTTCGCTAAATATGACGCAATCTTTATGAAACTTGCAGGGTTGATCAATCTTATAAATAGACATCTGTGTACTGAATTTCATTGAATTTAAGGGTACCGTTAAGATTTTATTCAAGAAAACATAAAATCGATAAATCATACTATTACTAACAAAGTTGAGTGAATTGCGACTTCTAACGTATTTGTTGTTGTTGTACTCATCAAGGCCTACATTCATGATTTTTTTCAGATTTTCGGATCACAGGTGTCCAATCGCGAGGGGGGGGGGGGGACACAAATTTTTCGTGTATTTCCCCTCCCTCTGCGCCCCTCGAAGCAAACTTTGCCAAACTAAGACCTGTTTTGAAAAGTTCTCATCAAGACCTTTCATTTGATACCCATATCGGCTACCTTCAATTAAATTTTTTTTCGGGGGGTCACTCCCCTACATGGGGAGACCCCCCTTAAATACCTTATAAAATTTTTTAGTAGTTGAATTTTGAAGAGATCACCACTTTACACCTATATACAAAATTTGATGCTTCTAGCTTAAGTAGTTTCCGAGAAAAACTGCTGTGACACACGGACGGACGGACAGACAGACGGACAGACGGACAGACAGGACGCGATTTTAGAAGGGTTTTGTAAAATTATTTTACAAAACCCTAAAAATGACAGTTTGGCCAGTTAAAACATTTGAGAAGGATGAAATTATTACTCATTATTTTCTTTGATTGATTAATAATTTTTTTTTAACAATTTTGTATCATTGATTAGCTTGTAGAATGGTGGTCGCTACACAGACATATGAACAAAAATTAGATCAATATTTTCAGAGCTGCACAAACGTGCCGGGCTACTGCTCGTCGCACTCATTCCTACAGTGTCCCAAACTTTTGTTTGTCATATGAGGTAATAAAATGGAATACAATTAGCTGGCCGCCATTGTAGAAAAACTATTGGCTGACCTGTGGGTTTTATGCTGTGGAATAAAGTAAGTTATTTGCCCAACTAAATTAAAATTTTGAGACATCGGGATGCTATACATATGCAGCAGGGCACTGCTATATGGCAGTATGTTGCAGTTGAATGTACGCTGCCATTGCTTCTGGCTGTTGCGTATTGCAGTGTCAGCGTTAGTTGTGAGAATTCATTTGCTGGAGAATATAAACTCGGCATTGGAGCAGCTATTTGATATTGAGCTAACACATTCTGGAGTTTCTATTTCCGAGTCTCTATTGCCTGCCTCTAGATAAATCTGGCGAAGTTACACGTTGCATTTCTGCTTGCAGGTTCTTCAGAGTGTGCTACAGTTAGACGATATTGTCCTGAACCAAGTGTTGGTTTTAACATACAGTAAGACATGTTGGCCCTAACGATGATCAAGCATTTGAATTTGTTGGGCTATCGAAGGTTGCGGTCTACTTGCCACGGTTTTGTTTTGCGGCCTTTGCCGCAACTTGAAATATCACTTTGTTTTATTTGCCTCAGATGTTTATTGGGGATTTTCAAGTCAGTTTTCGTTCCTTTTAAGAAGTTTTTTTTTTACTTTAGCACTGCAGCCCCTTTCGGGCTTCCGCTTAGACAGAGTAGTAACTAACAAGCTAGTTCACATATAACAAATTCCCAACCTAACGGCATTCAACCTTCAAAGATCGATTTGAATACGTATTAACGTTCGCAAACGCTTTGATAGGGAAATTTAAGAAAAAGATTGAATCTACAAATATTGCCCTGCATAAGTACTTAAATGGCATGCAAGACGATGAGCTTTCATTTTGATCAGATGGGCGAAAGATTCCCCTTTCATTAAGCCTACGTACATGCAAACACAACAGCAAATCGATTTTCTGCTCAAAAGCATAGTCCCAAGTAGAAAGCGCTTTCACGTCTTATCTCAAATGGACACAAATTATGATAAACGGTGCAAGTTTATCACTTGTTTCATCCAAACATTTTGTCTCTCTTTTAATTTAGCCGATCAGCTGGTGAACTTGCTTGTTGGTCATAGTGTCTCATTATCTTGATCAAATGTATCGGCGTTCAAGATGATGATATGGTCATTGCCATGCTTTGGCGGTGTGTCCCTCCACCCAGCTATAATACTTTCGATTTTGAAACGGTGCGTATCAAAATTGAACGAGCTTATAGTCCGTCCGAAGACTCACTCGAAACAAATCTCGTTGTCACCTATGGGATTCAAACCAATGGCTTTTGGCTTACAGAGCGAGTATCTGACAACTACACTGCATGGACTGCCAGACAGACAGTTTTCATTGATTTTCATTTAGCATTACCATCTTCATCCTTTGTTCTAATTTCTCGAAGATTGCCTCCTAAGATACAGTTCATTGGGATATGATGAATAACAGCCTCCATTAAGACTGGAATAACCATAATAATATTTATTCTTTGGGCGAATATTTCCTGTTTTACCACTCATCTCTTTTACCTTTTACAAGGCTAATGCCGTTTGGCTTGGTACTGCGTCCATTACAATTTTTAAAGTTCGTTTATGGTAGTGCTTAGGCCAGTGTGCCTCAACTGCTCTGAAATTTTCCCGTAACATCAAAATGAAAATGCCGAACCCGTTTTTATAGAAAAGTACACTTTAGATCTGTGCTACCTTTTTTGCTGATTACTCGACCCTTTTTAAATCAGCTTAATGTAAATCCAAACCTATATCCTCTTGAGACCCAGAACCGATATGAGCAAACGTTTTGGTATTTTTAGTTCTTCTTCTTCAGAAAATGGTTCAAATGAAAAACGAATTAGTTTTTTTTGTATAAATTGTATAGTTTATCTTTTGGAAAACGAAGGCAAACAAATGTGCACCTCAGGTTTATCTGTTTAGAAAATTTTGAATATTTCTCATTTTTCCGTGTGATATATTTCAAAGGAATTATTTTTTTTAATCCATAAGTATACGTTGCACTTGATGGAAATTGTTCGGCAACGGGATGAACATGTTGAACGCCTGCATTTTGAAGCGTGCTTGTCTTCCATGAATCGCGGCAGGTGTTTGATTCCATCAAGGCGTACTTCTGGTTTCGGCTGTTGTACGATGGTCGGATGTTTTTTTGTGGTTCCTCGTTTGCGTCCGGTTGTGCCTATTCATCGGTAGCTTTCCTGCTCGTGCCTGGCTGCAGAAAAAGTGGACCAACAGTTCCACCCTCATATTTGATCATGGCTGTTGCAACATTCAGCTTGTAGTCCATCAAACCTAACCTGTTCTTGGCTGGTACTCCTTCGTCGTCGAAACATCGTATATAAATTATCCAGCAGTTGACGATGCATAAATCTATAAAATGGCTAAAAGCGCAAACTGTTGAGTTCCTAGTTCATATGGCAGTACGATAATAAGCGAATTGCCTATCATTTAGATCGATTCCGAACATACATTTGTCTATTTTATGCTTTGTTTGCTTACACCATCACTTACAGGTCCCGGCTGGTGCACTTCCTGCGCATGATGATAGCATAGTAACGGCTTTGGTGTCTTTCTACTTCAAAACATAGACATTTTCATCGCTTCTCAGCTTCTCATCTCATTCGCCTCTTTCAAAAAGTCAGCAAGTTTTAGACATGTGAAAAATCTGTCCGTGTAAAAAACAGAATCTTGATCAATCGTCCGGCGCAGCAGTTTGACGATGTTTCCACGTAAGCCAAGTTTAGTCATGTCCTGTGAAGTTACCGTGTTAGAGCCAACGTAAATGACAAAGCCAAATGCAAAACCGTCTCTCGCAGTCAATACAAAATTGTTCAACCCAAAAAAATTACGTTTCGACGGCACATATTAACGATCCTGAAAATGGGGCACAGCAAGGTCTCTTCTCCAATACAATTTCAATTTGGGGTAATTTAGCGTCCCCATCATGATTTGTACACCAGTGAAGTTGATCATTTCTACTTGACTTGTTTTCAACCAATCGAAGGTATTTTTGCTGCGCCAAATATAAATTTGTTTAATCTACCACCAACTTCGAAAACTCGAGGGCCAAATAGTCAAAAAAGGAGTATAGACAACTAATCTCTGAAGTTCCTTCACAATGCAGTTTGTCATTTGAAGCATCCAGACCACGAGGAGTCATTTGCTTTGACAGCCAGAACACTCTTGAACTGCTACCCTCAGGTTATTGCATTACATCGTCCTGTTCCTCTTTTGATTCCAAGATGGCGGTTTCTGCAGCATCCTCGATCGGCACTAAATCTCTCTCATCGTTATCGGAGAGATTATCATCACTGCAATTCAAGAGCTCCACTATCTCTTCATCCGTTAAGAAATGCGACATGATTTCTCCTGAAAAATAGAAAATCTGTCATATTAACAAAAACTGTAGTTCAATCCTGAGGTGCACAAGTATGTACCTTACAAAAAGTGCGTGATGTACTAACGAAAAACATACCGAAACTAAACTTTTCTGCCGGTTTTGTAAACTTTTGTCCGATCCGTCTTCAAAGCACCAACAATATTAGAACTTTAACACTTTACTGCATTTTACGCTTAAAATATACGTCCACCCGTCACCCACGCTCAAAAACAACTGATCATTCAATTCGAATGCTATCCTAACGATATTCTTGTTACATGCAGGCTTTCCATCTCCTGCAATTTTTATGAATTAAAAAAGATGGCAGATGTTCATTTATTGATTCTTTTTCACAATGGATGTCTCTGGCAAAAGAAAAGCGACAGTAAAAGCAAGTACACATATGTGTACCCAGGGTCTGAAGAGGATATGTATGTGCTCTACAATCGACTTTAATTGCAACTTACGGGTGCGTAGATGTTGTTTTCTAGAAGCTCCGATAGCTGCAAATTACTTATGACAATTTTTTCTACGTAGTTGCTGAATTGAGTTATATTCATAATTTTGAAAAATTATCAATGTCTCTATCGTCTGATGACCTAAAGAGACTTTGAATAGTACACACGTTGAAACCACGACGAAGATGTTGTCATTGTGCAAAGCAAAAAATTGAAAAGAGGATCAAACAAATTTGCATAGCTTGTGTTGTTACATTATGCAAAGACAGCGTTTTAATTTATCATACATAAGTCATCTACTTTTTATATTTTTAAGTATAAATAAAGCTACCCGTAAAAAATACAATTACTTTCTTTTACTGTTGTGATATCATTTTCCCACGACAAGTTAACAGTACAACATATAGGTCCCAAAATAAAACTTTAATCTTTTTAAATGTTCTCCTTCACAATTTTTCAACTATTCTTTCCGTATCATAAATACAATAATATCCTGACATCATTCCTCTTTTAAAGTTGCATTGCTTTTTTATTGTAATATCAAAGACAACACCAATTAGTGTTTATGTTGTGTATCGCGTTTCAAAAAGTTTTTACTGATGAAATTTTATTTTATTTTGTTCAACATAAGAATGGTTCCCAATATCAAGAGAAACATGTGCAGCTGTACACTGACAATTGCCGAATATAAATCAATGCGCAGAAGTGCGAAACAATTATGTTTCGGACAAAGCTGCAGGGGGGGGGTCAGTCAAGACCTGAAACGAAATTGGAAGGATTTCCACATCATGGCTGGCGAGGGTAGTTCAGAACGGGTTCACCATAAATTCTCTATTCGATACCTCGGTGTTCATCTCGATCAGTATCTGTACTATACTGAACATGTCCAAATCATGCTCAGTAAGGCACAAAAAGTAGTCATGGCCCTACTAAGACTCTTGCATTCCACATACATTGATCAAAAGGTCAAAATTATCTGTGACAAGACCCAGGATAGACCAGTTTTGACATATGGATATCAGATCTGATACAACAAGAGTGCTAGTACTATGGAAAGATTAAGAGTTTTCGAAAGGAAATATCTTCATGCATGCACTGGTTTGTACAGAAAGCCTGAGATGGATTGGAAGCATTATATATCGAATAGAAGAATTTATAAAACTGCTGAAGTGACAAGAGTCGATATTTTCATATTGAAACTTCTTCGAAATCATATTGCAAGATCTGTGACTGTGAGTGAAAATCCCTAGATTTCATAGTCGTTCCACCCTTCAGACGGGTATATTGCGATTTGCCTCGCTACTGGGCTCATTTCTCCAGATGCATTCGTGTATTTGGACATGGATCGATATGTTTTTGATTCCGACGGTGTTCGAATCATATATCACATATATAGATGAGCCACCGATAAGAAGATAAAATATCCTCCGAATTTGAGTTCACGAGACCAACAATACCAATGGAAATACTCATTTGCTAGATTCGTTTAAGCTGGTCGAGCTGAGATGGAACAATCTAGGTATTAGTGGCTGAATGACAATGTTGAAATTACTCGTGCTTATTTCAGTTGTTGTATTTTTCGTTACTTAGTTATTGAGTTTCAGCTCATTATTGCTACATTTAGTGTTGTTGTTTATTTGTGTTAAGAATAAGGGATAGGTTAGGTATATGTTATGTTTACCATATTAGGCTTAGAGATAAGGTTAAACGCTTAGGTTGAGAATATTGTGATAGCATTCTTTTAAATATAAGATTAGGATATAACATATTATGTGCAGTGTAAAAGTTAAAAATGGTGTTAAAATTATTAAAAATTCTGAAAAGTGTTGGTTGGTTTTTCTTTTCCCAATCAAATCATAAATATGTAATAATCTTAATTAATTTAAATTTGCAATAGTTTTTTGATTAAATGTGTTTAACCGATAACGTATAAACTTAGAGAGCAATTAAGTTTTTGTATTGTTATCGTTTGGCATTTGCTTTGTATTCTTTTAAAACTTATAACGATGAGTATTAAATAAAGCGCTTTTGACTTTGACTTTAAGAGAAAGATACCGAGGAATGTTTATTTAAAGTTGTATCAGAGCAAAAATGGATTTCAAAAATAATACCGCTTAATGTCCAGGTTTTATGTATCGCAGTTTTAAAAGACAACACTTTTGAATGTTTGTTATGTGCGGTGTGATAACAAAATACAGCCCTACCAATTGTTTGTTTTTTTTTTGTTCGATTTTGAGACGCTACACAAAATCGAAAGACGAGTATTTATTTAAAATTTCATTGGTTGCAATATGATAAACAAAGTTAGTGTTTTGATAATGAATAAAACACACCGAATCCCATGCAAATAGATTTTGAGTGATGATTACGTCATAACATACTCTAACATATCTTGAGGATTTGTCCTGTAGCGCTCAATAATATTAATGATGTTGACAACCTTATTGTCAGCTGCCCCACACACGCTTCAGCATTGTCACCAACATCAAGCTCAACCCACCAAAATCAAATCAATTTGATCTACATCAACCTCAACTTCGTTGACGTCATCGAAATCAGTCACCAACATGCCCACACACATTCAATATTGTCATCAAAATGACATTTTGATGACCCTCATTGACGACTAAGTTGATCGTCAATGGGCCCTACGAGTCTTTCAACAGGGAAGACGAGCAGTTTTTTGACGGACTCAACACATGCGCTTGAATGATTGCAAACGTGTCAAGTTGCGCTCTTAAGGGTTCGGCCACATTGCGATTTTTCTGCCGTAACCAGCGATTTTCAGACGCAAATACGAACACACTGCGACAAGATTTGCAAAGGAACTTCACGCATGCGCAGAACTAATATGCTCATTTGAAGGTATGTCTTTGCCAGGAACACATGCGCTAACTCATTTGCACGCTATGCAAGAAACCTCCGTGCACGTCAGCGTCAAATGTACAAATGATGTGCGCCTGCGCGAGTATCACAAAAACTACCTGCTAAACTGGTTGTAGGAAAAATCGCAAATTCCTGCGACTGCCGACCTGGAAAAAATTGTCGAAAATCGCAGTGTGCGGGCTTCCATTTAACCATGTGTAACTTGCGACAGAAGTGCGGCTAAATAGTCGTAGTCTGATGCATCCCTAAAGGGAAATTTCACGGTCCCTCTTTGCCTGGTGAATGAGCAATTTTCTGCCTGATCTTGTGGCTCTGTGGAAAGCAAGAAATCCATTGTTCTGGGATTTTATTTCGATTTGCCGATTTCGCTTTGCCGCCAGTGAACTTGACTGGAATCAATTTGCGAACAATCAAATGCCCGAAAACGATATCATAACAAGAACACGAAAGATCGGGAATCTGAACCAGTTACAAACACTAGACAGTGGTGGAATCTTTTTGCATCTTTTTGCATCTTTATCACTGCTTAAAACTCTGAAGAGCATAAACCTTCATAAGTTCCTCAAAATGACGAACGCTAAAGGACTTCGCGACCAATTGGCTCTCGGTAGTATGAAATGTTTACTTTTTGGTTAACAAATAGACTCAACTGCTGAGTTTTATCGCTTTTTATGTGCTTATTACATCGTACTACATCTTTGAAAAATACATACTATACTTCAGTAATTTAGTTACCATAAAAGTCAAATACCGATTCAAAAATCCATTCAAATTTTTGAATAATTTAAACTTTTTTGAAACTAAGGGGATTTTATAATTACTAGGTAATTCAAACAATTTACTTTAGTCAAAAGGGGACAGCTTTGGAGTGTTTATCATGAACATACGAGTATTTCTTACACAAGCTACAATATAAGGTCGTTTTATTATCTGTTTTCGTACCAATTTGACAACGACTCTGATGAAGGTGATGGTTGATTATTTCCTGTTACTGTATTTCTTTAACAAGTTTCAAAGAAAATGGTGGTCGCGGAAACGTTGTTTTATTTTTGATGTAAGGAGTAATAAGTTGCATACTTAAATTTTCTAAAAAAACGTCTTCGGCTCGCGAGGCAACCTTCCTTCCAGGCGTTATTCGCTGTCGTGAATAAATTAAATGCATTTTATGCTGAAATAGTTTCCATATTGCTAAATACAATTTGTGCCCATCGATTTGTTTCACAACGGCAGGTATAGGCAGATACAGCTTTATCTTGGGTATTGACACCACCTTGATATTTATTCTAGCACAAAATAATCTTGGGTTTTTTGACCAGTCGACCACTAATTTCTGCTTTATGGTGGAATGTACTCAACAAATTCACAGATTTGTGCTTTTTTGGTATAAATGATACGGTCCTTAGTAAAAGCAAATAAAGATGAGTTCAATGATCTTCCTTTTGAATTTGTCATAACCACGAGAAGTTCAGGCTTGTTTCTCTGAATTGTTCCTAAAAGTGTCATTTGCATTTCAAGCAACTTTTGCGCTAGCTGATATGAAGTGATAAAATTGTCTGCTGTAACATTATGCCCCTTGAAGCCAGCTGTCAAATCTAAAATAATACGCATGCCTTGGCTTTTTTCCGGAGCACCACCAGATTCTTTTCCAATGTTAGGCTGTGTAGTCCATGCGTAGCTTGTTAAAAAATCGCAAAGAACTCAAAACTTTATGCCATATTTCGCTGGTTTAATTGTCATATACTTACAGAAAGGACATCTTCCCCTAAGTGCAATGAGTTGCTCATCAACTGTCACAGTATCAGGGTTATAAAATTTATTAATATTTCCACCCACTGATTCCATAAATTATGTATCGGGGCGAATTTGTATAGCAACCGTCACTCAGTTCGTGTTTGCTTGTAGTCGAATGTAATTATCCTTGATATCATTTTGAGATTTTTCAACGACATAGCTGCTCCAAATATTGGTCTTCTATAAAATTTTGGTCTGCTTGTTTCAGAACTCCATAAACTTTCTGTGCTCTCATTACTACAGCGATATACACCTGCTGAAATCAGTAACCCGATAAAAGCACTCAACTTCGTTTGCTACGTGTCTTTCTTATCTTCGTTGTATAGTCTTTAACCTTTAATATTCGTATACTTCAATATATTCAAAATTATAAGAGGTGGAAATAAAAGTTCAAAACTTGACTTTTCTTCTTCGGTAATTCTGGAAAATGAAAACTGTGTCAATCCCGGAGTCATGTTTATAATTTTTTCTTTTGAAGCTCTTCTATACACATCCAAAATTAGTTGCTTTGAATATTTGACTAGGCAATTTTTTGACAGTATAATTTGAGTAGCCGGTACCTCGTTATCATACTCGCTCCCACTGCTTGAAGGTCCCTGATTTCCACGAAATACTCCAGTTCAGAGCACACCTCATCTTCGTCCGACACCGTAAACACTAAATTTTGCATATCACTTTCCGACATTTCACGATCGAAATAGAAATCGATTGTTTGCACTCAGAACACGTATCACCGCTATCTCGGACTGATGTGACAAAATGTTAAATATTACTGCAAATTTAGAGACAACTAAAGGATGATGCAATAAAATTATTTCAGGGATGATATTATACTTTGGATGAAATATCACGAATACTTTCATCCTATCTTTGGGTCCGATAAGACCCGAAGATCTTAAGTGTAAGAAAAGTCTAATAAATGGTTGATCTTAAAAATCAAAGCAAACATTTTTTAATTTAATATTTAAAAAGATATTTCAATAAAAGCCACAAAGTTCCAAGTTTCTGAACCACATATTAAACAATAAATAAAATGGATTTTCCTGGCATAATGGATCAAATTGAACCAGAAGACCTTATGAAGTTTAAAGTGAGTTGTTTAGAATGTTCCAAGAAAATGCAAAGGACGTTACGAAACTGAACGAGTTGAGTTAAAAAGTATGCTATAATTCTAGCTGAAACTGGTAAACTATGGCGATTTGATAATTTTCCTTGGGAAGAAAAATCATTACTAGCTGATTCTTGAGTAAAAAGTTCAACTTACAAGTTGCGTTTACAATCAATTCGCTCCGCCCTCAACAGATGACTCATGTGCACAATAAGCCGAGGCAAGTCTGTCGCATGTTATGGTTTGCGGCCAATAATTTTAATGTTCCGGGAAAGTGAAAACGCACCTTCTTTTTAAATTAAGCTAAAAGAGTTTATTTACTTAAAAATGCACAACCGTTAATTAAACTATTTCACCAATTTTACTTTCCACTTGTCTATAAATTTTTAATTCAACTGTCTTAACTTTCGCCTTTAATTTGCACTCCACACTTATCGCAGCTCTTACTATCGCGGCTCTACTATCTCCCCCATTCACTCAGTTCGGCTTTATAAAGGGTCTCTACTCATTCAATCCATTTCTCGTACATTGGTGAACTACCTGCAATATTCGAGCAATTGAATGACTGCAGTGACGTCACTTTCAGATATTGATCATGCTTCGTGGACTCTTGTGCTTTACATTCGTTGATTATGATGTTGTTATTAGATGTGACAACAATTGCGACAGTAGCTCGCAGAATTGCTTGGGCATGCAACAATATCTTAGGTGGCTAAAAAACTACTATTAAATTATTTTTCGTACAGAGAAATAGAAATTTGATTTAAAAATTTGTAATTCATATTTTGAAATGAAATAAATAAACATAATTCGTGTTCCAAACGAGTTACAAGCGTGTTTGCAACAGATGTATGCGCGATATTATTCGTCTAAATTAATTATATAATCATAATTATGTTTTACCCATAGGGCTTTCCATTAAGGACATAACAATATACAAATAAATTTCAATAAATCGATTGTGAGGTGGGCTAGTGGTACCGTCTTGTTGAAACCACATGCAATTGATGTCAAGTTCATCGAATTCTGGAAGCTAATAATCTTGCAACATAACACGATAGCGCTCTCCATTGACGGCAACATGACGGTCGTTTTCATCCTCGAAAAAATACGGCCCAACCACACCTCCGGCGTGAAAACCACACCAAACAGTAATTTTTTACGAGTGCAACGGTGTCTCAAGAAGCACATGTGGGTTTGTTGCTGACCAATAATGCATATTTTGCTTATTAACAAAGCCATTGAGCCAGAGTTGAGCTTCATCGCTTGGGATGATTGTTCGGTAATAGTAATTTTTATTAATTTTAAACATTGCTAGTTCGTGAACTTTACCATGATGAAAATTTTGACTTTAACTATCGTTTTGAAATTGACAGTTCATTAAAAAAGTTAAAGAGTGCGTTCATATAAAGCTGCAATATTGTTATATCCCTAATGCAAAATCCTATATTTGGCAATAATCATGAAGAAGTCTAGTTAATAAATTGTGTTCTAAACTTAGAAGAAAATCATTCGTTATTAAGCACAAAACTAGGTCGAAGTTCCTAAAAGGGCAATATGATTCCTGAAGATATTGAAATAAATAAAAAATGTTCAAAAAAACAATTACTACAAAAGCCCTGGAAAGAATGAAACCAGTTTCTCTGTTTTCAAAAAGTGAATGAAAACGTACTAGCACACTTAAAAACTAATTTTCTTTTAATTTTGTTTTTTCATCAACAGATAATCCCCCTCTAATAATCAAGTACAAAGTTCATATACTTAAATTCATTATTTCCAACTACAATATATGTTAAATTTTTCACAAATATGGAAATACTGTCATGTATTATCAACAATGCATTATCGATTTTTTTAGCTTCATCCCATAGCGTGGATTCCTGAAAAATAATCCACTATCGACATGAAAGCACTAAACTCATTCCACCCTCTATTGCCATTAATGCATGTTCCGACCAGCGATAAGGACTTCACATCAATATTAATTAGCAATGCTCATAAATCTGTGATTCGAGGCGAAATGACATGTAACACATGTAAAAATACTATACAACACCAAAATCCGCTTCTCTGCACATGCAAAGTATGTACGACTATTACTGGAATTATTTTTTGAGGATGTAGTCACTCAAGGGCATATTACTCCTATACTGATATTATCGTGACAACAATGAAAATGTACTCATAGCAGAATTGTTGGCATTTTCCACAATAATTGATTCTAATGAGCAAATTAATCCCTCTCAATGGTAAATTATTGCGTTTGATATATGAAGTGAAAATGAAAGCTATTGCCGCTGATAAAAGGAAGTGGTATGACATGTGTAAACGACATGCATAACATGCAATATAGCAAAGTTTTCCAACTCTTGACATCATTTGGATTATAATTTATTGAACCGATAATTTAGAACACGCGAACTTAAATAGTACATTGAACAAATAATTTTCTGATTCAAGGATATTTTTGGCTCTATTCTACGAATGTAAAGGAAGCTTCCGCTACCATTTGTTAGGGGGAAAATTATAGGAAAAGTTTCTCTTAATATAAGATTTCAAACAATATTCTTGTCCGCGAACGGAAGAAGTACAAAACAACAAACAGCTATCAAACCAATTAGTTGATTTCACGTTCAGATTAAATGTCATTTGAAGCTTGAAAAGAACAAAGTTTGCCATACATCTCACCATTTCAATGAAGTTCAAATAAAGAGAATGAACTTTAATAGACCAAAGAAAGAAATTGAGACAATCGGGAGAATACATTGCAGTGGCAAGGATTTTTGTTTAATTAAATTACAGGGAGAAGTAAACTTTATAAGAATGTAATGAGGGTTGTTGTCAGTTTAATATTACCAATAATGTCACTTAAAGAACATTTCAAAAGGCAAACGTGAGTTTTTGGATATCGAATAGATCACTTAAATGAATTATGAGCTGCTAATTAAAAATTGTATAGTCCACGTGGTGCAGTGATTAGAGCACTCACCTTGCAAGCCGAAGGTCCCTGGTTCGATTCCCGGTGGCGACAACGGGATTTGTTTCCAGTGATGCTTCGGACAGACTATAATTCCGTTCAGTTATGATACGTGCTGGTTTAAAAGCAGAACGCATCACAGCTGGGTATACGGATAAACGGCCAAAGCGTGAAACTAACCGTATCACCTTCCTGAGTGCCGATACATTCGATCAAGACAATGAGGTACTCTAATTATATCGAAGTAAATATCCAAAAGGACTGTAGTGCTAAAGCAAAAAGAAAAGTTTGAAAATGATAGATGAGGTAACTGAATGTTATTGGCCATGTTACGATAAAGTAAGTTTCTTAAATGGTCCATGTGGGGATTTTTAAAATTACCATGGAAGATTTTTCACCAATTAGTATTTTTATGAGATAAAAAAGCCTAGTAATGACTCCGTCAGACAGTTCTTAGAATGCAAATGGTTATTAAATAGAAACTTATTCAGTAAGTTTTCTAGAACTATATTTTACTTCTTAGAAATTATATGCACAAAGCATAAAAACGTATCGATATAATATTGTCTGTTAAGTAATTATATATTGTATATACCTGACTCTACCGTCTCATTTAAGAGGGAATTTCCAGATAGAAGAGATTCACAGCAGCCGAGAGAGTTGTGGCTGGGGGATCGTTCGTCTGGCAATTCCTATTCCTCCTCTCCTCTACTGCTAGAAGTGGGATCCCCTAGCTTGAAGGCACATCCCGGCATAACAAAACGAAAACGTGTCACGGGACACTTTCACACGCGATCCTTCAAGCAAGACCCCTGCAAGCTAATGGCAATTCTCATCACGCCAGTCAGACTGAAGAAGAGTTGGTAACGTAATTTTTTGGAATTAAATGTTTTCAGTTGTAATTTCTTGGCACATATAATGACTAGACTGAGTAGATTCTAAGCGGAATGTCCAGACTACAACCTCACAAGGAAATATCAATAGCGACGATCTAGGAAAGACAATGCAGATACCAAATTAGCATAAGCAGCGAAATGCCAAATCATAGTGGCACTATGTGGGTACAAAAGCTTCGAATACTAATGGAGGACTCCAATTTGAATATAGAATATTTGGGATTAGTGATAATGACTGAAGAAACTGAAGAAATGTTGAGAAAATATTAAGACAAAGCTGTTATGGAGACGAAATCCATTCCAGAATTCAAAGAAGATCTCGACTGGTTTAATGTAACTGAGCCGTTAATATTTACGGAATCGCTTAAAGGCGAAGTAGTTGTTCTGAACTTCTTCACATATTGCTGCATCAACTGTATGCATATACAACCTGATTTGAAAAAACTCGAGAAAAAGTACAGCGGTGAAGATGGTTTGGTGATTGTAGGTTTCTACAGTGCTAAATTTGACAATGGAAAAGATGGTGCCAACATTCTATACGCGGTGCAATGATATGATATTACACATCCGGTAGTAAACGCTTTAAGCTCTTTTGTGTGGATTTACTTGAAAATAAAATGTTGGCTCACCCTTCTTATTCTTGGTCCAAATGCCAACCCCGCATTTATGATAATGGTTGAAGGACATTATGATAGACTGGAAAAATATGTTGGGATGGCACTGAAATATTATAAAAGCCAAGGGAAAATATTGAATACTTCATTACCATTGAGCGCGTCAACAGATTCTTGGTGTTGCCAAATCTGAAGTTTCGTGGGAAGATCACTTGTTCAAAGCCATCATTCGATACCGACTGTGCTGAGTTATATGCTACCTATTCAGGGAACCATCGTATACTCATTGCAATGGCTGGAACACATCAAATTTGGGCCTTATTTTAGACAATGTGATATTTTGGATATACAAGCAATACCGGGTAATGTCATGTGCTGCTATAGTATGAACAGGACATGAAGAAAATAGAAATAACTCTTATACCACAAATGCATCGTTTGCACAGCCTTATGGATCAGCAAGCGCGAAAGCGGGTATCCACAGGAGTGATATTGCATCTGCAACCATGTAAGTAGTGAAAACGATCGGAATCTATTGATTCTCCAATGCCGGTATTATTAATTTTGACGACTACGTATAGCTGCCGACGACGAATTTTAAGATAAGGATGACGGCGGGTGTGATTGCGAGAATTCTGGAGCATTGTGTCATGTATCCGCTGCATTCAGTCAAGACGAGGATGCAAAGTCCATCGCCGGGTACATCTAGCTAAGTATTTCCTAAACACTTAGGAATATGATCAAGAAGAAAGGACTAATGAGACCTATACCTAGTGTGTCAGCCGTAATAGCGGGAACTGGACCAGCACATGCTTTTTATTTTGCAACATATGAATTTTCAAAAGAAACGTTGGCAAAATACACAAAGCACAATCAAATCAATTACATGATATCAGCAGTTCTCGCGACACTTATACATGATGCCATATCGAATCCAGCAGACGTGATGAAGTAGAGGCTGCAAAGGTATAATTCGCCATATAATTCAGTTTTAGAATGCACGAGAGGAATCTATAGAAATGAAGGTTTCAGTGCATTTTATCGCTCATACTCTACGCAATTGATTATGAATCTGCCGTATCAGGCAATACACTTTACGACTTAAGAATTTATTCCAAAATATTTAAATAATGAAAAAAAATATTATCCTCTAGTTCATATGGTTGCTGGTGGTGCAACTGGTGCTGCTGCCTCTGAATTTGCTACAACACTAAGTGTTGTGAAAACACTGTTTAATACTCAGGAAACCGGTTTTTCGAAAGGAATGAAAGACCGGACCACTCGGCTTCTTCAAAGGCTTTGGCGCTCAAGTCTTATATTCAATGCCTGTGACAGCAATTTGTTGGTCAATTTGCGAATTCACATTATGCGGGAAAAGTCATGAAGACTATAAATCTTCGATATCTGGAAAAAGTACATTACGACCAAAAGATCTCAAATCAACAGTGCTAGTGGAAAAACTACGTAGTGATGATACGATAAATAACAATAGGATGAATGGTGTAAGATATGTTCTATCAGCGGCTAATATGAATGCAGTTGAAATTCAAACAGATATACCCAGTGGTGTGCGGGAAGCAGCTCCCATCAAAGCTGTCTGTGAGCTCAGTGCAGTATCGGAAATTAATGCATTAAATCTAAATACAGTGCACAACAATGTTGAGCTAAACTACGATCGAGGCTTTTGTAGTCCTAACAATCATTCAATCGCATAGAATAAGTGCATTGAGTGGAATGCGTTGTAGTTTTGAACAATATTTCTTTTATCAATCCAATTTTGTGTCATTGGGTGTATAATTCTACTCCCAATGTATGTGTTTGAGTCGACACATGTTATTTAAATGATCACATTTTGTCGAACTTCAATGTCAGGTGTGTTGTGCAGCAGCAAAGCAAGAACATGATGACAGAAATCAAACAAGATGCCCGATGGTAAATGTGGAAGCTACAAGGCGGTGATACAGTGAGGCATTGCCACATTGCCGGCCGCAAAGCTTAGGAAACATTGGAAAGCGTGTTGCATGAGAGGAGTAGTGTCTCCCTGAGACTATAAAAGACCGGGAGTGCGAGGAAAAGCTCTCTTTTCTTCCATTGATTTGGGAGAATTGGACGAGGAAATAAACGGTGACAAAATTCAGCAAGTGGCGATAAGGAATTCAAGGAAGGAAGGAGAAAAACGCCTGGTACGAGCTGGGCAGGAGGACGATAAGTAGTTTGTGCTACAACTTTCAACTCGCCGAGTAAACAGCAATCAAAACCAGCGATCAAGCAAATAAGTAGTTAATGTTCTTTTTGGATTTTACAAATATTTGAAATTTATAAATGGTGACTAGCATTAAAATTTGGTGGAATAAGCGCAAAAAAGGTGTCTTTAGTGGAAAATGGAAAGTCTGGGTCGCAAGTTTACTTGTAAAGTTATTGTGACAGTGGCGTGACTTTGGAGTGGTTTACGACCACCGGGTGGAAGTGTCTCCGAGTACCACCTGTGGGGTTAGTAGTACAGGGTGAAGTTAGAAATTTTATTCAGGGTTAAGTAGGGTTTAGTTTTCCGCGCAAATTAAATTGTGGGTTAGGCCGGAATGAGCCTCCCGACTCGGTCGTGTTCTCGCTTGGTGACCTCATTTGGGGCCCACCAGCGAAGCTAGTGGTGGACGACTCCTCTTCGGCGGACTTCCCGGGTCCAAGGGCCCCAGTCGGAGGTCTTTGACGGCGCACAGCAAAATAGCGAGGGTATCAACCTGGCCCGAAGTAAATGTGTCAAACAGTTGCAGGCTGGGTTTTCGGGTTGACAGGGGAGATATTTAGTGGGTAGTCCAGTCGCTTGCGAGCATAGGTATTCACCTCCCAAACAAAAAAAAAGAAGAGGGATTTGCCATGATACGAGGCTACAATGGCTACGCTTTGATTGGTAACAAAAGGCAAACATTTTTTTAATGACACAGACCTGCGATGAAAAAGATACGATGCAGAAATGCAAAAACTTTAGTTTATCTGTAAATTTGAAAAAGTTGGAACTTATTTTTAAGTAAAATTTGAGCTTTATCTTAAGAAAATATACGAACCGCCTACAGCAGCAGAACAAATGCTCACAACTTGAGGGAAAATACGGCTTGTCGACCATGAGAGGATGTTCAGCCAAGATAAAAAGGGTAATTCATGCTCGAAGTTCAACTGGAAAAAATCTCGTGGTCATTTACGTGTGATATTCATTCACTGAAAGCGGTTAACGGCATCTTCGGCTAGAACGATAAAAAAATAGCAACGACGGAAAACTTCAACAAGCTGACTCAATGAGAAATTATACTGCGAAATAATTAAAAATGACAGCAAGTGACAAAGCACCCGACGATTTGCTCTATCCGGTTGCTGTCTGATTGAAAAATTTAAGAATGAAGATGTTCATTTGCCCCCAAACTCGATCAAAAAGTTATCGACAATTTCCTTAGCTTCAGGAGAGGAGCAAACACGTTCAGAGCTTATTCCATTCTCAACGAAAACAATCTACGATAAAGACGCAGTTTTATTAGTGTTAGCTAAACAATTGGGAAATTTCACAAGCTTGGTAGATGGCAGTGGCGTAGCGTGGACTAATCTAGTCGTGGGAAAGATCACATCAGCGAGGCCCTTTTTTCAGTGCTTGTTGTCAATATTGATATTTATTTATTTATTCATTGCTATTTTACATATATAATCCAATTACAAAAACAGTAATAATAGTCAAAAAATAGAGAGACATAGAAAACATATAAGAAAAAATTCAAAGCTTCGCGAGTGCAAAAGTTACTCTATTTTTAAAATGGAGATAAGAAGTGGAGAAAGATCCAAGCTGAAGATCATCGTGTTTACGCATAATCCTTAGTGGAGGAGAGTGAAAATAAGTCACGCTCCTAGCAAACGGAACATCAAAGATTTTGGAACTTCTGGTAGGATGGACAGCATTTCTGACAGGGAGTTCAGCTACCAACTTCGTGTTAAGGTAACCAAGGGAGAGACGATAAAGGAAACACTCATCCAGATAAATATGGTGGTGTTCTAAAGAGGGAATACCAAGGATAGACAAACGAACATGATAATAACAATAAGGAATACGAAATTTTAACAGTAAAATTCTCATAAACTTACGCTGAACAGAATTGATCGAGGATTTAAGGTAAACGAAATGAGGAGACCAGACTGGGGAGCAGTATTCAAGGATAGAACGAACTAAACTTACAAATAACTTAATACAAGAAAAGGGATCAGAAAATACGATGGAGTGACGTAAAATAAATCCAGATACACGTGATGCTCTGGAAACAATATCATAGACGTGAAGATCGAATTTTAGTTTGGAGCCAAAGGTGACTCCAAGATCTTTGATATGAGTCACGGTGCTATGACGTTTATTTTTTATGAAGAAATGACCAATGAATGGATAAAGTTTGGAGAAAAAGGATACATGTATTCATTTAGAAACGTTAAGAGGAACCTGATTAGATTGACACCAAAGGTCCAAGGAATTTAGATCAGCTTGCAGTATGTCAAGGTAATTTTGAGAGGATACGACCTTGAATAATTTCACATCGTCTGCATAAAGAAGGCAGGAGGAGTTAATGACTGAAGGCAGATCATTGATAAAGATGACTAATAAAAGCGGACCGAGAATGGACCCTTGGGGAATGCCGCAAGACGGGACAAAAGGAGAAAAGGTAAAACCATTGAAAGTATTATGACATATTCGATTCGAAATGTAGGAGGGGAGCCACTTGAACAAATTGCCAACGACACCAAGTGCATGAATTTTTCGGAGCAAAATATGGTGATTGACCGAATCAAAAGCCTTAGAAAAATCAAGATAGAGGGTTTCTACTTGAAATCGATTCTCAAAAGCTCCAGCAACAACCGCAGTAAATTCCATAAGGTTGGTCATAGTAGAATGACATTTGATGAAATCATGCTGTTCAGGAATCAGCTTATCCTCCACAGCCGCAAGCAGTTTGGAGTAAACAATACGTTCCAGTAATTTGGAAAAACAACACAATAAAGAGTTGGGGCGATAATTTGAAACCAGAGAGGCGTCACCTTTCTTAAAAATAGGGAGGAGGAAAGCTCTTTATCAGTTAGAAAGGAATAGGCAAGTGGATAAGCTTATATTGAAAAGTAAAGCTAAAGGAACAGATATAGTGGATGATAAAGATTTAACGAAGAAATTAGGAATGCCATCAGAACCAGCACCAACAGAAACATCAAGAGTATTGATAAGATTTTTAATTTCTACAGAAGATCCGGTGATAGAGGAAATAGTGGGTTGATGATAAGCAGGGAAGGGTGAACTTTGCGCAGGCGTGGTAGAGAGATTGAAAAGTGAAGAAAAATAATTACAGAAAAGTTCGCACATTTCCTGAGGAGATGACGCGAGATGCCCATTTAAGGTTAATGAGGAGGGATTTTTAGTCGACGATTTAAGAGAACGGATGTACTTCCAAAATGGCTTGGATTGGTTAGAGTTAAGCGAAGACTCGATACTCCTGAAGTAAGAAGCTTTTGCCAACTTTACTTCTCTTTTTGCAGCAGATCTAAACTGAGTATAGTTTACACGATCCTCAGAAGACCTGGTACGTAGAAAGATACGACGAGCCCGATCCTTTTCTTTCAGGGCACAAATCACATTGTGATTCAACCAGGGTGTACCATGGGAGTCACGAGCATAGGTAAAGGGAGTTGCTGCTGATATGACAGAGTTGAGTAAGTCATAAAATTTCTCACAGGCGTCATTTGAATCAAGACCATGAAAGAACGTATTCCAATTAAGAGCGGATAAAGAATTAGAAATTAGGGAGTAATTTGCCTTGTAGAAGTTAAAGTGCATATTTTTCGATATACGATTTGGATTGGTTCGATCAAGTAACACTTCATACAGAAGCGGAGGGTGATGAGGATCGAGGGGACATACGGAAAAAGAACAGGAGAATGCTTCAAAGGGGAAGAATCTAGGTTGCTAAGGACTAAATCCAGGAAGCGATCATTAATATTGGATAAATTATTAAATTGAGAGAAAGAACATAAAAACATAAAGAAAGAAATTAAGAGCGAGACTTGTGAGGGACCTGAAACATGATTTCCAACCCAGGACAGGGAGGAAAGATTAAAATCACCACACAGTATAATAGGGTAGCTAGAAAAACGAGTCAAATAATATGAGGAAAATTCAGAAAAGAAAGTGTCGTAGACAGAATATGGAGAACTACAAGGAATACGAGATGTGTTCAAAAAGTATCACGAATTTTGAATTTTCGCGGGTTACGTATATTCGAATTTCGATTTTTTTGTGGCGTTATGTTGGTACTCATGTCTGTTGCTTATGCCGACAAGCTCGGCCATTTTGAATGTTCACTTGATTGGTGATAGCTGCTTTACTTGCACGTGTTTTCAATCGTCTTCGATTTTTACTTATTCAAAAAAATGGATCAAAGAACGTGTATCAAATTTTGTGTGAAAAACGAAATTAAGTGCGCGGATGCATTCCGAATGTTGACTGTGGCATACGGAGAAGCTACCTTGGACCGAAGCAACGTTTATCGGTGGTACAAAATGTTTTTAGAAGGCTGAGAAGATGTGAACGACGAAGAGCGTGCCGGACGCCCGAGCACTTCAACAAAAGACGAAAAAATTAATGAAGTGGAGAAAATGGTATTGGCCAATCGTCGAATCACCGTTAGAGAAGTTGCTGAGGACCTAAACATATCGATTGGCTCATGCCAATCGATTTTTATCAACGATTTGGGCATGAGACGGTATATACACAAGCCACGAGGAGAGGACGAACAGGTTAAAAAGATATCTTAGCGACAACGCATTCAACAGGAGGAGAAAAGTGAATATCAGAGAGAGGAATGCCAGATAGGGAATTATGGTAGGCAATAAGAACACCGCCACCATCCCTCTTATTTGATAATTGTCGATCGCGATCTTGCCTTATTAAAAAATGGTTGGAAAAAATCTCGGCGTCATGAAAACTGTCAGTTAGCCACGTTTCTGTGAGACAGATTATTTTATCACAGGAGAGAAAGCATGATAAAGAGAGATCCTTCAGCATAGATCTTAGACCACGTACATTTTGGTAATAAATGAAAAATGAATTCTGCTTATAGATAAAGTTAGGCTGATTGAAGGAAGAATGACAAGAAGCTAATGTTGTTGAAGTTTTGGTTTGAATGTTCGAAAATTTCTTTTGGAGTTCGAAGCAAAAGGCTTAACTAAGACGAAGATGTTGACTGTAACTAACGTTTTGACATGGACAAAGTTGAAAGTTTATATATATATATATATATATATATATATATATATATATATATATATATATATATATATATATATATATATATATATATATATATATATATATATATATATATAAAGATGCGAAATTGTTATGTCACTAATGCCTTCGACTTAGTAAATCACAATATTTTGTTGAGCAACCTTAAATTTATTAACGTTTCTGAGTCTTAACTCTACTGGTTATCCTCTTACTTATCCAATCGTGTAAGTCCGGTATATTTTCAAGGCTGTCTTTTCACCCCCTTCCCTCCATTCTCGGGTGTTCCGCAAGGATCCATTCTTGGCTCACTATTGTTCACTCTATTTATAAATGACTTTCCGTACGTTGTCATCAACAGTTCATGTCTTTTATAAGCAGACAACGTCAAAGTTTCTAAAGTAGTGTCATCTAACAATGACTACGCCCTGCTTCAAGAAGATTCGGATACCATGTAACGCCCTTAAAGATACGCTGAACAGAAGGAACTACTCCAGCTACCATGTAGCTAAATGCCTAATTGAGATGAGTACACCATAATACTAAATATCAATATCATTTGAAAAAGCCTTATTCGGTCCATTTAAGCATTTTGAGCGGCCGCTAAAGTATTAATCTAACAGTCATTCAACATATACATCATCATTAAGGGGATTCCAATTCAATTTATAATCGGCCGAACTAAAGCAAAAGCATTTTCTAGTGCGATTATGTACAGATGTACACATTTTGTTATCGTTTTGGTTGAATTTGTTAATAAATAAAGCACCCAGAGACTCTTTCCGTACGATAAGTGATGGGATGCCTGAGATGTATCGTTGTTTTGTTCCTAATGTATTTTGGCCTTTAAGAAACTTGTATATGAATTCAAATAGAGAATCACGGTGAACTAGATGTTAACAGACAAATAAATTGTTATGAAAAATGTCAGGTTGAACTTTGACTTGCACATGGAGTTACGGAAAAGAAAATTCTTCATACAGATTTTAGGAACAGTTTTAAAGGAAGTCATATTTTAAGTGGATGTAGATAGTAAGGAATTATTAAAACTATGCAAACGTAAGCAAGAAAATTAGTATAAATAGTACAGGCAGTTGTAAAAAAAAGTGGCATTTCTTTGTTGCGTACTCTGGCGCAAACGCCACTAACATTGGTCTGTCTATTCCGGTGTTAACCGCCTTCCCCACATGCGTACTTCGCCGCTCTACAATTAATCCTAGGTAACCCTCCAACTATTTATTCCGGCGTCATATGCGGAGGTAGCCGCTTCAAAATTAATTCTAGGACTTCAAACTAAACTCTATTCTGGCATTAACCGCCTAAATAATATGCGGGTCTAGCCATTCTATAATCAAACTAGACAACCTCTAACAAACTATCATTTTTATAATGGTAGATTTTCACCCCCCGAGGAATGGACGATTTCGAGGAGATGTGGAAGGCTCTCAGGCCTAGGACTACTCCACCTGAAGCAAACGTGCCCGGTCCCGCTCCTGTCAATATTCCGGAATATAGAACAGCAAGGCAACCAACCACCAAACCCGAGGAGACAAAAAGAAATACCGACGCTAAGCTCTAATATATACCTAGACCACGTGCGCTAACAATAGCACTACCGAAAAATCAGCGTGGAGGGAAAACTTTTAAGTAGCGCCAGGCCCTAGCCATTCGTTACCAGGAGAAAGAAGGAGCTTTGGGACCAGATTTCGAAATTGAAGGAAGACGGCAAAATTATCTCCACCGTCTGGAAGCCATGATACACTTTATATAAAACGTCATTTTTAAAATACATATATTTAATAAATAATTAAATTCTTAACGCTCCAAGTTCTTTTTATTGGAGTAAAGGTGAATGTAGAGGCATAGGATATAGGTAAGTGTAAGGATGACACAAGTTATTGCATACAACCAATACATAGCATCGCAGGGTCGTAACAACCATTTTACTTTGATGGTCTTATAACTCGCTTCCATTAAATCTTTTTAAGTGTATTCATCTTTCCTTTTCCAACAACTCTGATCTTCTTAGCGTTCAATTTTCGTTAAATAATTCTGTTCTAAGTACGGTAACACATTTCAGGGACTAAGGTGTCACTTTTGACTCTGAGTTAAAGTTATTTCTGAAATTGTTTCTTAAGCCTCTCGCATTTCTGGATTGATCTTAAGAAATTCCTTTATTTATTCCGATCATTTATTGTGTGTTAAATTATATTTTAGTTTGGTTTGTCCTAACATTGAGTATTGTTTGCCAGTTTGGTTACCTCGTTCTTAATACTTAAAGTTTACGCTGGAAGCTGTAAAAAAAATTCACCCGAATCGTCTTCTTTAAGTTCCGGATTCCCCACATCTATTACGAATCACGCTTACCTATCCTCAATATTCCTTCTCTGAAAATGCGTCAATTCTACCTTGATGAAAGTTTCCTTTTCAGGCTTTGTCGTGGTTTGCTCGATACTCGCTCAGTCAAACATATTCTAGTGAGGCACGTTACGCGTTCTACAAGATCTTCCAATGGATTTGATGTTCCATATGCGTATAATGTGGTGTATTTTCACTAACTCATGCTTAGAATACACACATTTTATAAAGAAAACAAAAGCCGTACCATGAAAATATTAAAGGAGAGTATCAGTGAGGCTTTTGAATAGACGCTCTACAATAGACCAAATATTCTCAGGAAATCAGGTGCTCAAAAAGTGCTAGGAATATAACATGAACGCACCAACACTTTGGAGACTTCAAGCAATCATACGACAGTGTCGACAAAAATGCAATGTACAAAATAATGCATGATTTTGGCGATCCAACAAAAGTAGTCCGCATGGTTAAGGTCATGATGCTAAAAAAACGGTGAATTTACGGCTTCATAATAGAATCAGGCTTTAAATTAGGGAATGGAGTAGCCCCCAATGCTTTTTAATATGGCACTGGAACACGTCATTAGGAAGATATCCGCTGAAACCTTGGATACATTAACGTTCAAGTCCACACAATTGGTAGCATATGCTGATGATGTTAATATTATGGCACGTTCAAGCTTAGATGCCAAAAGAACATTTTGGAGTCTGATATTTAAAGCAAACTGAATTGGCCTACGAGGTAATGAAACTGAAACTAAATTTATGATCTCAGCGAGGAAGAAAACTCCAGTTCGACAAAACCGGACCGTCGACGACTACAATTTTGAAAGTGTGGATAATTTTATCCACCTTGAAGCCAACCTGAATAGAAGAGGCACCGAAAAGGACGACGACGCATAAACGCTGCAAATAAAGCCAATTACTCCGTACTTCCCATTCTAAGGTCCAGGGTTGTGCACAGGCAAAATAAGCTTCCCATTTACAAAACAATAGTCAGACCTGTGCTGTTGCAAGGAAGTGAAACATAGACCCTCACGAGCGAAACCGAAAACGCAGTGGACGTATTTGAACGCAAAGTGCTCCAAAAAATCTATGGCCAGTGAAACAAAGCACAACGTGGAGACTACGTAACAACGATGAGTTGTATGAATTTTTTGACGATTCACCTGTATCCTCTTGTTTCGTAAATTGCAATGAGCGGACCATGTCGAAAGAATGGAAGAAAACCGGCTACCCAAAACAAAATTGATGAGTAGAGCACAAGGTAGATGTCCAGCGGTAAAACTGAGTACTCGTTAGAAAGAAACAATAGAAGCTGACGGTAGATCCTTGTTGTTCGTAAACAATTGGCGGGCAAGGTCGCAGAACCGTAATGACTGGGGAAAATTAATCCTGGAGGCCAAGTCCCACTTCAACTGTCGTGCCATAGATGATGATGATGATGCTCAGAATACCACGTAATCATGATGAACTTCAGCTTGGGCTCCCTTCTTTTTAATTCTTAGTAATTTTTATTTTCGTTTTGTTTTTCTTGTTAGCTGTGCTATTGCTTACTTTTATTTTGTCATTGGAATTTTTCTGTTAAATAGAGAAATGAATAAATAAACAAATCCTAAAATATATAAATTAAAAACAAATGTATAAATTCAAAATGGGGGCCCCGAAGTTCAAAAAGTAAGCGCAATTCGCTATTTTAGTAGCAACTAAAATAATGAATATTTTCATGAAAATGCTTGTAATGGCTTGAATTGGAAGTAATTACAGAATATAACTTTTATTTTAAACGTTGTTTGACTTAGTGGTGGCCAATAAAATGACTATTTGCTTTTAAAAATAAGGGTACCTACGAAAAAAATTTGCCTTTCCGGCTCGTGGTGCCAACGGGACTTTTTATCTTCATTGCACTAGATGCTGTTTTTTGACTTAATTTGTGGATGAATCATTGAATATCGCTTAAGTTTGACCGCTTGCCATATTTTTACTAAAGAAACTTCTATACATAGGCCATACTTTTTTAACTTCTTTTTCTGAAAAAGATTATCGACATTCTGGAATCTAAAATTTAATGATTCAATTAAATTTCAATAATAAAATCAGATGCACTTGATGGATTATTTCTACAATCTTTTTTGGTTTTGACTTCCACCCACTTACAAACCCGTATCTTATCCAGTGCTATTAACTATGCAGCCTATTCTGAACCTAACTTCAAATACATAATTCTCGACTTCTTTGCGAGAAGCTTTCTAATCTTTAAAAGGATTCCCATTTCTGATATCGTTTAGTTGATCAAAGAACCTTCGTTTCTAACCCGGAACTGACTCCTTTCACTATCAGTTCTTTCTGCGTAGATATAGAAGAAGGTTAACATAGAAAACGGATTATCTACTCTAAATCGTCTGTAAGGAATATTCTATTATTTAAAAGAATATTCTGCATATGACATCGAGCTTAGCTTCGTTTTTATCTTTCTCCATTTATCTCAACTGTCACTGGGATTGTACACTGAATTTCCTTTAATGTCCGCTCCCACAACTAAGAATTCCGCCATCATAATCTCCGGAAAAGCACATCATCGGGACTACAAAGAAGTCTAAGGTCGCACTCACAAGCACACTCAAGTCAGTTTACGGACGTTGGGCATAACCAAGCTTGAATTCACATTTATCGTTTGTTAGTGCGTGTGCAGGACATAAGTATATATCAGATTCGTTCTAATGTTGGGAAGGATACATTTTCACATAATACATGGTAAGTAGATGGATAGTTTGTACTGGTAGTTTTCTGTATAAAAAGATATTCTCAGGCAAGCAAGCTATTCAAGCTTATGTTAAATGGATTCCGGGTCCTTTTGGAGTAAATAGAAAGAAAATTTGTTTTGTTCTTGGGGCGGTTAGTGGAATTTGATGATTTCATGGATATAATCGAAAAAGTTGTTTATTTTTACGACATCCGTATGGCTGTGATACCGAAAAGTCGGTTATTCTTTTTGAATATTGCATGTTAACGTGTGAAAGGGAACTAAGTTGATCATTTTCAATTAGCCAATCCTTCTGCGTATACTGAAAAGAATTGGAGTAGAAAGAAAATTTTATGAATCCAACTAAAAGATCAGTGTGGGTAACTCATGGATTATGAATTCAATTGAATTATATTATCCTAATGAGATCTTATCACCAATTTACAATGTTTTAACTTATCTCTTAAATCCGATATTTCCTAAATATTTATTTTTCAATAAAAAGAACACCTTGCTTACGAATTTAATGGAACTGAACTTCTATAGCAGGAGTTAGTGTAGAATAGTATTTAGAGTACTCACTGCATAAGCTGAAGATCTCTGGTTCGAGCTCTGTTGTGGCTACAACGAGATTTGTTTCGAGTGATGCTTCGGACGGACTATAAACCTGCTCAGTTATGAAACGTACTGGTTTAAAATCAGAACGTATCGCAGCTGGGTGGACAAACATACGGCTAAATTAGTGCCAGTGCCGAAACATTTGATCAAGACTATTATCGAACGGTTGTATGCGATCCGTATAAAAGCGAAATTCATCAAAATCTGGCTCATTAATCTTCACGGCCAAACCCAAGAAAAGGATGATAAAACGAAGGAAACGTTCTACTATCACTTGGTAAGACTGATCGACTCATTGCCTACAAACGACACAAAAATTATTCTGGGTAATTTCAACGGTAAGGTTGGCAACGGGCTATCGCATCGGCGAACTATGAAGATAACGCCTTAACGATGAAACAAATGACAACGGCCAGCGCCTGATTGAATTTGCATGTAGCAGAAATCTAGTCACACGTTCGACTTGCTTCCCACATTGACGGATTCATAAAATGAATTGGGAATCACCGGATGCAGAGAACATCGGAGCATATAAATGTCTGCGTAGAGCTCTCATTGGCCCCACCAACTCTGGATGAAGTTTGTTTCATCATCAAAGCCAAAAAGAATAATAAAGCGCCGGGCATTGATGAGATTCCAGTGGAGCTCATCAAATATGGTGCACTAGTGTTCAGTCATCCAGTACATTTGGCAACAAGAACATATGCCGAACAAGTGGAGCCAATCATTTATATTCCCTTTACACAAAAAAGGTGACAAGCTATAGTGCGAAAATTATAGAGGCATATCACTACTTTGTACGGCGTACAAACTATTTTCTAAAATCTTAAAAACTAAAATCGGATCATACGTCAACAGTATTATTGGGGAGTATAAAAGTGGTTTTAGGGCAGGTAGATCAACAACAGACCAATTGTTCATAGTCAAGCAGGTACTTGAAAAGTGCTGGGAGTTCCACATAGACGTACACCAAACTTTCGTTGACTTCAAGCAAGCATACGACAGTATTAATCGTAACATACTGTACCAAATAATGCTTAGTGTTGGCATCCCAGCCAAATTAGTCCGTCTTACCAAAATGGCGATGACGTCGACGACCTTCCAAGTCCGCATCAATAACCAACTCACCGATGCCTTTGACACAAATATCGGACTAAAGCAGGGAGATGGGCTGGCCCCATTGTTATTCAATTTGGCTCTGGAGTACGTCATACGGAAGCTACCTGTCGAAACGCGAGGTACATTACTAAACAAGTCGAGCCAGGTAGTGGCCTATGCAGGCAACATCAACATTCTGTCACGGTCACTAACAACCGCCAAAGAACTCTTCCTGAAACTCGACAGCGAAGCAAAACTAGTAGGGCTACAAATCAACAAAAATAAAACAAAGCTCATGACGCATTCGAGGAAAAAAATACAGCTCACAAATAAAATATTCTATTCAGTATTGACGATCTTGAAGACCAGCTGCATACACAGGAAAACAAAGCTCCAAGTATACAAATCTGTGATAAGACCTGTGTTATGCTATGGGTGCGAAAGATGAACCCTAACCCAAACACTTGCATATACATATATTAAACGCCTATGAGCGACGGGTCCTGAGGCGAATAATCGGAGCGAAACTGGACGGGGACCAATGGCAAATTGGACACAACCATGAGCTGTATGAAATTTTAGACAAATCGGAGGTCTCAAGGATTGTAAGACTGCAAAAGTTGCAATGGGCTGGACATATGAGTCGTATGGACGAACAGCGGATACCCAAGAAGATATTCGTTGGGAGAACTGAAGGCCGGCGGCCAGTGGGGAAACCGAGGAAACGCTGGTCTGACTCTGCCGACGAAGACAGTTCATCGCTGCTCGGATTTCGGAATTAGAGGACGCGGTCAATGGACCGAGACGGGCGAAAATGGGCGCTGTTTGGAGGAAGCGATGGTCCGAAAGAGGCTGTAGTGCTAAGAAGAAGAAGAAGAATCACCGGATGGCAACACACAAAACCAGATCAATCATGTTCTGATCCAACAACGTTAACAATATTTAGACCGTGGCTGAACAGACAATTGGACTTCAAGCCCGGCGCAAGAGGAATGATTGGTTCGATGATGAGTACCAGAATGCGTTAGATAAAAAGAATCAGGCGTACAAAGAATACTACGGTAGCAAAACCAGGACAAAAAGAGAATACAATGAAAATCTCAGAAGAGTAGCGAATAAGATAATTAGGATCAAGAAAAGAAAATACTATGACGACCAATTGAGACGTATAGATATAAGTCTAGTGAGCAACAAGATAAGTATATAAAGCAGTGAAAAGCCCTAAGCATGGTTATCAGCCCAAAACCACGCTCTGTCGTGATGACACCGGCAATATCATTCACAGTCAAGCAGTCAAAAATGACAATGACATTGACGACCTCCCAAGTCCGTGTCAATAACCAGCTCACCGATGCCTTTGACACAAATATTGGACTAAAGCAAGGAAATGGGCTGGCCCCCTTTTTTCGTTTTTGTGGTGGGGAGGTGAATGCCATTTATGCACAGAGTTTGGGAGTCTCATGCTCGCAAGAAAGCGACTGGACTACCCACTAAACACCTCCCCTGTCAACCTGAGAACCCAGCCTGGAACCGTTTGGCACATTACTTCGGGCCAGGTCTCGGGAGGCGCCTTCAAGCATGGAGGATCCCTTTCCCATCAAAAAGGGAAAAGGGAAGAGGAAGTGCCAAGCAAGCGATCCCCCAGCCCCAACGCCCACGGCTGCTGTGAGTCCCATATATTTTTTAAGGACTGCCCGAGCATAATGTGCCATCTGGTTCCATTTGTCCGCCGATTCAAGCGTCATCGCAACTATATTATCCGGAGTGAGCTTTCCCGTCTCCCTGTAGAGGATACTTTACAGCTTGACCCATTTTTTGTATGCAAAAAATGTGTGGCGGGTATTGTTCGCCTCTCCTGGGCAATACTGACAATCGGGGGACTGTGGCTTACCAATCTTGTGCAGGTGAGACTGAAAACACCCATGCCCGCTCAAAAGCTGTGTCAGATAGAAGTCAGCCTCACCATGCCTTCAATTGAGCCACGATCTTGCTTCCGGGATGAGGCGCGTCGTCCACCTTTCCTTCGTGCAATCTATCCAAGACTGCTGCCAATCGTTGAGCGAGCGCTTTCTCTCCTCGCGGACAACCGTCTCCCTCGCATTCTCGTTTCGGGGCAGGTAAATAGCGCGGCACTCTCTAGCAAAGAGGGCGACAGGTATCACGCCTGCAATCACTCTCACCACCGAATTACAGACTGTCGGATACGAACATGCAATTCTCTGTGCCAAACGTTTTCGGTATACCTTCTTGCTGAGCGCGTCACCCCATACTTCTGCTCCGTACAGTAGCACTGACCCTACAGCACTCATCAAGAGGCGTCTTCTTGACGGGCTGAGTCCCCCTTCATTGGCTATAAGTCGACTCAGAACCGATACTCCTGAAGCAGCCTTCTCAGCCGCTGCCCTGATTTGCTCAGAGAAACTGGTCTTCGAGTCGATCAGTAGCCCCAGGTACTTCACCGATGGCTTCGACTCGATTCATATGTCTCCAATACAGATCATCGTTAGTCTACGGATTCTCTTTTTTGTCAAGATGACCACTTCTGTTTTCTCCAGTGCTAAACTGAACCCGCGAGCAGTCATCCAGCCCCTCACTTGGCGCATTAGCATACGTAGCCTAAGTTGCGCTTGTTCAACGGTGCGTTCAGCGACCAGAGCCACAACATCATCCGCATAGCCGACCAAGCGCGACTCATCTGGCATCTCAAGTCTCAGTAGCCCGTCGTAAGACACGTCCCATCGGTCCGGACCAAGGGTGGATCCCAATGTAATTTCCATCCTTCGTTGGCCCTGTGTCGTGACGTAAAGTAGGCTTCATTCCTTTAAGTAGGTCCTCAAAAGCCGCATTAGATATTCTGGAACCTGAAAAGGGTTTTCCAGCGTATCCTGAATATCCACCCATCTAGCGGAGTTGAAGGCGTTCCTGACTTCGAGTGTCACCAATAGGACGATCCATCGCTTGGTGGGACTATATTTCTGCCTTTTGGACCGCGCTCACCACCTCAGCAATCGCATCAATGGTAGAGCGTCCTGCTCTAAAGCTGTACTGCAGAGGAGATAGGTCCCCAGCAGCACGAATCACGGCCGTGAGTCTTCCCTTGATGAGTTTCTCTAGCACTTTCCCAGCCGTGTCTAGCATGCATAACGGGCGGTATGCAGACGGCGATTCGGAATGTCCCATGCCTTTGCTGATCAGCACGAGTCTCGCCACCATTCATCGTACCCGGAAGACCCTATCTCGTAGGCAAGCGTTGAATGCGGTGAGTAGCATGTTGGGACAATGATGATAGACAAGCCGCAACACTTTAGCCGGAACACCATCTGGGCCTGGAGCCTTCCTCGTTTTCAATGAAAGGACTGCCTCCGCTAGTTCCGGCTGTGTGAATAGTGGGAACTCTACTGCTGTTTCACCATAGACAGCGTCAATACAGACGGAATGGGCGAGGAAGACTGCCCGCACTATCTCATGCACCTTTTCCGCATCATGTGTGCAAGATTTTCGCAGGGTGCCAAGCTTCTTTCCGGCCATCCTTCCGATGTTCCATCCAGTTGTAGAAAGCCGAGAGCAAGGACGTCGGGAGATAACATCGCTTGCCTCAAGCAGAATGCACTGATGATCACTTGCTGAGTAGTCCTCTAATACTTTCCAATTGTGTATCTCAGAGGTGAATATCACGTCCGGTATGGTTCCCTCATAGCCAATACGGTGGAATTTCGGCGTATTTCCTGTGTTTAGTACGGCGAGCGCCGTCCTGGCCGCCATTTTCAGGGTTTGTTTACCCCACGGATCTGTTTGAGGCATGCCCCATTCAATTGTTTAGCGTTGAAGTCTCCCTAACGAGAACGTTGCCCTCTGCATTCGAAACAGCACCCTCTAGACATTAAGCCTGGCTTGGAAAGATGATATTGGTTCGTTCGGCGTTAGGTTCATACTAAAGATGATGGTCCCTGAACACCGAACCCACACGAACCTATCTCCCCGTCCACAACTCTCCGCTTGAAAATTACTGTCACGAACCACAGATGGCGGCATTACCTGTTGTTGGCTTTCATGTCCCTCGCGAACTGCTCAAGCACATTTTGGGCCGTTGAACTGCGGTTTAGGCTTAGCTGCAGGGTACGAGTCTTTGAAGTTCTGATTTTGCCTTGACTAAAGCTTCTTGAGAAATCCGGCATTTTCCTGATACCAAGACGAATTCAAAATCAGGCCTTTCATCAGCATCCTTCCAAAGAATATAGTGTGCCTCCTTCGTACACTCTTTTCTTTTATGTCCCATTTCACCGCATTTGTAACATAGGGAACTCCTATCATTTGCATATTTGTGTAGTGTGACCATATCTAACGCATTTGAAACATTGAAGAGTCGTTGCTCTTTGCCGTATCATACAGACAACCCACCCTATTCGTACTTTGCCCTTGTTTAGAAATTGTTCGGCGTCCTTTTCGGTCAAGTCAACTATGGCCATGCGTTGCCCCCTGTTGTTTTCTGGTGTCTGCCCCGCTTTGATTTTTCCCACGCCAGGGAACTCCCTTTTGATGGCCTCTTATACCTCGGTCAGATCCATGACGCAGTCAAAGATTCCTATTTCGATCGTTGCTATCAGCTCGAGTAAGGCTATAGTTGCGTTTTGCCGAGGACTTTCTTTACTGCGTTACAGAATGCTTCCTTATTGTCGACCTCTGCTCCGAATTTGATCTGTATGTGGCCCAGCTGCGTTGGCCGTACTGCTTTAATGGCAGTATTGGTGTCTTCGAGCCTTACGTTTCCCCTGATATCCCACAGCAACTCCGCGTATGACCGGCCATCTTGGGGTTTTGCTGGCAGAGCCTGCTGCCGGGGTTTTTGTCGAGACTTATGTCTCTCCTGTTTTACATTAGGTCTTTTTTTTTGTTGGGCATCCGTGCGAACTCTACTTTCTGGCACTTTTCAAAGGAGTTTCTGTGCAGCTTTCTTCGCTTCTTTTGTAAGCACTGTCTGGAACCCGTGATCTGTTGCTCCACACCCATCAAGTGCTTCTTCCTTTCTTCTTTTATCTCGATCTCCTTCGATTAGGCTAGACACCATTCTTTTATTGATATTTGATGGGCGGGCGGTAATTGTACTTTGCGAACATCCTTGGGAGAGCTTACCGCTTTCCGTTTCCGAATACAGTACTTCCGCCACATTTTCAACGTTGGCGGTGCAATCACACAACGTCGCTTTATTTGCTTGGTCGCTCGTTTGTTTTCCTGCCGTGATCTCCTCGTCAGCTTCAGGATGGTTCTTTGCTATGTTGGGATTTACGACCTTTGCATCGGTCGCTTCGGTAACGATCGCAGCAGTGACCATCGAATTCTCGATGCTCTTTATATTTTCCTCCAACACCTGAAGTGTACTGCAGAGTTTCCTTCTTTTCCTTTATAGGACGCTCTGGCACTTGCATCATTTTTTTGCTGCGTCCAAACGCCGCTGGAATCTCAGTCTAGACCAGACTGTCTGCTAATCTCCGTTTTTCGTCCGTCTTCACTGTCATTGTTAGTACCGTTCTCGATGCACTGTTAACAACGTGGCTGCAACCGCTGGTTGCTTCGTCATTATTATTATTATTTTTTTCGGGTTTTTTAAATTTTTTCTAGGGTTTTGTTAAATAATTTTCCAAAACCCTACTAAAATTGCGCCTGTCTGTGCGTATGTCCATCTGTCCGGCCGTCCGTCCGTGTGTCGCAGCACTTTTTCTCGCAAACCGTATAAGCTACAAGCATAAAATATAGGTGTGAAGTGATGCTTTCTTCAGAGTTTCACTACAAAAAAAATTTTACAAGGGGGGTCTCCCTATACAGGGGAGTAGTCCCTGAAAACAAAATTTCATCACAAGTAGCCGATATGGGTATCAAATGAAAGGTCTCAGTGAAAACTTTTCAAAACAGGGCGTAAACTTCGGGGAGCTTCGGGGAGCGCACAGGAAGGGGAAATACACGAATTATTTTGATATTTTATGGACTTTCCATTGAATTAGATACTACAGCTTCGATTTGATTATCTTGAAATTTTCAAATAGGATCGATAATATACAATTTTTTCGGGAATTCATGATTTGGGTGATTTTTGTTAGTTTGCAATAAAGTGACGACCGTTGAAAGCGCAGATGGATTTTCTTATAAACGTGCAAATCTCTTTGACATATTTCTTGCCTTGACTACATTTCGCACGTCGGGTACAAAACCCAAGTTTACCCAACTTATTTTGAGTGTTTTTGGTTGCTCCAGTTTGATGGGTCCCCCTTCGCCGCTATCTCCGTTCGTGTGCGTAGTCGCCTTTTTGGTCTCCGGATTATCTTTGCAGAGCAGGGAGGCCATGCGTGGGTTGTCACAAGCCCTTATGGGGACAAGTGCTCAGAGCTAGACTAGCGCTAATCGGGAGTCTGTCGCAATCAAACCTATGCCACCAACCCAATGGTGCGAACTTCAAACGTACTCCGAGGCCTGCCAACGTTTTACCGGAACGGAGAAGGTATGATAGTTGAATTGGAGCCATTCACACACGAGTGTCGCTTCGGCGTTACTGTGCAAAGCAACTAGGTCCAAACCATCATATCCGCCAGCCCAAAGCATCAATTCTAGTCGTTACCTATCATCCCAGGAGGGAACCTCACGGTTACCGCCATATCCTCGGGTTCGTGGGGGCGACGCTCCCCAAAGAACGCTAGCCTCCAAGAGTGCTCTTGTCAACTGGCATTCCCCCTACGGGAATTTCCTCAGGTACGAGGGGACGGAACTCCCCAAAAGAATGCTAGCCTTCAAGAGTATTCCTGTCGGCCAGCACTCCCCCTGCGCGCATTCAGTTTACACATTAAGGAAGATACCGGGCAAATGTTTTAAAGTAGTCTTCTCCAGATCCTGACGGCTTTTGTATACGCAATGTGGCCAAATGGACATCAACTTGTTCATGCATCAAAAATCAAAATTTTAAATTTTGACTGTACAATTTTTAGATTGATAATTTCTGTAAAGTGCGCTTCAAAATATATACCAGCCGTTTTTATTTTGAACATTTTTAACAAAAAGAACTGGCCCTGAACTTGATTTACAATTTTAAAATTAATTAAAAAAGAACATGCGTCCAATCAGGCCCGTTTGCTTCACGAACACTGGCAAAACCCATGGAGGGCTCATAACTTTAGCACAGAAGTGTCTAATCAAGAGGGGCAACATATAATTTCTTTTCAAATTCTTGATTACTTATTCCTCTAAACTTTGCTGCTGCATTTTGCACAATTTTGCACATATATCAAAATATATACCCATATTCGATGACTATGCTACAAAAACAAAAGAATTTTGATTGGGGATTTGGTAAAATATATTTTCATAAAGTCGTCAAAAATTCATTTAAACTTTAAATGGATTTTTTTGGTATACATAAATCGGAAACCATCATTTTGCTTAGTCTTCAAAATTTATCTCAGCTATCACTAGAGTGGTACTTAGTTTATTTTTTAGGGTTTTGTACTAAAATACAAAACCCTATTGCAATCACGACCTGTGTCCGTCTGTCTGTCCGTCCGTCCGTCCGTCCATCCGTCCGTCTGTATGTCACAGCACTTTTTCTCCGAAACTGTAGAGGCTACAGCCATGAAACTTTGTGGAAAGGTCAGAAGTGGTGACTTCTTGAAAGTTCAAGGGTGGAAAAAATTTTCAAACGGGTTTAAGGGGGGTCTCCCCATATAGGGAGGTGACCCCACAAAAATTTTTTTTCACTATTGATAGTCGAGTAGGGTGTCATTGGAAAGGTCTCAATGAGATATTTCCAAAACAAGTCTTAAAATTGCCTTATGAGTACCGAGGGGGGCAGGGGAAGGGGAAACGTACGAACTTTTCGCGTACCCCCCCCCCCCCGCGATTGGACACCTTTGACCCGAAAAATCTGAAAAAAATCAAGAACGTAGGTCTTAATGAGTACAACAAGAACAAATACATGAGAAGTCGAAATTCACTCAACTTTGTCAGTAATAGTATGATTTATCGATTTTGTGTTTTCTTGAATAAAATCTAAACGGTACCCTTAAATTCAATTAAAACAAACAGATGACTATTTATAAGATTGATCTTTTCTGAAAGTTTCATAAAGATCGAATAGTATTGAACGAAGTTATAGCGATTTGAATTTTTCTGTATTACTATGGAACAATATTCCCTGTATTACTATGGAAACATATGGCCATGGAGCCGTATGCGCTTTTTACCGACTAAGACACTACAGGTTTGCTAGGATTTTCATGAAAATTGCAGGAATGATGGGTATTATGAAAATGAGTACATATAATTGAAACAAGTCGAAGAAGCAGGAGAGAGCTCCTAGCAAAAGGGCTTTGTAACCATTCTATGATTCGAAAAAATAGGCCATGAATCAATGATTACAGTACAGAGGAGTGGCCCCTGAAAAAAAAATTGATGAAAGGCAGCCGATATGAGTATCAACTGAATGTTCTCTATGAGAGCTTTTCAAAACAGTTCTTAAACTGACAGTTTTTGCTTCAGTGGGGGCACAGGGGGGTGGGGGGGGAATACATGAAAAATGTGTTTCCTCTCTCGCGAATGGACACCCGTGATCTAAAAAATCTGAAAAAATTATCAAGGGAACCTCAGAAGTCAAAATTCTTTCAACTTTGTTAATAATAGTATGATCCTCGAATTTAACATTTTCTCCAATAAAATTGTCTTTGACATGTTTCTTGACTTTATTTGTTGCTGGTTACTGCATTTTATAAGTTGAGTACAAAACCCTTCTGACATGAGCATAGGTCTGTCTACCCAACTTGTTGTTTCATTGTTTGAATATCAAATAATCCATAAAATATTTGTAAACGGTCGCAAAGTTTCTATGTCAAATAATCACCCACCTGCCTACTCATAAAGAAATTCACATGAATTCCAGACATCCTCAAAAATGCGAGCCTTGAACTTCATGTATATGCTCATGCAGATAAATATGTTTACACTTTGATAAGTACTCATACGAGAATATCTTTCATGTCCTGAAATTTGTTTAAAAGTGGGAGCCGTTTTGACCTAAACTGGTAAAGGGCATTCAGCCTCGATATTGACTCTATTTAATACAGTACAGCAGAATTTCAAAAAAAAAAAAGATTATAACAAGAATATTACCAAAAATGGTGTTCCCTTATGTTGATAAGAGCAAACATAGCATCAGCATATTCTCAACAAGTTACCGAGTCCCCGAGATTCAAGGACGTGATCTGATGAAATCAAAAATTTCGATATCAAGTGCTATGAAATTGTGAATTTTTACTCAAGAGTTTTCTGAATGTACTCGTAGATGAAATGCGTTATTTAAAAATTGTATGCCTTTAGGATGAAAAATTCTTGAATCCATGAATGAAAAAAATATCTCGCTGATGGCGACTTATTTAAATTTTGTGATTTCGACGACTATGCTGTGTAGAAATGTCAAAAATGTCCACAGTATTCAAACATACTTTATTTTGCTTTTTAATTTCAGTGAAAATCAATACTCGCTACGGGCTAGTGATAAACCTCACAGTTTACCTAGTAATCTTCTAATCCCATTAAAGCCAATTCGATTATTAAATTTCACTGTACGAGTATACGCAGTATTCGATTTTTTGAGATTATATCAATCTCAACAAAATAACTTTAACTGACACTTAGAAATGGGATATTAGCAGATTAAGCAAGGAAAAAGTTTTGATCTCAGGTAATTAGCACTAATTAACTTGCTCCCAGGAATGTGACTCGTTTAATCAGTACAACAGCAAGATAATGGACGCTTTTTCGCTAGCTATATTTCAGCTATATGACAACCATGCTAGGGCAAGATACATGTACAGCGTATCATATGTATATCAACGTTGATTAATATATTTTTTCAGGTTTGCACAGTCCCGACGAGGAAAAAACAATAGAATCTACGCAGCTGTCTCTCGAAATTCGTAATGTGTTTGCAAAGCTTCTCATTATATACAGTAAAACTTAAAAGGCCCTTAATTACATTTGCATTGCGTTGTATACTTTTCGTTATTTTGTTCTTGCTGGGCCTAAGTTTTGAGCGGTGCTTTAGCTTAATTAAAAGCCTGGGGAGTGACCATTATGTTAATAAATCGCATATTGTTAGTATTCTGTGGTGTATCCATTAATTTAAAATAAATTGAGTAATTCAAACTTATTGCAATTATGAAGATTAAACCATATAGGCAAAAGCTTTTAAAAGTATGGAAACTATCTTTATGATTTAAAGTCCTTAATTGATTGACTTTACATTAATCATGATCATCATTCATTTTGATTATGGAAAATCTTATTGTATTAAGGAATTTTTTCAAAAAACAAAAAAAAACTTATCAAAGAAAACACGCTCGCTACAACAATAACATGCTTTATTACATGTAGGGATGAATAAATACTTCCCACCGCTTCCTATGAGCAGAATAATTTCCATAGGATATGTTTATGGTATCACGTAAAATATTGTACCACCTTTAACACCACGCAGACTATGGCGATGTTAACTTTAATCACATATGCTTGCAGGAAGATTTTCAAAGTGTAGTTAAATATACCGTTTCATTTCTATGAGGGGCATTAAGCTATTTTAACGTATGTACATTCACGGCATACTTTTCATGTATTATTAGCCCTAATAGGGATTTTATTTCTGCGCCAGTAGCACACACTGAAGCCACATTGTTGGAATAGACTTCATTATTTGTCTACTATGCTTAAGTAAGTACGTACATTATTCTAGATAAATGGCTCCAAGTACAAAGTAGACGATAGACAAGTTAGAAAGCAAGGAAAAGATATATGATTCTTGCCTAGAGCTTGGCGTAGAAATATTAGGGCAATTACCTTGTACTCATGTAAATATCTTATGCTAGGCAAATTTTGATCGTTCAAGTCAATAGAAGAGGTTATTTACAGCGAAAACTTTTAAAAGTTAATGCCGAAACAATATTAACGAACATGCTCTTTTCTTTAATGTGAAAAATTATTGAACTCGAAATGAAGATGATTATTTAAAAGATGTTGCGATTTCAGTGGGTCCAGGTTTTTCAGTTGAGAAAAAGTCGAGTCCAAGTTGACAAAATATTCAATTTATTGAACTGGATCTGGTATAAACACAAAAATGCTACAGCTTAAAAATCACGTCCGTCTTCTCTGGAGGCACCCTTAAAAAATGATGGTTGACATAATGATGACTTTGTTTCGAGCAAAAATCTGTGGTAGTTTGATTTTTATTTTCATGAGTACTTTTACGACATTTTTGATGGCGATTCAATTTTCGAGTTTCTTACAAGAGCTGTGCAGAAAACATATTCCCGACTTTGACTCTATATAAAACAAAACGAAAATGCAAGGTAAGGATAGGGTCAAAGTTGGGTAGGGTTAGGTTGGGTTAGCTATCAGTTGATCAAATCTCAACACTCCTCCTTGATCAATCTTCTGTTGAGTGGCTTGGTGAGGATGTCTGTAATCTGCTTGCTGCTCTCGACGTGTTGCAATTCCACAGTGTTGTTGGATGCACTATTGTGGTATTTCGATCTGCTTCTTTCCTCTGGTCGTCTTTCCTTCGTGTCGACGTACAGGGTGATCGGCAGCTCAGCTTCTAGAATGCGAAGTTCCAGTGCAATTCGTTTGATCCAGCACACATCGTTAATCACTGACACTGCTGCTCGGTACTTGGCTCCTGCAGTTGAAGTCGCTACAAGACGCTGCTTTTGTGAATATCAGATCACTGGCCTTCCTCTCACCACTAACACACCACTGGTTGACTGTCCTGTCTCAGAGTCTCCTCCAAAGTCTGAATCGGTCTAGGTCACGAGTGTCTTGTCTCCTTCGAAATGTATTCCGGCTGTCGTGGTCCCTCTCAAGTACCGAAAAACAAGTTTCACCATCACCTGATGGCTCTTAATGGGCTTGTTGCAGAATCGACTGAGGTAGTTCATGGCGAAGCTTATGTCTGGCCTGGTTATTGTGGCTAAGTACAACAAACTTCCTATTGCCTCGCGATAGTTGTTGTTTGCTGGAAGTGCCTCGTTGTTCTTGAAGTCTGTCTTATGGTTGATCATTCTTGGCTCAGTGGGTGTGGGTGCTGGATTGCACTGCTCGAGTTTCACCTTTCTCAAGATCTGCTCCGTGTAACGAGGCTAACTCACGAAGATAACATCCTGGTTGATCTTGATTTCCATACCCAAATACGTTAACTTGTTTTGTGCTTTCTTGCTGAATGTTATCTCTTCTTGCTGAATGTTATCTCGAATTCCTTGCTCATCTCATCTAGGAGTTCGCATATTTCTTCTTCATCTTTGCTGCTCCGTGTAGCGAGGCTGACTCACAAAGATACCATCCTAGTTGATTTTGATTTCCATGCCCAAATACGTTAACTTGTTTTGTACTTTCTTGCTGAATGTTATCTCGAATTCCTTGCTTATCTTATCTAGGAGTTTGTATATTTCTTCTTCATCTTCGCTGGCTACCAGTCCATTATCCACAAATGAGTGAGTGAGAGCGAAATGCTCTTGTCCTTGTTATAATATATACACGGATCTTCATCTGTGTTGATCAAGCCTATCTTCTTCTCAAAGTGGGTAGTGACCCCCTCGTTCCACATCCTCGGAGCATGTTTAAGTCCGTAGAGACTCTTGCTTAACTTACAAACTTTCCTGGTTCCATCGTCGAACCCTTTAAGCTGGTGCATATAGATGTCCTGTTCCAGGTTTCCATACAAGAAACCTGTTTTTACATCGAACGATACCAACTTCATTTTCTCCAACGCTGCGTGACTTAGGAGTAGGCGAATGGATGCAAGGCAAACTACTGAGCAAAAATTTTCCGTGTAGTCCACTCCCTCCTTCTGTTCGAATCCCCTTGCCACTAATCTGGCCTTAAGTCTCCCGTCCACCTTCTCTCAAAGTACCCAGCGACAAGTGATCGGCTTTGCTCCTTCTAAACAGTCCACCAGCTTCCAATTTTTCATCTCCATCAGCGACTCGTACTCCTCCTGCATTTCTCGTCTCCACTTCTCATCTTTAAGTGCCTCACTAACCAATCATGGCTACTTTGGCGCTTTTTCCTCCACGATAGGAGTCAAGTACGCAGTCTCTCAGTCTCGGTGGTGGTTGCAGAGCCCGAAGATCTCACAGGAATCTCCTTCCTAACTCTTCTCCTGGCACTGGTGTCTCATTCTCGTTGTCACTTGGCTCCTCAGTACTTTCTCAAATTTCCCAGCTTTTGTCTTCTTTGTCTGTCTTGCTGCTGCTTCCTGCTTGCTTCTCAGGTGTGCCCTCTGGTGCCTGTGTCTCAAGCTCAGTTCTATGCCACAGTCTCATCTTTTTCTCGTAGAAGGTCACATTGTCTGGGCTAATAATTTCTCTTTTCTCTTTCAGATACACCCAGTAGCAGGGTGAATCAATATCATAGCCAACCAGAATTCCCTTTTCTGATTTTCTATCTGTCTTGCCTCTTTTCTGTTTTTGTGTCAGCACGTTACATTTGTATCCAAAGGGTTGCAGTTTTTCAGTCTTCATTTTTCCTCCGAATCAAAGTTCTGCTGGGTTTTTCCCTGATAAGTTGCTGGTTTCAGACTGGTCGATCGTGAAGATCACGTGGTTCATTGCTTCTGCCCACAGTTTCTCGTCCTACTCGTTCATGTGTATCGCTGTTTTGGCTGCCTCGACAACAGTTCTCATTTCTCTCTCAATCATTCCATTCTGCTGTAGCGTGTGTACATTCGTGAAGGTATGGAAAACTCCCAACTTGCCTATAATCTGGTTTTTGCATTCTTCAGTTCGGTGCCGTTGTTAGATGTCAGACTTTTCCATCTCCTCCCTAGCTGGTTTTCATCGAGTCTCAGGTAACATTCAATCTTCTCTGGTGCTTCACTTTTCGTCTTTATAAGGTAACAGGCTCGGTAGTGAGTGAAATTGTCCTTGAACATGAGCCAGTACTTCGCTCCTCCCAATGACGGGATGTTCATCTTGCCGGTGTCGGCGGGCACGAGATCTAACGATTGCTGAGCTGTATTGGGATTGTATGCGTGTGTGGATCTACGTAGCTTGCCATACGAGCATCATGTGCATAAATAGTCATTCCAGTCATCAATGTATTTCTTTCCTTTCCTATTCAGTATGTCCCTCACATACTTGACATTTTGATAGTTGAGTCCTTCGTGCGAGACTTTGAACGACACGGCGATCATATTTGTCTCTTCTTCTCTCCTGAGCATCATTTTGTAGAGATTTCCTTTGCGTTTTGCTATCGCCACAATTTCCCTGCCATCCAGACTGTAAAACGTTGACTCGTTTCCGTTTGCCTTCTGTACATGTCCCTTATCTAGCATCTGACTCACTGAGAAAAGATTAAAGTTGAAGTTTGGCACGTAAATGACATCTTCTAGTACCACTGGATACCACGCCATCTATCCTGGTTGAGTCTCCTATCGCAATCGGGATGGGCTCGTCCAACTCAACAAGCTGAAAAAACCACTGTCGGTGAGACATCACGTGTTGGCTGGCTCCACACTTTTGATACTATGAAGTGGCCTTGTCCTTCAAAATGTCATTGTCCACCGTCGAGAGTGCCGTGGTCAAAAATGCCTTCCTATTTGGTTTCCCGTTTGTTGACCTTTTCGCTTCTTCTCGAGATTCGCCGTCTTTTGCGAAGTGTCACTTCTTCTTACAGATATTAATGAAAACTTCTTCTAGCAGTAGGCAATGTATTCATCACACGGTTTACCTCTGCACTCCTTGAGCACGTGACCTTTCTTCTCACATTTGTAGCATGCAAACTGTGACTTTTACTGCTAGCTGTTTGACGACTGTCCTTGTTTCCTGTAACTGGCCATGAGAGCGTTGTTGGTGCTGCCCTCTGCATTTGTCGTCGTTTTTTTGAGTCGTTTGTCCTCGAGTCTCAAACGTTCCATGATAGTTTCCACGTTCTTTGCTGCTCCGGTCAGGCTGTCCCAGAATGTCCTGAAATGTGTCGATTTTGGCGGTAGCACACTCATGATCCTCGTCATGGTCCAACTTTCCCTCACAGGATCACTTTCAGTTGACGCTTCATCCGCTAGATCCAAAATCTCCAAACAGGTAAAGAATTTGTTTCGGGACGTTTCTAAAGTTACATCAGTCTTTGTACCATATAAACTAACTAATTTGTCTATCATATCTTTGGCAGTTTTACTATTTGTAATTTTGTTCGCAATCTTCCTATTTACATTCAAGCCTATCAATATTTGAGCCTCAACATTTTTCTTTGACCAAGCGGCGACTGTATCAGTTGCCGCAGTACCCGCTGGTTTGGGCTTTGCGACCGTTATCATATGATACAGATCTTTGTTCTTAAGTGCTAGGCTTAATTTAAATCGCCATGAAATTAAATTGACGTTTTCTTGACTATCTTCACTTAACATTTCCAATTGAGACTTTACAGTATCCATTTTGCTTTAAATCTAACAATTCGACTGACTTTCTAATCTTTCGTGGAGATTTTCTGACTTAAAGCGACTTGCATGTTCGTTGCTCGACGTTGAATTGCTGTGCGATGGCTGCTCCAATGTCGCTGATTTGTAGGTTATGTTGACCTTACCGGTTCTGACGTCTTGGACTGCTTTCTCAACCTGCCTGACAATTTCCTTTCCTGACTTTTAAAGAAACCCTTTTACAGCTGCCCTGAGCTCATAACCTGTTGTTAATTTCAGTGGGTTTGGGTTTTTCAGTAGAGAAAAAGTCGAGTCCAAGTTGACAAAATGTTCACTTTATTGAACTGGGTTTCAAAAGGTACAATCACAAAAAAAGGCACCCTAAAAGTAAAAAAAGCCTTTTCGCACAAACAAATGATGGTTGACATTATGATAACTTTGTTTCGAGCAAAGCTCTGTAGTAGTTTGATTTTTATTTTCATGAGTACTTTTTCGACATTTTTGATGGCTATTCAATTTTTGAGATTCTTACAAGAGCTGTACAGAAAACATGTTACCAACCTTGACTCTATATAAAACGAAAAGAAAATGCAAGGTAAGGATACGGTCAAGGTTAGGTTGGGTTAGGTCGGGTCAGCTGTCATTTTATCAAATTTCAACTAAAGATTAAATAAATTAATTTAGTTAATATTATAATATTAAATTAATATTGTATTTACGTACGTCATATGTATGTACAAGTATGAAATATTAAAATCTTTTTAAGGCGTTTTGAAGTTAGTTTTTTATTTTCTCGACAAATATTTTTGTGCGGCTTTGGAAGCAATATACACCTTCAACTCTGTGTAGGGTTTTCGGTCCTCTATAGGAAGCATTCTCAGGTGGCGAATAGAGAGTGCCCTAACAGGCTAGCCCACTGGTTTATGGGAAATAAAATAACATTCATGCTCCTAAAATCAGTCAAAGAGAAGCGCTGATAACGCTCCACTCAGTATTTACTTGCCATGAAACCAGGACAATAGCCTCAGATTAGATTGGTTGAAAAGCAACGATTATTGTGACGCATGAAGGACTATTGGAACTAGGAATGTTAGATTTTTTAACAAACCAAGTACACTGTGCAGGAAACCAGATGGCATAGTGGAGACATACGAATATATCCCGATAAGTACATTTCCTACAAAAAAACAAGTTGAGTAAGCAGGAGAGTGCTCCTACCAGCAGGTCTTTGTAAACATCCTAGGGTTAGAAACAAGCTTTCTCATAGCGTGAATCGATAACTTGAACTATTCATCCAATACTTGGATATGAAATCGTTCAAATTTATACAAAATATGCACAGTTTCTTTCATAAGCACAGTGCAGCCGCCATTTCGATCTAGCTTAAATGATTTTTCTGAATGCTCGGCCGATTGACCATGTTCAAGTTAAACACTATTCCTTAAATTTTCATGAAAATTGAAAGAAAATAAAAGTACCTAAGTCAATTTTAAATATATATAGGGTTTTCCAATAAGAGGTGTTATTTTGAATAGATCTTCTGATTTCACACCTTGCGACTTCTTCCTTTGGAGCCACGTGATAGAGAAGGCCTATGCCGATAGCCTAGCGTCGATTCAAGATCTCAAAGATGAAATTCGTGACGCTATCGAGGACATAGGGCAACCACTTTGCGATTTGGTTATGGAAAATTTCATGAAGAGGATATGGTCCTGTAAGCGTGTGGTGGTGGTTATTTGCACAATTTTAGTTATTGCTATTAACGGCATATCTTCTTCTTTATAATGAAATAAACATTCAATCATTTGTATTAAAAATGGCATTTTTCTTTTAATATCAAAATAACACCTCTTATTGGAAAACCCTATATCAACCATAAACACGTGTTATTGTTAGTGTAATTCCATATAATTGAAATGGCTATAACTCACTTGATTATGATTCGATCTCAATTAAATTTAGTGAACATATATATCTTATGTCAGTCTATATAATTGCAAAATTTCAAGAAGTTTAAAGGTACCGTTTTGATTTTATGGGCAAAAATGTAAAATCTACAAATCATACTATTATTAACAAAGTTGAGCGAATTTCGATTTCTAAGGTATTTGTTGCCCTTGTACTCATAAAGGTCCACGTTCGTGATAATTTTCAGATTTTTCGGCTCAAAGGTGTCCAATCGCGAGGGGAGGGGGACACAAATTTTGGGTACATTTTGCCTTCCCCTGGGCCCCCTAATTCACAAAATGTTTTTTTATTTCAGATTCTGAAAGTTCTAATCAAGACCTTTCATTTGATACCCCATTCAACTACCTTTAACGAAAAAAAATTTTTAAGGGCCAATTCGTTATTAGGGGGGACCCCAATTAAACATTTTTTAAATTTTTGTTGGGGCCTTAACTTTTGAGAGACCATTACTTCTGACCTTTTCACAAAGTTAGAGCATTCTAGCTTCTATAGTTTCTGAGAAAATCAGCTGTGACGCACGGACAGACGGACAGACGGACGGACGGACAGACGGACGGACAGACGGACAGACACGTCGCGAAACTAGTAGGTCTTTGTAAAAAAATTTTTTACAAAGACCTAAAAATGAAAATTTTGGAAAAGTGGCAATTTATTTCTCAACCTGATCTCCTCTTAGCTCAATACACTTGACCCAATGATGCTTCAACTTCTTTACGCCGTCAGAAAAATAAATTTTCTCAAGATTTATAAAGTAGGCCTCCTCCTCATTTGATTCAAAGTCGCACGGAGCCAAATCTGCCGAGTTCGGTGGATGAGGTAGCAGTTCGTAGTCCAATTTGGTCGTGGCCTTCTCCAGGTAGTTGATGCAGGTCACACCTTGTGAGTTCCAGAAAACGGTGGCCATCAGCTTTCTGGCCAATATGACAGTTTTCGGAGCACGTTGGACCAAAGAACAGTCAAAACATGTTTTGTTGGCTGCTATGAAACGATGCAGAAATTTCTTCGAATTGCCCTTAGACAGTGTCAAACACAGCTCTGAAGCGGTCTTACGGTTGCGTTTGTTGTTCGGAGTGAGCAAACGTGGCAGCTTTTCCATGCCCAAAATCACATGCAGGATATGACCCATGCAGTTATTTGAGATGCCTGCTGTTTCAGCTATCTTGCATGCTTTCAATCAGTGGCCTGCCAATACAAGCTCATGGATTTTTGTTTCGTTATCCTCCGTGATGGCTGTTTTCAGGGCACCTGGGCGTGACTCATTAAAAACCAACGTGCGACTACGTTGAAACTCGTTGAACCAATTTTTAACGGTCACCATTGCAGAAACAGAGTCACATTGCACAGCATCCAAGTGCTCTTTGATTTAGTTGCGTAGTTTCCCTTCCGAAAACAAGAATCAAATCTCCAACCGATATTGCTCTTTCTCCATTTTTCTAAAATCCGCGGACACGGCCGCTTTCGCACGCGGAAATAACAAAACTACGAGTCCAATTTGGCTGACATTTTGACAATAGCCGTCTACAAGAAGGTACTATAATAGCGAATCTTTCTTGCAATAGTGGAACCATCAGGAGGTGAGGTTAAGTACTTATCGGACCACCCTCGTATTTAACATGTGAACAAAAACCGTACTTAAAAGCGAAAAACTGCAAAGAAGCTACGAGTTTGGAGTGGCTTTCATTGTTGACAGCACATTTCAGAACAAATTATCACCGACTTCAAGCCCATTGACGAACGTATCTGTCCGATTTGCAACAAGGCCAAATTCTGTAATGTCTGGCTGATCAACTATCACTCGCCTTCCTACAGCACCCTGGAGTGCACAGTCGATTCATTGCCGGCAAACGACATTAAGATTATCCTGGGTGACTTCAATGAGAAAATCGGCCAAGAAACGGCACATAAAGGAACAGCCGGAGGGCACTGCCTCCACGTAGAAGACATAGACTACCCTTTGCTAAGCCTTTATTCCAAACATAAAAATTATTATTAAATTTATGGACAATCTTGTGACTCAAATTAGAAAACAAATGCATTAAAAAATTTATTAAAAATAATAAAACCAAAACAGATAAATTACAAAATTCAGGAGCTAATAAGCTTACTTGTGGCTCATGTGCGAGAAGACAGAAAGGTCTTTTGCTGCTCGCTTACATGAAAATGAACATTGTTATAATGCAAACAAATGCACGTCTGGTTACGCTAATCATGTGATATATGAATCTCACTCCTTTTATAATACTTTTGAAATATTACATGAGATGATACAACTTGAAAAGTTTGCTTTACTATAGAAATTAGAGATAAAGAAATTAGAATTCGATAACGTATTGTTAAATAGCCATCTAGAGTTTAGTAACTTATTCCCAATAAATTTGATTGTATGATTAAACTTGAAATCATCGTTTAAAATCGCTTTTTTTTCTACTTCATATGTTACTTATTACATTGTAATAATTTTATATCTGAGATAATTTCATACACAGAGTTTGTCATTGAATTTCAAATATTGTTATAGTATTTGATTGCCTTCTCATGAAGCCATAGTGTGGCGTAATGGCTGTCATAGTTTGATTAAAATAAAAAAGTAAAAATCTTTAAGAATCTGGTTTACTTATTACGATATGGATTTTCATTAAGTATTGGCCGCATCAATTCAACTTCCAATTTCTCATTTCAAATATTTCCAGAAAAAATATTCAATCGATCAGTTGCTACTAAAATAGTGATTTGTGCTTATTTTCTGACCTATGGGAGTCGGCATTTTGCATTAATGCATTTGATTTTGTATTATTTTATAATACATCTGTGTTAAAGTTTCGTAAATCACAATCATCTCAAATCGGAGTTTCCCTGTAAATAGGGCGAAAATATTAAATTTTTAAGTGAATATGGCAGCTAAGAATATTAAGCTTTAAATTTGTGGCTGCTTAATTTTTCATCAGAAATTATATTTTTTTGCATAAAACAAGAACTGATTTTCAAAATCTCTAATCCACAGTTTGGTCAAAATCCGTTGAAAAATACGACCTCAGGAGAACCGAAAAAATCGCATATATGAATCATTGCTATTTTGAAACATAGGGATAATTAAATCCGCAGATACAGTCATTTCATATGTAAAATTCAAGTTTCATGCAAATCGAGTCGAAATTGTGACTTTTAAAAGTTTTTGCAGTTTCGAGATTCAACTTGCCGCGATTTTGTTTTTGATATCTGACCCCAATATTTTTTCATTGTTCTTTAAAAAATCTTAGTTACTATCAAACTACTGAGTTTCATTAAAATTCGTTGAAAAGTTTAGTCACATTTACAATAACAAATTTTTACACGTTTCCATCTATATATAAACGAGCTGTGCCGGCAACCCGGAGTGTTTGGCCTGCTAGGTGAAATAGACGAGATGACGGGTGGGTGAATAATCAGTTGGTGATCACAAACAGTGTGGCAGACTGGTGTTTACGATGATTCGTATCGAAGACGTCGTGATAAACAGTTTCGCAGAGAGCCGTTCCCATCATTCTTATATTGAATTTTGTTATCATGACGATCCCGCATAAACATCACTATATTATATTAAATAAATATCCCTTTATCGAATCAATATTATTGCTACTATTACAAACCCACATATGAATATGTGTATATATATATGTATATATATATATATATATATATATATATATATATATATATATATATATATATATATATACATATAAAATATATATATATAAAATACAATATATATATATATATATATATATATATATATATATATAATATATATATATATATACATATGCATACATATGTATTTATATACTTATATACAGTTAAAGGGGTTGCCATCAAGGACATAACAATTTGATCCATTGATAATACACAGAAATACTTGTGATATTGTGTTCAAATTTATTGTGGGTGTAGTGTAAGCATTAAATTTTATGGATGAAATTTGATTTCGGTCATATTATCACCAGAAACCCGTTTACAGGGGTAGATTCTTCGGAACCGATTTCCCACCACTCTGGCATATATTTCGACTGGAGCATTGGCAATTTCACGTCAAATGTTGTCTTTGAGCTCGCCTAAAGTTGCTGGCTTATTGACATAGACGGCTGACTTAATATAGCACCATAGAAAGACATCCAATGGCGTTAGATCGCATAAATTAGGCAGCCATTCGACCGGACTATTTTTCAAGCTAACGTCCACCAAATTTGCCTTTCAATAAATCGATTTTGAGGCGTGCTGTGTGGCTAGTCTTGTTGAAACCGCAAATCTTTGATGTCAAGTTCATCCACTTCTGCCCACAAATAATCATCCAACGAAACACAATAGCGCTCTCCACCATAACATGACGGTCGATTTCATCCACAGAAAGAACAGTCCAATCACACCTCCAGCATAAAAACCACACCAAACAGTAATTTTTTAGCAGTTACAACGGTTTCTAGAAGCACGTTTGCTGCTGACCAATAACGCATATTTTGCCACGCTTGTGGTAAACTTGTAACCTTGAAACTCTCTTCTCTTTTCCCAGTATCTTTTTCATCTCCATTGATATATTTACCATCGCTCTAGCTTGTTTAGTTCGCCTGCTGTGTCGTGTTGAGTAGATGTATGTTGGTGGTGCTCGTCACGAAAATGGAGAAACGAAATCAAGAGAAGGGCGTCGCGGTAAAAGTTTGCGCCAGCTAGGGCGAAACAGCTTCGGAAACGTACGCTAAAATTGTTAAAGCGCATGGTGATAGTGCATTTAGTCGTGCCCAGATGTTTCGATGGCATAAAGGGTTTAAAGAGGGGCGAGCAAACGTAGAAGATGAGGCGTGGAGCGGGAGACGCGAATGCGCAGCGTGTGCGTGCCCTGATTCGTGAAGATCAGCGTTTAAACAGTTTGAATGTTGGCCTCGGAAGTGGGTATGAACCGAAAATAGTCAGATAAATTTTAGCCGACGATTTTGGGATGATAAAGTTGTGCGCAAAGATGGTTCCAAAGAACCAAACCACACCGTCCTCAGCGTGTCCCAGTATTTGGCCTCTAAAGGGATCACCGTGTTGCAACAGTCACTTTATTCGCCCGATATATCACCTTGTGACTTTTTTTTGTTCCCTAGAACAAAATTGGTGGTCAAAGGAACCAATTTTGAGTCGATTACGGACACCCATGCGGCCACAACGAGGGTACTCGCAGACATCCAAGTCGAAGCGTTCCAGAAATGTTACGAAGCATGGAAAACACGCTGGAATCATTGTATAGCTACCCAAGGGGACTACTTTGAAGAGAATGGCAGAGTTGTAGAATAATTTTTAAATATACGGTTTTCATGGAATTAGTTAATTATCACACCTCGTATTAACAAAGCCATTGAGCCAGAAATGAGCTTCATCGCTGAAGATGATTTCTCGATAAAATTCTTCATTTTCTTTGAGCTATCCCAGAGCCCAACTGGGGAAGTTTTGGCGTTTCGAAAGACCAAGTGGCTATAGTTCTTGAGTCAATTTAATTTTGTGATCATGTAGGCTAAGGTCTTTTCACAAAATACGCCACTGTGACGTTTGAGCGATGCCCAATTCTTTAGAAACACGTGGAACCGACTGATTTGGCTCATTTTGAATTAATGCACTTATGGCTGCAATATTTCCTTCGCTTCGAGTGGTACGACGTCTTTTCGGCACAGGAACGTCCAATACTTGACTCAAACTTATCCACTATAGTACGAACAGTGTGTCGGGTGAGACGATTATTACGACCGAAAATTGAAGTAAGTAACAATCGACTCAAATTATCGGTAGTAATTTTTAATAATTTCCAAACGTTGCTGAGTCGTGAACTTTACCATGATAAAAATGTTGTGTTACGGTATTGTCTTATTATTTTACCCTTAGGGAAACCCTCCTACCACAAGCACGACGAGTAAACAACAAATGCCACCTGCTTTAGGAAGAAAAGAATTAAAATAATAGACACCGTAACCAACCGAGCCACAACGAGCTCGGTAGTTGCAAATTCTTTAAAACTAAACAATTTTGTAATTAAATTAAGGAATTATGTTAAGAATTCAAGCAAAATGTTCCATGTAAGTAGTATAGGACCGCCAGAAGTAACGAGGAATGAGTCGAGCCTGGCTGCAATTACTTCCGCAAAACTTTCAGGAGATGCCGATACTAATGAAAAGTCTTACAGTGGTAGTTCCAAATCAAAACCAAAAACTTCTGGTGATGGATCGCAAATGCAAATGGCAACTCGTATGAATTCCCTTGCAACACTCTCTGCTGAAAAGTCTCGCATGGAAGCATTCTATTGAAGCGTCTAACAACGGTAGCTCCAAATAAAAACCGAAAACATCTAGTGATGGATCGCAAATCAAAATGGCAACTCTTAAAACTTCAATCGGACAAGAGATTAGAAGATGAAATGAATGAAATAAAGAAACAAGATCAATCGAAAATTGAAGGAATTAAATCAAAAATTATAGTTGAACGCTATGAAAGAGACAAGGAGAGTAAAGGTCATATGGTGATGTGTTGTATGCTGAAGAACTTCATTGGAAAGAAAACCTAAAGATGCAGTTGAATGATTTTAAAAGTCACTTTGCTACCTTTGACTATGCTGACAGTAAAGCAAAGGAGTTAACTGACGACTTGCACGAGACTAAAGGAAAAATTGAAAAATTTCGCTGGTAAATAAATTCACTACCATTGCAGATGATTTGAACATTTTGCAATAGTACTCAATAAAATATCTATCTATCTATTCATCTGCAAAATGAAAAGCATAATTTGAAGCAGCCAGATACATACACAATTACAAAATTAACTGAGCCTTTAAACATGCATAAATAAACAAGAAATGAATAAAACGTACATTCCAGCGTTACGACAACGGCCATCAGATGATGGATCGTAGTGACTCTCCACAGAGATAAGGTAAAAGTGTCATTGAAATGGTTTGAGCCCGTGGTTTGCAATAAATATTTTTCGCCGCGGACAATTTTCCAAGGGAAAAGTGCATTAACCGCTGTCGAGTTGACCTCGAACTGAAACCGGTGCTCCATTAGCGAGGACTTATTTAAGGACTGTTGGCAAGTGGAGCTCTCCCTTTTTTTGTTGGCAACCTAAAATATGTGAATCGGACTAGACAACCAATCATTTTGAGTGACGAAGCTTCCATACGTGACCCAAGAATTCGATATTTTCTCAACGCGAGTGTACGACGACGATTTGCCATCGGGAATTGTTAAGCGGGACCAAGGAGTGCGTTGTAAAAAGTGATGGCGGTACGGAGTTCGGAAATGCCTGGAAGCTGCTGATAATTCTGGCGGGAGAAACGCTCAAGAAAAGGGGGCACCTAAACTTCAATGAACGAAACGAAATTTGAACCTGGGACCTTCGGCTTATGCGTGCATGCTCTAACCACTAGACCACACAGACTACTATATATATATATATATATATATATATATATATATATATATATATATATATATATATATATATATATATATATGGGAGCAACATGATTTAGTTCAGGGGATTTTTCGGACAGACTACGAGTGTTCGCTCAGTGGTGATATGTACTGATTTAATCAGATCATATCATAGCTGAGCAGGCACACGGGAGCATGGTACTGACCAAATCAACTTCCGGAAAAAAATCAACACGCTTATGACAATGAGATACTCTAACTATCTCTAAGAGAAGGCACGAAAGGGACTGTAGTGCTACAAAGAAGAAGATATATATATATACGAGGTGTGTTCAAAAAATATCGCGAATTTTGTTTTTTTTTCAAAAATTATTTATTTATTCATGAATACCTATTTTGTCCCCTTCAAAGTAATCCCCATGAGATATTATACACTTGTGCCAACGGTTTTACCAATCTTCGAAGCACTTCAAAAAATCATTTTTTTTAATCTTGTTCAGCTCCTCCTTCGATGCCGTCTTTATCTCGTCAAGCGTAGCGTAACGTCATCCTTTCAGGGGCCTCTTCAGTTTAGGAAACAAGAAAAGGTCACAGGGGGCCAGATCTGGGGAATACGGTGGCTGCGGCATCATTAGTGTGTTGTTTTTGGCCAAAAAATCGCGCACAAGCAACGATGTGTGAGCAGGGGCGTTATCGTGGTGCAAAAGCCACTTTTTGTTCTCCCACAAATCCGGGCGTTTCTGGCGGATTGCTTCGCGCAAATTGCGCATAACTTGCAGGTAATATTCCTTATTGACCGTTCTTCCCTGTGGCAAGAACTCATGATGCACCACGCCCCTGCAATCGAAGAAAACTGTCAGCAAAACTTTCACATTCGACCGAATTTGGCGCGCTTTTTTCGGTCTTGGTTCATGCGGCAGCTTCCATTGAGATGACTGAGCTTTGGTTTCCACGTCATAACCGTAAACCCACGATTCGTCACCAGTTATGACCCTCTGGAGCAAATTTGGTTCGTCGCGGACAGAGTTTAACATCTCATTAGCACTGTTCATGCGTTGCTGTTTTTGGTCGCAATTGAGCAATTTTGGTACGAATTTCACGGCGACCCGTCTCATGCCCAAATCGTTGATAAAAATCGAATGGCACGAGCCAATCGATATGTTTAGGTCCTCAGCAACTTCTCTAACGGTGATTCGACGATTGGCCAATACCATTTTCTCCACTTCATTAATTTTTTCGTCTGTTGTTGAAGTGCTCGGCCGTCCGGCACGCTCTTCGTCGTTCACATCTTCTCGGCCTTCTAAAAACATTTTGTACCACCGATAAACGTTGCTTCGGTCCAAGGTAGCTTCTCCGTATGCCACAGTCAACATTCGGAATGCATCCGCGCACTTAATTTCGTTTTTCACACAAAATTTGATACACGTTCTTTGATCCATTTTTTTGAATAAGTAAAAATTGAAGACGATTGAAAACACGTGCAAGTAAAGCAGCTATCACCAATCAAGTGAACATTCAAAATGGCCGAGCTTGTCGGCATAAGCGACAGACATGAGTACCAACATAACTCCACAAAAAAATCGTAATTCGAATATACGTAACCCGCGAAAATTCAAAATTCGCGATACTTTTTGAACACACCTCGTATATATATATATATATATATATATATATATATATATATATATATATATATATATATATATATATATATATATTTATATATATATATATATATATATATATATATATATATATATATATATATATGTATATATATATATGTATATTTATCAATATATATCAACATACTTAGCCTATATGTATAATATATATATATATATATATATATATATATATATATATATATATATATATATATATATATATATATATATATATTCTCTCGAGAAATTTACTTAAAAGGAAAAACTGATATGGCAAACCTCTATGAAATTTCTTTCACCGTGTTTTTGGGCACTTTGAAGTTTGTTTTTTTGGAAGGCTTTGTAAAACAATGTTGCCCAACCTCACAAAAATCAAGATCTGTATACACGCCTATCCGTCTCTGCAGCTCAAGATGTGGTAAGCTTAGCTGTGAGCATCATCATGTCTTCTATGTCCTGTCCGAAATTTCAGCTTGGCAAGCCTCCAGTGCACTGGTAGTCAACTGAAATTATTGACAAGTGTCGGGAGTATCACAATCTTGACGCGACACTCCCTTCCACTCCCACCGGATACGGAACGGGGATGAGGCATAATTTAGCATAGAAATGTCTTTGCAAAATGTCTAACAGCAGGGAGGCTCACTGCAAGTAAGATCTAGAGGAGAGTGTGCACAAGAATCCGTGGGGCCTTAACTAAAAGCAAGTTACATCGAAACTTGGGCGCTACGCAAGCTGATAGTCCGGACAATTTTCCCACCCTATCCACTCTCTGTTGACACTGTCACGAAAAGGTAGTAGCCAAATGTCCACTCTTCACACGGCTAAAACTTTTGTTAGTAGTTTTATACGTTAAAAAACTCTTTTCAAGCCGCACTACATTTTTTGGGGCTTTGAGGGACTACCTGACAAAACAAAGCTTATTTTTGAAACGATGCAGGGCCGACAAAGCATAAACGTTACATCAGGTGCTGCTCAAGTATCTATCTCTAGTTAAAACTTGTGAGGCATATAGTAAGACGGGCTACTGAGCCTTGAGCTAGTGGGTGAGTCACGAGTGATTAGTTTACTATGCGAGTGATGTTGCGGCACTAGATACTGGATGCAACGTTGAACAGTTGCAGCTTAAACTAGGTATGCAAATACGCTAGATAAGAAACTGTATTACTACTTACGGGTTCAGCCTAGCACTGCAGAAACCCGCGCTTGCCATCTTGACAAAAAAAGAATTCAAAGAGCAGAACAAATTAGTATTGGAACTATACTGGTTGAATTAAAACTATCAGGAATATACCTGAGATGGCTGATCGATTCGAAGATGAATTTCTTTGAGCAAATCAAGGCAGCGGCTAATAAGGCTGTTTCAGGCATATCCACTTTGAGTTGACTCATGGGGGTTAGGTCTCCCTATCAAGAAGGTGAAGTCATACGTGTGCTACTTTGCGAAGTAGAAACTTGTGGCGCCGCACGCAGCAGTCATTATCTTCGATTTAGTACCAAAAACAATTTGTGATAATGTGACTGTAACACTCACAACCTGCTATTACAGTTCAACCTTCATTGTTTTTGAAGAAGTATGGCCTAATAAAGCCGGCTAACTACAATGCATACCAAACAGTTCCTTATATGGCATGAAATGGTACCTTGCAAATTGCAAGGAGATTTTCTTCTTCAATATTGTCTATGGACAAGCCCAGGCCCAGACCATAATCTTTGCTTAAAAGTCTATTACAGAATTATTCTTTCTGCAGAACAATAGCACAATGTTGATGGGTTGAGTACTGGTTACATAATCCATTTAAAAAATGTCTGATTTCAAACTAATCTATAATATATATTTTTTTCTTGAAAAGCCGTCGGGCTATGCTTTCGTTTTGACTCTTTTGAGTCATTTTCAGTGTCTGAGGTAACACTGAAGACGACTCAAAGGAATCACTGAGGATGACTGATTCAAAGGTATCACTGAAGATGACTGAAAGGAGTCAAAACACGTCTGCTCACACAACAAACTAAGGGCCAACGGCTTTTCAAGAAGCATAGAGAATTGGCTTGTGGATATCAAATCAGCAAAATAATTGATTTTTTTCACTTTGTAAGCACGATTAAGAATTCAATAATTTTTTACCCAAAAAGTATTCAAAGCTTAAGTTTAAGTCTTTTTTTTTGTTTTGAATTAATTAAGAAAATCATTACAATTTTTTTCAAAAAACAATAGTCAACTGATGATCATATCTCTGCCTCTACTAAGAGCTTTTTTCTAGAACAAAATCTTAATCCTGGAGAAGTAAAATATCCAAATAATTTAAATTATTTAATTCAACCTGAATATTTTCGACTTACTAACTTTACCCTAAAGCTCTTCAAAACTCACCATTGATACACTTGTGAATGGACAATTTTCATTATTTGCATTTGTATACGAGTATTCATGTCGAAAGTATGAAAGATACAAAATATCAGTACCCCTAGCCAGTTGTTGGTGAGAAGAAAAGTCTTTTGCGTTAAAACCTGCAATTTTGCAGAGATTTATTCTGTCGTCCTCATGAATATTCCATTAAGGTGAAAATTTATGGGGAGAAGTTTTAAAACCATTTTTAAAGGTATGATTTAACAATTGGCCTGATGGAAGTGAACGGAAGAAATTTTATCTCCGTTCATGCAATATGTCGTTTGCAATGAATATTTGCAAACTTTGTCTGGAGAAATATGTATAGAAATTTAATGTTTATTGTTGTTTTTTTTTAGTAGAGCTGTACAATATTGTTCAAGTTTTTTAAAAGAATTTTACATTTGAATCATTATAGAAATGCATGATTTGGTCGAATACTTTACTTGCTGGACATTAAATTTCTGAATCAGTATATATCTTATTTCTAAAATAAAGTAGCTTTAAATTCAGTTTATACATAAATAAATGCAATAATCACGTTAGCACGAGAAAACTTGTAATTTCCAACAAACCGCAAAATGTTCAATAATATTATGAAAATAACTTTGGAAAAGTAAAATACAAATAGAATGCTTACCATCTATAAACGGTTTTCGTAAGGAATCATCATTTCGTTTGCTTCATTTTGCTTAATACATAACTATCTATCCGTGGGATATCATTGTGAAATGACTTTTTTGACAGAGAATCGACAATAAAATTGATTTCCCTTGAGCTGAGTTCGAGGATTTTAATATTTTGTTGCTTTTTATGCTTTTGTTATTTTAAACGATTACTCAACTTTCCCTTGAGTAATGCATTCTTAAATCATTTGAGGAATCTGTTTAATTTTGATTTCAACCATTATTGAGATTTTCTGATATTTTAATATTTTGATATCTTTTGAAACTTTGTGATGATATCTTTGGATACGTCTACTAGCTTTTTGTTGATTGGCTAAAGCTTGATTGAAATTCGGACTGAAAGGTTGAAAGATTGAGAACATTTCTAAGAGAAATTCATTTTTAGTTGTATTCAAAATTTGAGGCAGTTTTATATATTAATTTCGTTTCTGCCAATTTTTCGTAGTAATTGTGCATTCCGCCTAGGCTAACTGCTCGAGGAACCTTCACGAAAAACACAATGGGAGATAAATACTACTCCAATGATTAAGAAGTTCCCTCCACTTCAACACCTAATTCTATACGGAAGAATCTCTTCCTGATCTGCTCTCTGCAGCATTCCCGCCTGGTCCTGAAAAAACGGATAAGCAAAGACATATAAATAACGAGCAACAAGAATCTGTGTACTCGTCCATGGGGGAAGCAAATTTAATACATAAATAACTTACGCTCTCGAAACTACATGATTTCCTCTGCTTCTCCTTCCCCTTTGTTTCCAGACAGGTTTTTATTTCCTCTCTTCATAAGAATCACTTCCCTCAATGACACCCACGTAGACCTACAAAACTTCGTTTCACACGCACACGATCGCGCCTTCGTTATCATTCGTTGAACAGTTTAGGTACTACACAACAAACGTTCTCTCACAGAAAAAAAATGTAATAGTAGATATTATAGTATCAAAATAAGTTTTTACAAACTTTTAAGCACATTTACGCCTCCACTTCCCCAACAACGAGCACTCGTCAAGGAGTAAGTGAGTACCCTCTTTTACGGTCGTGTAATAAAACACAAAATCCTATTGGAATGATGACCTATGTCCATCCGGCTGTAAGTCACGGCAATTTTTCTCCGAAACCATAGACAATGTATGGAAAGATTAGAAATGGTGACTCCTTGAAAGCTCATGGGTGATAAATTTTTTCAAAGGGTTTTAAGAGGGGTCTCCTCATATAGGGAGGTGACCCTTAAAATTTTTTTTCACCATTGGTAGTAGAGTAGGGTGTCACTGGAAAGGTCTCCTTATCAGTAACGCGAGGGGCAGGGAAAGAGGAAATGTATGAACTTCCGTGATTTTTTTCAGATTTTTCTGTTCAAAAATGTCCAACCGCGAGGGGATAGGACACGAATGCTGCTTGTTGATGACCTTAAACACCTTAAAATATCTTTTTTGTACTGCAAATTTTGAGAGGGTGCCACTGTTCTGATTCAAAAGTGTTTTTGGCCCTATTGTACAAAGGAAGTTTCAGCTACCATTTGACCAGCACAACCCATGTTAGGTGGACAATTATAGGAAAGGTCTCTTAATATAAGATTTCAAACAATATTCTTGTCTGTGAACGGAAGAAGTAGAAAACAACAAATAGCTATCAAACCGTTGATTTCACGTTTAGATTAAATGTCATTTGAAGCTAGAAAAGATAAAAACTTTCCGAGCCTCTCACCATTTCAACGAAGTTCAAATAAAAAGAATGAACTTCAATAAACCAGAAAAAGAAATTAAAACAATCGTCTGATTAAATTGTAGTCACAAGGATTTTTGTTTAATTGAATTACAGCGAGAAAATAAAGCTGTAGGCCTGTAATGAAGGCCGTGATCAGTTTAATATTACCAATAATGAATTTTGAGCTGCTTATTAAAAATTATGAAGTGCGCGTAGTATAGTGGTTAGAGCACTCATCATATAAGCTGAAGCTCCCTGGTTTGATTCTCGTTGGCGTCAACGAGATTTAGTTCAAGTGATTCTATAGACGGACTATAAGCCCATTCAGTCAGTGATACGTGCTGGTTTAAAATCAGAACGTATCGCAGCTGGGCGGACAGACACACGGCATAAGTGTGATACTGACCATATCACCTTGTGAAGTGCTGACACATTCGATTATGATAATGAGATACTCCAACTATCGCTAAGTAAAGGCCCAAAAGGGACTGCAGTGCTACAACAACATTGACAATAACCACTTTTGACGTACGTAGAAAATTGCATGACTCTAGCTCATGTGGTTGGTAAGAAAACTTGGTGTAACGCACAGACGGCCAGACAAGGCGCAATTTGCGCAGGGTATTTTAAAAATATTTAAAAATTAACTTAAAAGTGGTCTGTTTTATAAATCTTTCCAAGTTAAGCCATTAAAACGTGTCCATGAAAAATATTCATCCTTTCGGTTGCCACTATAATAACGAATTACGCTTGCCTTCTGACCTTTCGGAGCCGCCATTTTGAATGCATGCACTTGATTTTGAATTTTTTTATAATGCCTGTAGCTCAGAGTCTCGTCAACCACCAAAAACTTTATAAAATTGTATATTTGAACCACCGTCATTTTGAAATTTACTATAAACGATCACTTAAACCACAAAACACTTAGACTCAGTCATTTAATGTCTTTAGACAAAATTTCGTACAGATCAGATCAAAATAGGGACTTCTAAAAACAGCCTTTGAAATTTCGAGTTTCAACTAGCTGCCATTTGTTTTTTGAGACTTGAAACTTAGTTTTTTTAGATAGTTTTTCAGATACTGACAATTTTAATCAAACTACAGAAATTCATTAAAATTAGTTGCTAGATTTGACCACAACTACAATCACAAATTTTTGCTCGTTTTTCGACTTTTGAGGGGCTGCCATTTTGTTTCGGACGGTTTGAGTTTTGATTGTTTATTGTGAAACTTATTTCATTATTCAATGAACTTCTGTACCGAATTTCATCCAAATCGCAGATATACTGTGGTCAGAACAGAAATTACGATTTGGCTGGTTAAAACTTTTGACCAAGACGTTTATCTAATACACCTTTCCAAAAATTTGTAGAAAATTGGAGTAAATGTGCGACCTCAAGCGTGGTCACAAATTCTTATCACCTATATGTATGTAGCATATATATATATATATATATATATATATATATATATATATATATATATATATATATATATATATATATATATATATATATATACATATATATATACATATGTGTATATATACATATGTATATATATATATATATATATATATATATATATATATATATATATATATATATCTTCTTCTTCGTGGCCCTACAGCCCCTTTCGGGCCTTCGCTTAGAGATAGTTAGAGTATCTCATTGTTATGATCTAATGTATCAGCACTCTACACGGTCATATGATCATTATCACGCTTTGGCCGTGCGTCCGTCCACCCAGCTGCGGTACGTTCTGATTTTAAAATCTCGTTGATGCCAACGAAACTTGAACCAGAAACCTTCAGCTTACGGGCTTAGTGCTCTAACCACTAAGCCATGCAGACTACTATATGTGTATATATATATGGATATATAGTATATACATATATAAATATATATATATATATATATATATATATATATATATATATATATATATATATATATATATATATATATATATATATAATATGCACCATTTGTGTTCGTACAGTACTGAAATTTGTTGCAAAATTAAAAATTCCTGGATTTTATGATTTGCCAGAGGTGAGTTAATGCACCGATGATAGCCTCCTTCTTTGGAAGCTAGAAAACTAATTATGGCCCTACATAGTCAAGGGAAATCATTAGGAAAAATCAGCAAAACAGTTAGCCGAGCACGACCCACAATACAATACGAGTACATTGTGAATATATACCGAAGTAACAATAATCTGCTAACTTGCCAAGGAATCTGAACCGAAACAGGTTAACGGAAAGAGATAAGCAGTATATTAGTGTATTGGTCGAACGTAACTCTAAAATGATCGCACCGAAAATATGCAAACAGTTTTCGAAAACATCTGAAAAAGAAAATAACTTGAAGCATAATTAGGTGTTCTATAAAACAATATGGCTACATTGACTGTGTTGCAAGAAAGAAACCTTACGTAACTAAGGTGAACCAAATTAAGCAAGTTTATTTCGCAAATGAATATGCGAATAAAGAGTACACCTTCTGGAAATGGGTAGTATTTACTGATTAGAGTGAATTTAACGTAATAAAGTGGACGGTATCACAAAAATTTGACGAAAGAAAAATACATGCCTGTTACCGCAAAACTTAATATCGACGGTGAAATTTGGTGACGCGTCAATGGTGGTGTAGGGGTGCTTTATAGCTGGTGGGGTGGAAAAACTGGAAAGTATTGATGGTATAATGGATTTAACAAAAGAAATCAATATTTTAAAACTCAATTTGCACGCTAGTCTGGAGCAACTTGGAATCTGGGATGATTTTATATTTTACCAGGATAACAATCCTAAACAAGCAGTTATAAATTCTAGGCTCTGATTACTTTATAACTGTCCTAAGGTTCTCAAAACTGTCCTGTCCAGATATTAACCCGAGAGAAAAACTGTGGGCAAAAATTAAAGCATAAATTAAAAAGCACGACATTAGAAATGTTCAGGACCTCAGAAAAGCTCTCAACGAAGAATGTGAGAAAATGTCACCGACTTATAAGGAACAGCTGGTTTATTATTTCACTCCATATATACTTACTGTATGAATACGAATCAAACCTTGAATTTTGTTTATTTTTCATGTTATTAATTGTTATTCGCGAAGTCTGCTACGAATTGAGATATTTTTGTATGAATAATGCTTGTTTTTGTCTAATAAATGATATTAATATTTAAAAAAAAATCAAATTGCCATAGTTCAAATGTTTCTTAAAAATACTTCACTGTACGAATACGGATGGTGCATACTGGAGGTTAAACTTCTCTCGCGAAATTCACGTTATACTCGTAGGAGCGAGCCGAATTATTTTCAGCTTTGAAGGAAACATGGCAACAAACCCAATCAAATCGCATTTATTGTGAAAACCATACGAGTTTTAACATGACTCGTAAGATTTAGTGCAATAACGTTGTCATTTTATCCAATTATTTTGTTTATTTGATTTCCGCTGGTCAATTCTCTTTTTTCTTGGCAAGCCATCGCGGCCTTGTTTCGTTGTGTGAGTAGACGCGTTTTGACTTCTTTGGGTCATCTTTAGTGTCGAGAGAATATTTTGAAGGGAATGACTTTATATAATCGTAGGATGAGTTACGCAAGTAGTACTAAATTCGGTCAGGTACTAAATTAGATCAGGTAGAGGAATATTAGGGTTCTGGTTTTTAGGATTTTTGGATGCCTGTTTGTTCTGTTTCATCTTGCTTTCATTTTCGTCGGAGAGCATGGTTTAGTACTAAAAAAATTGCTCGTTGATATGTCATCGTCTTTTTTCCTATGTTTATATATTTCAAGCCTTTCTTCGACGTCAAGTCTGAGTCCTTTGCTTTGTTTGTGTAGCAATGTCATAGAGTTTGTCATATGCGTCAGATTCGTGTGCGTGGTTTTGTAGGTGCTCCCGCATATTTGTGTAAGAAAGGTCGTATGTTAAGTTCTCTTTGCATTTGGTCGTTCGTTTTCATGTTGTCCTTTCTATGTATACCATGTCACAGTCCTTGCATGTCAGTTAGTATATGCTGCTGATCTCGTATATTGATATATCATTCACTGTTGGTTTCAGTTTGTTTCCAATGTTGTTATTAGTTTTGAATGCAGTTTGCAGTTTGTATTTCCTAAGGAAGTTTAATAGTTTGCAAGTATCTTTACCCACGTATGTTAACAAAATCCTCTGTTGGTCGTTTTAATGAGTTTTAGCCAGTAGACGTTCCTGTTTTTATTTTCACTGTGTAACAAGTTTGTCAATGTCACGTTGTTTGTATCCGTTATTACCAGCTATTCTGCAAATGTTGCTTAGTTCATTAGAGTAGTTAGTAGGAGGCGTGTGAATGGAGCGAAGCCCCCGCGCCATTAATCTGCACGCTGCTAGTTTATACTGTGCAAGGTGGTCTTATAATTTCATAGGGTCCCGGCTGAGAACTTCCTCGCTACCAAAACAACAGGGAAGACTCTAAAGTGACAACAAAATAATCGAAACAAATAAAAACAAAATATAAATGAGCCACCTCAACCAGTGAAGGCACGACTATCAGCAAAATATAAAGTAAGCCGTAGAGCTCCAATTATTATGTGAATAAGTGAAATATAAGGAAAGAAGTTACCATATCAAGGGAAGTTGAAAATTTTTTCTAGAAGACCAGAATCAAAACTTCCTGTACGAAATACTATCGAGCGCTTAGTTGAAGATAAATTTATGTCAATCAACAAGACCACTAAATCAATTGATAAATTGATAGATGCAATTGTGATCTTTAGCATTCCCATGGGAAATGCATCAATCCTCTCGCAACATTGCTGCAAATGTTTTCCCTAGCTGCCGCACTTCTAGCAAAAGTGCAATAAACATCAACTGTTGACCTTGGCCATGAAACAACTAGTGCCAGGAGATAAAAGGGCCAATGGAATAGCGAGAGGTCTCTTTTGGTGGTTATCAGCGAGAAACGATCTTCATTCCATACGAAGAAGGTGTTTTGAATTCTGAGTTCGTTGGTTCCGGAGGAAAAATAGCTTGTCGCGGTGGAGGACTTGCAGCAAAAGCTAGTGACAGGAGCTACTTTCTATTCATTTTGGCGAAAAAAAGCTTGGCAGCGAGTAATTGAATTGACAAAGTTGCACACTAAGGGGGCCCCCATTCAACGCATAGATAAAGATAGGGAAATCGGTCGGTAAACTAATGAAGCTGTGCTGCTTTATTGTTAAATGGTTATTTTATAGCTATTTTTTCAATTCTACGTCTAGCATTCGTTGTGTATAGACAAGTTTTCAATCGCCCCTGTCATTAATTTTAGAAATTCATTAATTTTTTACGTAAGTCAGTTGAAACTAATTTTGTTAATAGAAAATCATCACCGTCAAATTTTTGGAACAACTATCGAATCCTGAAGTTTCTTTTCTAAAGAAGTATTAAAAAGCGGAAAGACATTCAAGGGAAGCCCGGTTTATGAACATTTCCTCTAATCTCCCTTCAAAAGCAACGAGATGGAGCAGCCCCATGGCTTCAGCCATCAAAAAGAACGGTCATGTCCATCGCCAACGATGACGGGTGAAAATTCGATAGCAACTGAAAATTTTACGTCATCGGGATCGAGCAACCAGTCGAAGCTAACGACAAAGTTGAGAAGTATGAGAAAGAAAATGAGGAACTCAGACTTTGAATCCAGTCGCTAGAAGAACTAGTTGGCAAATTAACGTTCAAAAAAGAAATAGAAACTACAAAGATGTAAAACCAAAAGCGACGGAAGCCAAAAAATCCCAACAGAAACCTGATCAAGTAGGGATCCTCGGTGCAATTTGAGCAAACGTCAGCACAAACTATTATCCAGCGCTAGCTGCGCTAGACAATTCTATGATCATTGAAGAAGATAAAGGTAACAACAACTCTGAATATTGTTTTGCTAAGCCTGATAATGCATTCATCGAATATTTAAAAACTAAAAATAGGGAGAAAAACCAAAAGTTTTGTCTAATCAAAAGGAAGAAAAAGTCCCACCAATCAATGTATTTGGGCAAACTGGCAAAGATATGGTTCGTCTTTGAGCAGCCGAAAATAAATTAAATGATTCTGAAATCAAAAGAGTGAATGCCGACAAACTAACAATTTAGGCAGCAAAAAGTGCGTTGAATTCTGGAGAGGTGTCGCGCTTTACGTAAACCTTCAAGAGCAAAAAAGCCAAACCATTTTATTGAAGGCTCGATGTCCTTCAGGTGCTTCAAGAAACTACACAAGAAATAGAATTTATTACAGTTAAAACCATGGCAACAAGGTCATGGATTGGCAAGCGTAAAGTTTTGCCTCTTCACAGTCCAGATTTCGAGCAAAAGCGGTCCAAGTGCCCTTCAACAAATAGGGTACTTAAACGGGAGAGCGAGGTTAACCCGTGCCTTGGTGCCAACGATTTGGTCATTTGGCTGCCAATTTTGCCATAAAATATAGATGTTTTATAAAAAGTGAATACATCCATGCTCTCGGCAAGTGCAAATTGGCTCAGATGAAGCCGAAAGAAAAACTATATGGTTTGACCTGCAGTGTCTTTGAGCATCCAGCATTATATCGAGGATACCCCCGGTATCAAGATGCAAAAGTAAAATTGATTCTAAAACAAACTCAAGTACATGGCAATGTGATACCCACCAACTTCGTCGATCCCGGAGTATCATTTGCACTTGCTGCGAGAGGACCAGCAGATAATGTGAATAAAATAAACTATGTAAGGGGCAATAGTGAGTTGTTTCTTAAAATCTATCAGTAATTAAATCCTTTACCGAAGAGAATCGATAAACAGGATTCAAAAATTACCTTTGTATTTCATTGTTTAGGGCTTTCAAATGCCTCAAAACAACTTGTCATCCAGTCACATTCGCATGAATAAGATTCATCTCATATTGATCAGCGTCAACTCCATTGTTACTGTACATCAACGTGACTGTCTCTTGGAATTCCTTGTCAAGCAAAAACCTGACATTATCCATCTGACTGAAACCCACATCAATTCATGACACTCCATGACATCCAAAGATTTTGAATTTGTAAGAAACGATAGGGTAATAGGTGATACCCGGATATTGGTTCGAAGACCCTATTGTTTCCAAAATATTAAATAAGTCGAATTCAAAAGCTTTGAATCTCTTGAAGTGTCCGTTATCAAGATTTTACTGCCAGATGGGGATAACCTTTTCGTTATCTCTACCTATGCAACTAGTCGGAATGTACTCAAGTTCAAGGAAGAGCTACATTCCTTGTTTGAAATACTCGGATTGAACAGGCTGCGAAATTATCATATTCTTCTTGGTGGCCTGAATGCCAAACATACACTATGGCTGAACGCCAACAATAATCTCAGAGGTGTATTTCTGAAATCGTGACATTTGAATTTAGACTGCACGCGTCGAAGAATTTAGAGAATTATTTTTTTTTAGGTTGGTAGTACTGTCAGTGACATCTACGTCAAATTTAAATGTCAAAATATTCATTAGTGTTTGAGATACGCGTCATTTCCGGAATGGGCTTCAGTTCCGTCTTCGCTGCGGCTTGAATCTCCTCTATCGTATCAAAACGGTGTCCCCGGAGCGGTCTTTTGAGCTTGCTGAAAAGCCAGAAGTTGCACGGTGCCAGATCAGGTGAATACGGTAGTTGCGGGACTATATGGGTTGAGTTTTTAGCGAAATGATCACGAATTACGAGTGCAGTATGGGATGGTGCATTATCGTGGTTTAAAACCCAAGAATTGTCTTTCCACAATCCCAGCCTTTTTAGGCAAGTAGCGTTACGCAAACGACGCATAACGTTCAAATAATATTCCTTGTTGACTTTTTGGCCCGGCGGAAGGAATTCATAACGCACAACACCACGATAATCGAAGAAGAGAAGAGGTTGATTGTCGCCCAGGACGCTCTTCGTCTTCGATACGCTCACGGCCGGCTTGGAACTCAGTATACCACTTGTAAACATTTTTTTAAGACATAGCCTCATCACCGAAGGATTTCTGCACCATCCTCAACGTATCCGCAGCAGAAAATTGATTCCATAAATAAAATTTAATGCAAATTCAACAAATTTCGACATCGCAAAAAACGAGAAACTCACTTTTAGCAGCTCAAAAACGACACGTATCTCAAACACTAATGAATGTTTTGACATGTAAATTTGATATAGATATCACTGACAGTACTACTAACCTTAAAAAAATAACGCGCGCAGTTTAAATTCAAATGTCACCTTATTTTTTGGACACAGTAGTATAATACAGGTGCAGTCGATATGTACCGGAGTTGCCAACATACCCTAGGGCGAATTCATATTTGGATCTTTGCGTTGCTAACGCAAGACTTGAATTTAGCTTTAATAATCTCCAACAAAAACTGCAGGTGCTTCCTTACGATAGCGACCATAGCGCAATCGTGATGGAAATCAATCATCAAAAGGATGACCTCTTCTTCATTCCAGTTCAACATAAAAATCATCGGTTGTATATAAAAAAAAACAGACTGGGGAAGGTTTCAAAAGAATTTCAATCGGGATTACCAGAAGCAATGTCCCCCTTCTGATGCTGGTAACTCTTGTTAAATGGTTCCTAATGACAGGAATCTATCTAAAGATGAAAAAGACCTCGATTGGTCGAAGTTAGAGAAGCTGATGTAGGAAACAACTTAGACAGTAGTTCACAAAATTCAACATCGAAACAATATGGAAGGATATGAAACATCCACCATCGCTAGGATGAAAAGATTGAAAAACTTTCTTCTCACACGCGTCAACATTATTTATCGGTGGTTTTTGGAGTACAACCATTCCTCGTTGGCCTTGTTGAAATTACACTTGAAGAATGTCCCGAACTTAATCCGTTCATACTCATACTTCAGGAGTGAGGTCAGTAAGCAATGGGTGGAAAAATTGAGGGGTGTTAGCCCACAGGACCCGGATTGCGTCTTCGTGGAAGTGAATAGCATACTCTGTAAGAAGTCTCGGGTGAAGGTATCGAATCTTGGAATCGCTAGTGATGAGATAAATCTTCTCGATAGGGCTGGTATCGAAATCGATAGTACGACTCTTGATAGAAATAGAAACAGGGTTATACGAGGGTGGTTCACATATGAAAGAGACAAACGCTGTAGATGACGTGCATGTGTTTTTTGAAAGTCATAGCTTGAGTATGTGATAGCTGGGTCCTTTAGAAACAGTGTGGCATAGTTTTCGCCATAAGTGCATATTTCACGTGCGTCCTACGACCATGAGTGAACGTCAAGTGTCAACCGCTGTTGCGCAACGTATTGTCATTCGTTTTTTAGTGTGGAAGGGCGTTAAAAACATAGAAATTTTGCTGCATTTGCAAAATCAGTTCGGTAGTCAGTGCCTGAGTAGGGCTGCTGTGTTTAAAGATGATCGCAAAATCATCGAGAATGAGCCGCAAGATCGTCAACCGCGAACCAGCATCACACCAAACAACATTTGCCGCGTAGAGCAGCTCATTTTGGAGGACCGTAGGATGAATGTTCTAGACATTTCGGCTGAACTCGGCATCAGTGTTAGTAGTGTAAAGTCTACCATCCATGAACACCTTCAATATGGCGAAGTGCGATTCTTCTCCAACATAAGATGCACCTTCATACCGTGCATATCATGCTCGATACAAAATCGGAATTGGGGTGGGAGGTACTAAAACTCCCCGCTATAATCCGGTTTCATCACCCTGCAACTATCACATGTCTGGACCACTAAAAGAAGCCTTCAGAGGTCATCGATTCCACACTGACGATGAGGTAGAGGAGTTCGTGCGCACATGGTTGGCGAAGTTTCCTAAGAAATTCTTCGCTACTGGCATCAAAAGGCTTCCGGAAAGGTGCAAAAATGCGTAGTTTGCAAGGGGAATTACCTAGAAGAACTGTGAATTTTATCGATGGTAAATAAACGTGTCAAAACATTTGTCTCGATCGTAATTTAACCACCCTCGTATGTGATAGATTGCAGAAGCTCGGCCTGATTGAAACACATTTTGAACTGGCGCATATACCAAACCCTGACAGAGGAAATAAAATATTTTCAGAGGTCATTGAAGCAAAAGTCTCCGACTTCAAATCAAGTCTGAACGGTGAATAAATTCAGCATTTCAATGAAACATTAACATCTGACCTCATACCAAGCTTGAATTTTATTGATTATTTTGTCAGCTATGAAGACTTATGTTTCATATGTCGCAGGACAAACCACAAGAGATCATATGGTTCTAATGGTGTTCCAAACAGAGTACTCCGACATTTGCCTGAGGTTGCTATTAGGAATTATTGCATATTGTTAAACAACATGTTTTGAAGTTCAGATTTTCTAAATGAGTGCAAAAATCCCCTTTGGCAGCACCAGCCGGAAAGGTGAATTTTTCGTATGTAGCGTAAAGTTTCGAAAAAGAATTTGGCTTGCCTACTACTGGACTTCTTACTGTAATTTTTGTAGCACTACATGGGTATTTATTAACAGGAAGGATCTGCCGCCGTTCGTATTTGGAGACCCTTCATAGAGGCGCAAATATTTTGCGAATAAAATTGAGTTGCACACGTATGGATCACATATTGAAAATCGGCGGGTAACAAATTGTTATAAACATATTTATACTCGTTTCACCCTTCTCACATTTGCTGTTTATACATTTCACAGTGGTTACCACACAAAAGGGATAGCTTGCCGGCTTAAATAGCTCAAATAGTTAATTTCAAAAGATTTCCATAAAAGTTTAATCAGCCCTTGCATTGCTATTAATATATACATTTTCGATTCTTTTCTGAACCACCAGGGGCCGTCATTTCAAATTTTTATTGAAAACGTCTCCAAAAATATTAAGCTGTATATTTTCGAATTTTTTATTTGTCATCCAATTTGCATAATTAAATTAAATTAACTTGCCTTAATAACTTATAATTTCAAGTTTTATCGGAATCTGTTGAGAAACTTGGCTGCTAGACGGCTACAGAAATAAAAAAAATGTTTATGTCACCCCCCTGTATGGGGAGACCCCCTTAAACACTTTAAAATATTTTCTTAGACTGCAAATTTCAAGAGGCGCCACTTTTGACCTACGTAGGAAATTTCCTCATTCTAGCTCATGTGGTTTGTGAGAAAACTTGTGACGAACGTACAAACGGACGAATAAACGGCCGGACGGACAGACAGACAAGTCGCGATTTTATAATTTTTTAAGGGGATTGTTAAAAATATTTTACAATATCTAAAAAATATTCTGATTTATAAATACGTTCAAGATAAGTCATTTAAAACGTTTCCATGAAAAAAATTCATTATTTCAGTTGCTACTAATATAACGAATTGCGCTTGCCCCCTGACCTTTGGGGGCCGCCGTTTTGAATGCATGCATTTGATTTTGGACTATTTTAAATCTTTATGGGCTAGGACCTTATCAATCAATGTGCCAAATCTCGTTCAAATCGGAGTTTCACTCTAGACAGGGCAAAATAATTCAATTTTTAGTGAAAATGGCAGCTACAAATATTGGGTTCTGAATTTTCATTCAATTTTAATAATTTTCTGCATAATACAAGAACATAGTGCAGAGGTCCATAATCTCAAGTTTCATCAAAATCCGCTGGAAAATGTGACCGCTAGAGGGCCACAAAACCCTGTAAAAAACGCATATTTAAACCACCGCCATTTTGAAATTTGCACATGTATGACCACCAAAATATTAAAGTCTGTAGATCTAAGAAATGCCTATCTTGATACCAAGTTTCATATATGACGGATCAAAATCGCGACTTTTAGAAGCCTTTGAAATTTTGATTTGCAACTGGCCGCCATTTTGTTTTTTGTGACCTGACCTCCAGTTTGTTTACGTAATTCTTTAGATACTTCTAATTTCTATCTAACTATTGAATTTCATGCAAATCTGTTGAAAGCTTTGACCACTATTACAACAACAAAATTTTGCACGTTTTTCGACCTTTGAGCGGCCGCCATTTTGTTTCTGCCGTACCGACTTTGGATTTTTTGTTGTGAAATTCATCACATATATCAGTGAACCTTTGTACCAAATTTCACCCAAATCGGAGCTATACTTTGGTCAGAACAGAAATCACGATTTTTCGTCTAAAATGGTCGCCATTTTTTTTTCGCCTGACCGATATGGCTGGTTCACGAACTTATCTGAGATATTTACCCAATACACCTTTGGTGAAAATTTGGTGAAAATCGGAGCAAAATTGCAACCTCTAGCGTGGTCACAAATTTCGTTATACCCTATATATATATATATATATATATATATATATATATATATATATATATATATATATATATATATATATATATATGTATATATATATATATATATATATATATATATATATATATATATATATATAATATTCTGCGCAATACGTAAATTTCTCTCGAGAAATTTAGCTTAAAGCTAAGGTATTTCCGATCTTGAAGAAAGGAAAAGAATCTTCATGCCCTAAAAACTATTACCCAATCAGCTTGCTGCCTAAAATCAGCAAGGTTTTAAAAGTGATACTAAGCAAAGCATTAAATGCTCATATTGAGAAATATTAGTTGATGCTGAATTGCCAATTTGGTTTTAATGCCAGGCATTTGACTACAGATGCAATAATGAAAGTAACCTCAAACATCTGTTGCAAATTAAACAACACTGAATGTGTTGGAACGTGTCTGATTGATAGGAAAAATGCCTTCGATACGATGTGGTGAGATGGACTAGTTTTTAAAATCCTTCAGGACAGGTTCCGCAGATGCCTTGTTTCCATGACGTGCAGTATGTTAATTGGGAAATCATCGGCTGTTACTGATAGAAATCAGACGATAATGCGTAACTTTAAGGTCTTGAATGGTCTACAGCAGGAAACAGTTACTACATCTCTGCTTTTCTCAATATTCATTCGCAAGGTTTTGAATGGCTTTGATTTTAACATTCGCAATGCGATTATTGGTAGCGTTTGCTGATGATCTGATCACTTTCACGATAGACCGAAAAGCTACAATCGTTCAGAGCTATTTTCAAAAATGTACAATGATGTGCAGCTATACGCTGACAATTGGCGAATGAAAATCAATGCGCAGAAGTGCGAAACAATTTTGTTTCGGCCAACACTGCAGAAGTTCAGTCAAGACCTGAAATGTAATTGGAAGGATTTCGACATCATGGCTGGTGAGGGTAGTTCAGAATGGGTTCCACATAAATTCAGTGTTCAGTACCTCGGTCTTCATCTCGATCAGTATCTGTACTATACTGAACATGTCAAAATTGTGCTCAGTAAGGCACAAAAAGTTGTCATGGTCCTTCGACGGCTCTTTCATTCCAGATATATTGATCAAAAGGTCAAAGTTATTATTTACAACACCCTAGTTAGACCAGTTTTGATATATGGATGTCAGATCTGGTACAACCAGAGTGCTAGTACTATGGAAAGATTAAGAGTTTTCGAAAGGAAATGTCTTCGTGCATGCACTGGTTTTTTAAGAAAGCCAGAAACGGATTGGTTACACTTTATATCGAATAGAAAAAATTTATCAAACTGCTAAAGTGAAGAGAGTCGATATCTTCATACTGAAACTTTTTCGGAATCATATCACAAGATCTGTAACTGTGGGTAAAAACCCCAGGATTTTACGGCTGTTTCATCCTACCGACGAGTATTTTGTGACTTGCTTCGCTGCTGGCTTTACTCTTCAAGAAACGTTCGTGTATTTGGTCATGAATCGATATGTTTTGATCCTGACTATGCCCGAATCATATGTCACACATATATAACCTCGTAGATGGGCCACCGATAAGAAGATAAAATGTTCTCCGAATCAGAGTTCAAGAGACCAAGAATTCGAATGGTGATACTTATTTGCTAGATTCGTTGAAACTGGTCGAGGTGAGACGGAGCAATCTAGGTATTAGTGGCGTTACTTAGCTTTTGAGTTTCAGCTCATTATTGCTACAGTAAGTGTTGTTGTTTATTTGTGTACGCGATTGGACACCTTTGAGCCGAAAAATCTGAAAATTATCATGAATGTGAGAATTTATGAGTACAAGGGCAACAAATGCCTCAGATATCGAATTCACTCAACTTTATTAACAATACTATGATTTGCAGATTTTACATTTTTGCCCATAAAATCAAAACGTTACCTTTAAACTTCTTGAAATTTTGCAATTATATAGGCTGATATAAGATATATCTGTCAATTGAGATCGAATAATAATCAAGGTAGTTATAGCCATTTCAATTGTATGGAATTACAATAACAATAACACGTATTTATGGTTGATACAGATTACAAATTGACCTAGGCACGTTTATTTTCTTTCAATTTTCATGAAAATTTAAGGAATAGTTTTTAACTTGAATATGTTTAATCGGCCGAGCATTCAGAAAAATCATTTGAGCTGGATCAATACGACGGCTGCATTGTGCTTATGAACGAAACTGTGTATCTTTTACAGAAATTTGAACGATTTTATATCAAAGTATTGGATGAATAATTCAAGTTATAGATTAACGTTATTAGAAAACTTGTTTGTAACCCTAGGATGTTTACAAAGACCTTCTTCTTCTTTATCATTTGAAAATTTATAGTGATTAGTATTGAATAAAGCGCTCTTGATTTCGACTTTAGTTTTTTGTTCAATTAAATGATCGAGTAATTTTGGTAAATAACGTGTTTAAGTATGAACACAGGAATTTAATTTTCAGCGAAACCAGTGTGAACGTAGGCTCCACTAAGTGTAGCCGCTCGGGATATCAATTTGATTTCTGGGTAAACCCCTATTGAGAACTATGCACCTTGAAAGTGGTTGTGGTGGTGTCGCGATTTCGTTTGAACCAGAGTTTAAGCTCGCTCGTTGACTGTTCCAGCTCGTCAGTTGGCTCCTGGGGTAATCTGTGGGTTGGTGAGTGGCACTCACCTACCCTGTTTTTGGTTAAGTTGTTGTAAAAGCTAAAAGTGGTTAGATATTACATGTGTATTTTTTAGTCGAATGGTTTTTGTTCGCGTGTCACAGTTAGGTCTATATAGTTGAGTCGTCCATTTGTCTCTATTTCTATAGTGAAATATATATTCCGTCGCATGGTCATTCCTATAGGTAAGTAGGTCTTCTTGTATATTTTCTTGTGAATCGATCATGCTCTTACACACAAATTGACGAACAGATAGGTTGTGATTTCAATACGGTTTAGCATGAAAACTGTAAAATGCAGCAACAAAACTTTAAATAATGAGTTTTTACTGCTTCGGATATTGTCTTTTTCGATATATTTTTAAGGTTTTGTAAAATAATTTTACAAACCTCCTACTGAAATCGCGACGAGTCTGTCCGTTCGTGTGTCACAGCAATTTTCCTCACAAATCATAGAAGCTAGAAATATCAAATTTTGTGGGTAGGTGTGCAGTGAAACACTCTTCAAAATTCAACTACAAAAAATATTTGTATGATGTATTGAAGGGGAATCCTCCCATATAGGGGAGTGGCCCCCAAAACACGTTTCATCAAAAGCAACAGATATGGGTATTAAATGAAAAGTCTTGATCAAAACTTTTCAAAACTGACATATTCTGTTTCGAGGGGCACACAGGGAAGGGAAATATACGAAAATGTTGTATCCCCCTCGCAATTTGACACCTGTGATCTGAAAAATTTGAAAAAAATTATAGAGGCAAGTGTTGATGAGTGCAACAACAACAAAAACTTTAGAAGTCGAAATTTGCTCAGCTTTGTGAATAATAGTCTGATCCTTGAATTTCACATTTTTTCCAATAAAAGCGTATGCATACGAGGTGTGTTCAAAAAATATCGCGAATTTTGTTTTTTTTTCAAAAATTAATTATTTATTCATGAATATCTATTTTGTTCCCTTCAAAGTAATCACCATGAGATATTATACACTTGTGCCAACGGGTTTCCCAATCTTCGAACACTTCAAAAAATCATTTTTTTTAATCTTGTTCAGCTCCTCCTTCGATGCCGTCTTTATCTCGTCAAGCGCAGCGTCGTCCTTTCATGGGCCTCTTCAGTTTAGGAAACAAGAAAAAGTCACAGGGGGCCAGATCTGGGGAATACCGTGGCTGCGGCATCATTAGTGTGTTGTTTTTGGCCAAAAAGTCGCG